>CM028136.1:422685000-423070000 GCA_016271365.2 Neoceratodus forsteri
AGTTGTCATTCTCTTTTTTCTGTTTCTTGGGAGTATAAGTTAAATATATGCATGAAATAGAGGGAGATGGTGGGATATGGATTTTATTACACAAATTTTAGAAAAGTAAAGAAAGAAATAATAAGAATGTGTTATCTGCTGCATAATTATATTGAAAGCTTTAACATTTAGACAAAATATATGGCTACAATGATCCCTAGAGGGCGCTGTAATGCTTTGGACTGGAGTTGCTGGACAATTCTATTACATGGAGGAATTGCCATGAAGCTTATGGGCTTGTTTTACATAGCACAAACTTGGTTTTAAATACTGGAGTAGTTTAAATCTTGTACTGTATTTTTTTTTTATTTTAGTCTTTGTAACCTGGTAGGCCCACTAGGCACAAGTGCCTGTTTTCAGGGGCAACCTGGGAGCACTGGCGTTAAGGACTTGCTCAGAGTCACACAAGTGGAGGTTGTGAGAATCAGACTCAGGTCTGGCCTGCTGGCTGTACCAAGCCTGCTCACACCTCGTTCCTTATATTGGGATTACCCGATGATGTAACAATGTGTAGCAGATGCAAAATGTTATCCTTTGATTAAGGGATTATTTCCCAAAGATTTTCTACCTTGGTAGTTGGTCTGTTTGCTATATGGTATTCACAAATGTCATGTCTATGCTAAATGAACAAAAAAAATGGGAAAAGTCCAGGTCCTGGCAGATTTGGAGCGGAATTTGTAAGAGTGTCTATGAATTGATAAAAGACCCCTACTAGAAGCACTTAAGAACAGCCACCCATGGCCGCATACCCTATCTCATGGAGGCAGGCAGCAATTTCTGCCATCTTAAAACCTAATAAACCCTCCCTAGGCATGCAATTTTATAGGCCAATCTTGGTATTAAACCAAGACTTTAAGACCTGTACTAGTATACTAGCACACTGATTAGATGATATTCTACCCCTCTGATCCACCCAGACCAATCGAGATTCACCGAGACCAGGCAAACAACAGATAACATTAAGAGGATCCTTAATATACTTAATCACGCCCATTTGACTAAAACCCCATTATTAATCTTAAGTTTGGATGCCCAAAAGCATCGGATAGTCTCATGGTCATTCCTGCAGTCTGCTCTAAAAATGTTGGCTTTCCCTCTACATTCTTAGATAATATTAAAGGAATTCACAATAATCCTGAAGCTACAGTCAAGATTAATGGATCACATTCAATGCTTCTCCGGCTCGTGGCACCCGACAGGATGCCCTCTTTCCCCATACATTCTTGTTTCTGTAAGTTGAGCCTATTGCTCAATACCTGCATCAGGCAGAATAAATTCAGGGTTATTCTATAGAGGGAACATGGCATAAGGTAGCCTACTATGCTGATGATCTTCTATTATATATCACTAATCCCGCAACATCTTTGGCAAACCTGGACAGGAGGCTACAGCAGATCGAACAGGTTACAGGGTACAAAATTAACCAAACAGGACAGAGGTTCTGATGGTTTAGAATCCCTTTGCCAAAGAAATAAAGAAGTATCCTTATAAGTGGGATCGGTCATACATCACCTATTTGGGCATAGATCTCACACTGGACCCCACTAAAATGCCCTCCTAAAACTTTGACTCATTATTCTCACAGGTTATAGCCGATCTTCAAAGATGGAAACATCTCCCGATGTCCCTCCTCAACAGGGTGCAATCAATACAAATGATTATTCTCCCACGGATATTATACCTGTTGCAAAATATCCCCGAGACAGGAAATAAACAGATGGAACAAAATCTATCTTTTATATCTCTGGCAGACAGATAGACCATGGGTAGCTCTTAAAAATTATAACTTCCCAAAGACAGGGGTGGACTGGCCTTCCCAATATATTTAGCTATGCCCTTATGCAGTGTTTACCCATGTATCCCATTGGCTTAATATCTATATCCCATTTCCTCAATGGGTGCAGGTGGAATGAGATCTTTCACACTCCCCTGGATTATACTACGATCTTCGGACTCCCGCAAGAGATCTCCTAGATAAAATCATTCTTTACTAGCTCACTCATTTGCTTTTGGGCAGAGTTTCTAAATCAACCAGTAAACAGAGGGGCCAGGTGGGTGGGAATCCCAGTGCTTGACCACTTGTTTACACTAGCTCATTTCGACTCGATTCCCCGAAGGCATAAGAGGCCTAACTCATATGTAACAATTCTATTCTAATGGCATATTTAAGTCATTTGCACAACTACAACTGAACATGCTGTCCCTCCGAGGGACTTTTTACAGATATTTGCAAGTCTGTCATTATATCTCCACCACCTTGGGGTTGGATATGACTTCAACATCAATACCGCCACTACTTATATTGCTTACCCAAATTCAAGAGAAGAGGTCTCCATGATACGGATATCCTGTATATATAAGGCCATAGAAAATTGTGTAACACCCTGATGGAGGGAACTAATTGGGAAGCAGATTTGCTGACAGAATTCACCCCAGATGCATGGCATAAGCGCTGGTAACGCCAGCAAAAAGTAACCGGATGTTATGGATGGTACGAATTTAGTTGGAAGGTAGTGGTTTGCTTTTGCCGCACCCCTCAGATCACAGCCAAATATTCAGCAGATGGTGTGTGACAGGGAGATCCTGCCACTCCTGAGGACTGACCTTTTCTTAAATTTGTTGCAAAAGTGCTTCTGTTTCTTAGCTTAATCTATCTTTTACAATTTCTAGTTCATAAGGTTGCCACATCTGCCCCCTTTTATTGACTATGCTATAGTGTTCTTTTAAATTTTCCTTTTCCTCTCAGGTCCTTGTACAGGGAGGTTATTGTTGTGACCTCCGAGCTGATGTAAAACAACAGGCTGTGTTCCTCATTGTTGGATTTAGGATGCAACATCGCTATGTCATAAAATACCTTGATGTATATACAGTACTTTATGTGTATGAAACCTGTAAATGTTGAAATACCATGGCACTAGGTGTTTTGATAAAGGTAAAAAGTACTAGGTGACTATTATAGAAATTAAGTTACTGATAGAGACATCAGAAAAACCCTGTTGCGTTGTTAAATGCATGTAAATTGTTGATTGTTTGAGAGGCCCTTTGGTACCATGCATTCCTACTGTAAACTGAGCCAGTCTGAAATTTCATGCTGATTTGTATATACATCCCATGATGCTTTGCATTATGGGGTTATGTGTGATGTCGTGTTTCTTTGAAACTTGACTTTATTGCCAATGCCCTTTGGGGTAATTCCTTGCTTCAGTGCTTCTGCACTGAGGTTCTTTGCCTTTAGCTTGTTTTGATTTTTTTTTATTTGAGCCTCCATCACCCAACAAACAAGACAAACACAGGGATGAAATGGTTTTCACTAAAAAGTCAGATCAGTAGATGCTAAGTGCAGAGGAAAGACATGTATAGTCTGTTGTTGCAAACTGATGTATTGAAGAAGGGATCTGCCATTACTGAAGGTTATCTGCTGTATTTTAAATAAACATCACACAGAGATTGTGTGTTAAACCTGAAGTCCCATGCCTGGTCTGTCTGTATCCCACAACCACTCCACATGGTGATTCATCATGCTGGAGACAACGCGCTGTGAGGTTGCCACACATGCACATATATTCTGGTTTTGCCCAATCATCTCCGATTCTGGAGTGGAAGATGTCCTGAAAAGCTGCCTGCACTCAGACCTTTAACCCCGAGATAGCTATATTATTACACTTTCCAAAACAGATTATGCAAAAGCATCAGGTATACCTAATTAGCATTCTGCTAACAGCAGCAAAAAAAATCATAACTGGGTTATGCCTTCAACCAACCCTCCATCACTTGGGAACTGGGAGGACACAGTTTATATTTATAAAACAGAAACCATGACAGCAGCCTTACAGAACACATCTCCTATTTTACTGAACAGATGGACTGCACGGTTTCTCTGTATGGCCCCTACAGACAAGACCTGGTCCCCTAGGGTGGTTAGGAGGAAGCAATGTACATTTGGTCTGGTTGACCCATTTCTATAGCCTTCAAGATTGTAACCCTGAGGAGATAATGCCATTGTCTTGGGGCCCTAGACTGTAGGAACATTACATAAAGGTGCCCCCACCCACAGATATGCAATCTCTCTCTACTGACCACTGTCAACCCATGTATACTAACACAGAATGACTCGTTCTGCTAACTTCAATTGTTATACATTGAATATGTTATATTCCTCCAAGTGTAACGTGTGAATTGTAATGTCAATGTTACCCTGCAAAAGCAATGTTTTAAAAAGGATTGTGAGAAACATGGGAGCAAGCTGGATTTTTATGTGATGTCTTTCTGCAGTCAACTACACTCTTCCCAAAAACTTCTGTGCAAGCTCTTTTTTCCTTCTTCATAATCCCTCTTCAAGCCAGAACCCTGCTAAACTTCCTATCCTTCATCTCCAACTCGCCTTCATTGGTGAGCACCTGAATATTGGGGATCTTTATAAACCGCCTCTGCCCCTCCTCAAAATCATTCGCAAACTGAATTCCTCATTTCTCACAACTTATTGCTGAGCCTACCCCCACACCTTCAACTACTTCTTCATCGATCATGCCCTTTCCTCCCATCCCTCTGTATCCTGGAAGCTAGTACTCTCCATGACTGACTCCTTCAGATGATCTACTGCTTCTGCAAGATCCGCTAACCTAAAGCCTCCCTGAAGTACATCTGGGCCCAGATATTCAAGTGTTGACGCCATGCACAACCCACTGATGCGCCTGTGCGATATTTAAAGGGAAAAGTGCGCTGCACAAACCCCGATGCGTCGGGGCGGATCAGTAATGTATGCAGGCACAGGTGGGGGGGCATGTCCATGCATAAACTGCACAGCCTGATATTCAGCCTGGGCCACGCAGAGTTATGCAGGTGCAACCCCTACCTGCCTCTGCACAAAGTTACGCCTAAACAAAAAGGAACAAGTCGAGGGCCACCCACAGGTGAGCTGTCGGGATTGCAGGGCGCAACACAGCAGCTGCCACCTGTGGGTGGCCATCACCTGTTCCCGCCGCACCTAGCAGCGCCTCCCATGCCCCAATCGCGGGCATCAGACATCCCCCTCCCGAGTCCAATATCCCTGGTGGTCCAGTGGACCGCGATTAGCCCGATCGCGTCATAACTGTACTTCCCAGTAGCCTGATCGCGGGCATAACTGTATCCCCGAGTAGCCCAATCACAGGCATAACTGTATCTCTCCCGAGTAGCCTGACTGCTGGATAACTGTAACTCCCCAGTAGCCCGATCGCGGGCATAACTGTAACCCCCAGTAGCCCGATCGCGGGCATAACTGTATCCACCCCCGAGTAGCCCGATCGTGCATAACTGTATCCACTTCCGAGCAGCCCGATCAGGCATAACTGTATCTCCCCCTCGAGTAGCTCCGATCGCTGGCATCAGTATCCCCCAAAGTCCAATATCCCTGGTGGTCCAGTGGACCGCACGGAGCCCGATCATGGGTGGCATTCCTCACCCCCCAAGTCCGAAATCCCTGGTGATCCAGTGGACCCCCACCCACCACAGAGCTCCACCACTCCGCCTCCCCTCGTCAGCCAGCAGCACCCCATTGCCTGCTGCCCCGCCACCAGCTCGGGTATGACTGCACGCCATTGGTTCAGAGCATGAGCCAATGAGTGTGCAGTTTGATATTATATTAGTCAGTCCAGATACTGAATGAATTCATTCACATATCTGGACTGACTAGTATGGTAGTGATGTACCCATTGTCCTCATGCTCTGAACCAATGGGCGACAGCCATTGAGTTGTCTGTCGGCAGGACGGCAGGCAGGTGGGTGCTGCCGCCCACGGCCGTGGGAGCAGGGTGGTGGGCTCTGTGGGGGTGAGGGTCCACTACATCACCAGGGATTTCGACTGGGGTGAGGAATGCCGCCGCGATCGGGCTTCGCGGCAGTCCACTGGACCACCAGGGATATTGACTTTGGGGGTTACAGTTATGCCCGCGATCGGGCTACTCGGGGTATTACAGTTATGCCCGTGATCAGGCTACTCGGGGTTAGTTATGCCCGCGATCGGGCTAATCGCGGTCCACTCGGACTACCAGGGATAGGAGATATTCATTGTCCCTTACGGGATGTCCCGTGATTGGGCTGCAGGGCCGGTCCCTCGACGGCTGCTGCCTGGCAGGGTGCCAGGCGCAAGTCATCGAGATCGGCGCACTGTACAGCATCGGCATGCAGATGGGCTGTAATCAGATGCAATGGTCTCGCGGCGCTTTTGCATAAATTATGGCCCCATTTGCATGTCACCCTTTGAATATTGCAGGTGCTGTGCATGGCGAATGGAACTTGCACCACCGCATCTCAATGCTCCTCTCTGACCACTTGCGTGGCGCAGTTCCACTGCGCCATGCACATGTGGGGTGGCCAGGGGCTTATATTCAAAGCAGTTGTGCCACAGCGCATTCCGCTGAATATCGCCTGGCCACACCCCTGCGCAACTATTTTGAGCTGGCACAGGTTTGTGCCACAAACTGGCACAGTTTGAATTTCTGGGCCCTGTGTACTTAGTCAAGTCTCTTGACCTGGACTCCTCACTGTTGACCATCGATCCCTTGACTGGTCCCTACCACGGTGTTCACTTACATTAATGAAGCTCTCGCCATTTAACAATCTAAATGCATCTCTACCAAGGACAAACATGCCTTCCCCTGAAGTCTCATGTTCATGGGCCCTGCTTTTGCGTGACTCTGGTACCAACATTAAGGCCTAAGGCACTCCATAAGATTTGGGTACAAACAGTTCCAGAACCCCAACAACAGGTTATCAGGAAAGTCAAAACAACCTTCACACTGACTGTAAATACTCAGCAATGTTCTGGTAGTTCATCCTTCAATTGTTGACATCCTACCAGTTAATTACCCCAGTTGTCAAACTAAGCAACTCCACTGTCCTTGACTGAGCTGAGATTGCTTTCTGTTCAATTAGGGTTTTCCATTTCCGTGCCCTTCTTCTTCCTCCCTTCCCACCCCTACCACTCTCCCTCCTCCTCACATGTTCTCCATCCCTCCTCCTCTATCTGATTTTTATTCTCCCTACCCTCACCCACACTGCACTCTTTAAACCCTCTAAGGGCCATAACACAAATGGACTAGACCTCAATTGTTATATCTATCTGCCCTTGCAACTGCTGTCCTTATTGCTGCCCTTCTCAACTTCTTCTTCTTCTGTCTCAACATGGTCCTCTAGGCCTGAAAGCAACCCATGCCCTCCCCTTCACTAAGGGAGTCCAACTCCTGAGAAAACTACACCCTAGCTCCCTTCTCTCTGCATTGGCAAAGTGTATGAAAGTTTGTCTTCTCTCAGCTCACTTCCTTCCATGATTCCTTATCCTTCCTCTCCCATTCCAGTTTGTTATTTGAAAATACCATTCCAAGGTCTTGTCCCTACTATGGGTCACCAACTCTGTCCTGAAGGGGATGGACCAGGGCCTACTCACCACTGCCATCTTCATTAACCTGGCCAAAGCCTTAGACTCTGGCCCATCCTACCCTCCTTGACAAGCTAAACTTTTTGACCTTACCACTAACTGGGTCCATTCCTACCTCTTTGATAGTCAGCAGTCAGTCTTGGTCTGTGGTGCCTCCCAACAACAAATCTGATATGGAGTCCCCAAGGCTCCATTCTATGACCTATCCTTTTCTCCATCTTCTTGAATGACCACTCTATAGTCTGTGTCTCCTCAAGCATCCACAGGTAGGTGGATGACATTATAGTTTATGCTTCAGTCCCTGTGGAGAAATATTCTTCAGTGGCACTTTGGCAACATCCAACACCAGTTCTGCTCAAACCAACACTCTCAATGCCACAAACAGGCCTCCATGACCTTTGGCATTAAGTAAGAGAATCACTAGCCCCCAAAACACTGGTCCTCACAGCTGTTGATGGTGCTCTTATGAAGAAGTCCCCACTATAAGTACCTGGGTGTATGGCTGGATCATACTCTTGATTCTCTACCAAAATCCCACCACGTAAGAAGCTGCGCCCAGATTTGCTGCACTGTACCACAATAAGTCTTGCCTTCCACTACTGTTCTGCCAACGTGGTTATACTTATGGTTATCCTACTGGTGTTTTTGATATGATTGTGGTCTACAGTGCTGCACACATATCTACCCATGACAGCTTGGACACCTTTTTCCATACTGTTGTTTTGCCCCAGAATGCCCAAAGAATGTCTCAACTTGTATATACTCTCCAGGAGTAAATGGGGTTTTAACTACCTCCTCAGACCCAACACTGGAACCTTGACCATAACCTTTATCTCCTCCTTTTAGAATAGGTGCCTCCCACTGCTTCTCCTTCTTTGCTGAAGACTGGGTCCCTTTCTATTACCTCTCCACTGTCCTTACCTCTCCTCTTCCTTTTCCCTATTTTCATCAGATACTCATTCCTTCTCATCCCACTTCAAAACCTCTACTGGGCATTCTGCCTTCCCTTCCTATCTATGCCACTTCCTAACTCTCTCAAGGCCCTCTGCCAGAATCAGTTCACCCCTCAGTTTCTTCATCTAAACCTTAACCCTTTCTCTCCCTTCACCCTCCAGTAAACTCAGCAGCATTCCCGCTCTACTGGAGTTTGTAATTAAAACTTTGCCAGTGGATCCATGGTGAAGTGGCTGACTTCACATTTCTAGCTTTACTATGTTCTTGGTATCATGCCAAACTTCATGCTTCGTGACTTCGCTGGCATGGTATATAAAAATATTTAAAATGATGAAAGAATCCTTCACCCCAACTGAGGTAGCACCGCCCACCCTTCTCCTGCCCACCCACAACCTGCAAATATCCCTCATTTCCCAAATCCACAGAGTAACCTAGTTATTATAGAAACATAAGTTGACTGCAGATAAGGACCACAAGGCCCATCCAGTCTGCCATTTTTTCTACCTTATGAATGTACCATAGGCCGGTACTCTGTCAATGGCTCATCTAGTCATACTCATCTGTATTGCTCCTTTATGCCTATTCCATGTCTGTCTGAAACCCTGAACTGTATTCAAATCCACCACTTCCTGAGGTAGGCTGTTCCATGCATCCACCACCCTTTCTGTGAAAAATAACTTTTCACATTACCCCTTAATCGGCCTCCTCTAATCTCATGCTGTGTCCTCTTGTCCAGCTATTTTCTTATATTGAAACATGTTAGACTCTTTCACCTTGTTAATGCCCTTAAGATGTTTGAATGTTTCGATCATATCATCTCTCTCCTTGCTCTAGGGTATACATATTGAGCTCTGCTAATCTGTCCTTATATGTTTTCTGATGCAGTCCCTGCACCATTTTGGTTGCCCTTCTCTGGACTGCCTCCATTTTGTTAATGTCCTTGTGCAGGTGCAGCCTGTACTGCATGCAGTACTCAGATGGGGTCTAACCATGTCTCATAAAGAGGATTATTACCTCCTCATGCACTTTGCAATACCTCTATTAACACACCCCAACATCCCTCTAGACTCACCTATTGCTTTACTGGTTTGTTTGGATGATTTCAGGTCATCTGTGATGATGATGCCCAAGTCTCTTTCTTCCCTTGTGATTGCAGCAGCTCCCTCGTGACTTATAGGTGGCTTCAGGTTTCTCACCCTATGTGCATGATTTTGCACTTCGTGTTAAATCCCAGTTGCCACTCTTCCCACCATTTTGCCAGTTTATCCACATCTCTTCTCATTCTGCCCATCCCATCTGGATCACATACTCTGTTACAGATCTTGGTGTCATCTGTAAACAGACAAACCTTACCCTCCAGTCCATCTGGAAGTCACTGATGAAGATATTGAAGAGACTGGCCCAGGACTGATCCCAGAGGGACCCCACTTGTGACTTGCATCTCTTCTGACTGTATACCGCTTACCACCACCTCTGTTTTCTGCCCATCAACCAGTTTGCCACCCAGTTGACCAACTTCTGAGCCACCCTGAGCCTACCCAGCTTATTAATCAATCTTCTGTGTCTAACAGTATTGAAAGCTTTGTCAAGTCAAGGTAGGCAACATCAACTACTTCCTTTTTCCACCACTCTGGTTACCCAGTCAAAGAAATCTATGAGATTAGTTTGACAGGACCTTCCTGTTGCAAACCCATGCTGTCTTGGATCCTGTGCTCTATGGATTCCAGGTGTTGCACTACTCTTTCCTTAAGGAGTGTCTCCATAATCTTGCCCACTACTGAGGTAAGACTGACTGGTCTGTAGTTCCCTGCCTTCTCCCTGCTACCACTCTTGTGGACCGGATCACACAAGCCCTTCTCCAGTCTTCTGGGACCTCTCCTGTGTTCAGAGGCTCACTAATCAGTTCTGATAATGGCTCTACTAGTTCCATCCTTAGCTCCTTTAGTACCCTGGGATGTATGCCATCAGGTCCCATTGCCTTGTCCACCCTGAGCTTAGCGAGCTCTTGTAGGACCCTTTCTTTTGTGAAGGGACTTGTGCACCTCCCTCCCCATGTGTCCACTGTGTGCTGAGCTGTGGGCACTGCCTCACCGTGTCCTCAGTAAATACTGAGCAGAAGTATCTATTTAGGATAGATACTTTTCCTTGGTCCTCCTCACACACTCCCCTCCCCTCTTGATCTGAGCAATACCCTTGGGACTTTCTCCTTAAAGTATTGTCCCTTTTTACTGTTCATGCTAGTGTTTCCTCAATTTGGGCCTTTGCCTGCCTTTACTGCTTCCTTAGAGAAGTTTGGTATGCCTCCCTATCTTCATCCCGCTGCATTTCCTTTATATTTCCTGAAGGCCAGATTTTTGGCTCGGTCCTTTTCTGCTACTCTTTTGAGAACCAACGTGGTTTCCTCCTTCTTTGCTTTTCTCTTAACACAATGGATGTTGCTTCAAGTATTGCATCCTTAATGCTTGCCCACTTTGCCTGTACCCCTCACCTGTATTTCTTCTTGCCAGGGCTAGGTTAACTCTGTTGGCCTTCTTATCAAAGTCAGCCCTCTGAAGTCCCATATTTTGCCTTGGAATGGGATGATTTAGTTCTATTGCCCAAACTGAACCATATTGTGTGATGGTCACTGGCCCCAGGTGACCTTTCTACCTGAGATCTGTGATCCTTTCCCGTTAGTTAGTACTAGATCTAGGATAGCCCCTGTCTCTTGTGGGTTGTTGTACCAGTTGTTTGAGGCCTCCTCCTGCAGGAATCCACTATGTGTCTAGTTCTGGTGGATGTTCCTTCTGGTATTGACCAATCTGTATCTGGCATGTTGAAGTCTCCACTATCAGAACCTCCCTTGAGCTATCATGTTTTGTATATATTCTAACAGTAATGTGTCTCACGCCCTCCCCTGGTCTGGAGGTCTGTAGACAACCCCAGTTTGTATGGCTGTCCCATTTCCTGTTTCCAGGGTGATCCACAGGTCTTCTGGCTCCATACGTATTCTGAATTTCTGTAGCTTTGATATTTTCATTGACATAAAGGGCCACCTCCTCCCCTTTTGCACCTTGGTCTCTTCTGAACAGTACACAGCTGGGTGCTGAAGTCTCCCAAGTGTGGCTACTGGTGAACCATATCTCACTAATGGCTACTATGTCCAGTTTATCCTCTGTCATTGTTGCCTGCAAGTCTGGGATCTTGTTTCACAGACTGCGTGCATTTGTGTATATGATTTTCCATTGGCCAGATTTCAGTGTGTCAGCTGTTGAGCAAGGTCTGGCATTTCCCCTACATGTCGTATGGGGGCTGGACCTTTTTCCTTACCTGGTGATGCAAATGAACTACAAACATGCTGTCTGATCACTAGCTGAGGGAGGAGGAGGGATGCTCTTCCCATTTGATGTATCGTGTGCTGCACCCCTCTCCCATTTGCTAGTTTAAATATTCTGCAAAGACATCGATCTTCTGCTCCCATGCATCGACTCCTCCTTAGTCAGTGTAGTCTATTAAAATTTAAAGAACTTTCGCTCCCAAATCTGTTGCCCATTACTTACAAATTTGTGTCCTTTTTCCTGGTACCAGCCCTTGAGCCACATGTTTAGCTCCTATTTCTCTTCTCTGACCTTCCGTCTGGCCTGTCCCCTCTCCCAGACTGGCAGAATTTCAGAGAAGGAGATGCTGGATGAAACTGATGACAATTTGTCTCCCAGCCTGGTCAGGTGTTCCTTGGTCTCCACAATGGACCAACTCGTGAGACTGTTATTAGTCCCTATGGGTACCTGGCGCCGATGTTTTCTCCTGCTTCCTGCACAATTTCAGCAATGCGGTCAGTGTCTCTCCGCTGATGTACCTGGGAGACATATGATCATTACCCCTGGCCGGAGGTAGGTATCAACTCCCGAATCATGGAGTCTCCTATGATCAGAAGTGTTTTGATTTCCTTTTGCTTTTTTGTTTTGGTCCCTGTTTTGGGTGAGTTTTGTTGCGCTACCACCTGTGCTTCAGTGTCCTGCTTTGCAGTGTCCTCTGCCCTTTGTTTGATTTTTGAGATAGAGGCAGATACCTGTTTGTAGTTTTATATGGTTTGTGGAAGTGATACGCTGGAGAGCACTGAGTAATGGGGCACTCGATTTGCTCCTCCTAACCACCTGCCAATCCTCCTGACCAACTACCTCTGCAGTAGAAGTGCTTCAGTTGGGTGTTGGGGAAATGGCGTGGGTTTATAATATATTTCCTCCTGAATATGCGATTTGAGGTGTGCAATCTCTGCTCGTGCTGCCTGGAGCTGAGCCCTTAGATCTCCAATGGTCCAGCATGTAGGACAGCGGCCCTAAATCCTGTATAACTGCCCTTTTGAAAAGTGTCCCCAGCACCTGCAGTTAATAATATCCATTCCAGATGAGTTGCCGGTTTATAACCTGGTCTGAATAATTAGAAGGAGGAAATGAAAGTAGAAGTTTTTGTTTTGTATAACTTGTTATAACAAGTTAAATTACTTATGCCCTGTAAGTGAGGTCACTGTGTGGATACCCTCTGATCTTCCCTTCCTGCTTTGCTACAGGAAATGCAGCGACTGTACTACTCTATAAAAGGAGTGTAGCATGGGGTGGTTGGGGATGGGGAGGGTGGCTGGGCCTTCCCGCCGAAACAGAAGAACCACTGGACAAAATAAACAAGGAGGTAAGAGCAGAAATAATCAACCAACCAACAACAAATGAAGTAGCCCTGAAAGCTTAGCAGTTCTTATTGGTTGTGGCAGGGTAGGAGAAGGTGCCAACTGGATTGAGGAACAGGGAGTATTTTATGTTCTTTTGATGCAATTGAAAACTCAACAAAGTAGTTTCCGGTGAGAGTGGTGAAGGGGCAGCTGCAGTATAGGGGTGCTAGCTAGCATTCGAGACAGACTTGCTAGATCGTGATTCCTGTTTCTGCTGGCAAGTTTCAGATGTTTGTATGCATGTTCGTAACACTACAGGACTTAAATGTAGGACTTCGATGGCAGCTGGTAATGGAGGTGAGTGGAGGGTGGGCACCAGCGCCACCGATGGGATAGATAACTGCATGGAAGGGGAAAATCAGCTGATGCAAGAGCAGGACAGAGGAACACTATACATCAGGGACATGCTCAAGTTAGCTCCACCAGGGATAGGTGGGCAGGGGAAATTCAGGATGCAAAATGGCTTTATACATACTGCCATTACTGACAGTGAGATAAGATTGGGGGTTACCACTGGAGCCAGAAAATGCATTTAATTTATGCCAATGCTGGAAGCAGGGAAGGGGTAGCATCAGAGTGAAGGAAATACATTTTCATAATGCCATTGCCAGGTGAGGTAGGAGGAGCACACATTCAGGTCCTGTTCAGCTATGTCAATCCCACGGGCACTATTTAGTGACAGTGTAATTGCTTATTCTCCCATGCTTGACTTAAGACCCATCCAATCTCATTTCCTCTCGGTGTATGTCTTAAGTCTGCTCCAGTGTTTCATGGCTGGTGAAGCACTCTGGGATAAAAATATGCATGGAAGATGACATATAAACCAAATTCCTGCCATGTAATATTTACTACAGATGATCATAAACAAGTAATCTTGAAAACCTCCACCTGCTTGCTTGCGCTGCAGGGATAACACTAAAATAAAACAATGCAAGGACTGTACTCAAGTCAAACGTTTTGTTATTCTTTTTCTCTTTGCAGATCTGAAATTATTCGGTGTTTCTCTGGAAGAATCCAGCCTCATCAGGAGATATCCTCAGATCTATATGCAATATCTTTATTTATATCTACATTTATATATATTCTTTACATGTGCAATAAATTACACAGTAGACCCCAAAACAGTAAACTTATGCTTAATAAAGTAAAATTAGCCATTCACTCATTATAGAATATAATTATTTCTGTAATTAGACTGTTTTATTATAACTTCATTTCTTTGGTACTATAAAATGAGAATTAACAGTCATGTTTATAATAAATAAAATAAACTTCAATACAAAAAGGTTTCTAGCATCGTAAGTACTGTTCATATCTATTTATTCAAATTCTCTTATGCTGAGAGGTTCATATATTCTTAATCTACCAACAAAACTAATGGTAATGTTCATTTTGGACAATGTGTATATTTGGTTTCAGCAATTAAATTTCATTACTTTTTCCAAGTCTAAACAAAATGGGCCTGATATTCAAATATGTGCAAAATCATAGCACAAATGTTTGCACGCGCTTGAACTTGCACCAGACCCAGAGGTTGCTATATTCAGTCAAATAGCGCACCTGAGCTATCCAACTGAATATAGGACCATGTTGGCATAATGGTAAGTCAAGAAGCACTGCCCTGATGGGGACCTGGGTTTATGCAGGCAATGCAGCCCATAGAGAACTGCACCCTAGACCTAATCATGCCGGGAGCTCACAGCGCGATATTTAGCAGAAAACTGCAAATGAGCCCATCGGGCATGCACAGCATTAAGGTGCCATATGCATGCTCATTATGGGCTCATCTGCATGGGCAGCAGCAGGTTTGCCTCCGTGGCTGGCTGCCACATCAGACACTGTGGTGCCTGCCCCCACCCCAATCGCCCATTCCTGTAATATACTTGTTGTCCTGGTGTCCACTGGCACCTTCCCTCAGATCACCCATATCAGTACATGCTGTATATTCAATGGTGTCCAGTGTCACTCGCTGCCCCTGAGCACCCATCACCATAATTTATATACTGTCCCTGGTGTCTAGTGGCACCGCCTACTTTCCAATCACCCATTGCCATAATATTAGTGATGTCCTCATGTCTACTGGTACCCCCACACGATGAGCACCTGTCCCAGTGCCGCTTCTTCTAGCCAGTGGGTAGCTGCTCCCCCACTGCACACACCACCCTGCCACCCCTTGTACCTACATAGCCAGTGCTGTGTGGGGGTCCATACCCCAGTTTGGGCAGAAATGGTGGTTGTGCTGTCCATGTTGACATGCATGACCTAACCCCTGACAAATGGGCAAACTTTGATAGTGCTAGGTGAACTTCTCAGAGCTCCAGCAGGTTGATGTGGAGCGAACCTTGCCCAGGGACTAAAACCATTTGCTCTGCAACCCAGCAGATGTGCACTCTAAACCCCCAGGGATACATGGGTCATCAAAGTGAGCAATAGCTCCACCTGAATAAATGGGATGCCCTCAGAAAGGTTTGGGGAGAAAGCCACCAATTGATGGTGTTGGTTGAGTCACCTGAATTGACTGGCTTAGGTTTGGGTGCAGTTGGGGCCACTGGTGTCTCAATTCTCACTGAATGGTAAGTATACATCATTGGGACCAGTGGGCCACGACTGTCATAGAAGCCATTAATCCCTAAAGCCAGAGGAAGTCTTGGGCCAGGTGTGATCACCCAACCCAAAATAAGAGGGTAAATGAGGATTGCTCCACGGCCCTGTCCGTGGTGGTGAGGCTTTGACTTGGAGAGAGTTCCAGCTCTGCTCCAATGAACAGAATCACCTGCTTTAGTATCAGTTCAGATTTTTACAGGTTGACTATCAGACCCAAATCCTGGAATGTATGAAAGGCCAGATCCCTGGACTGCTTTTGCTTCTGGCCAGGAACTGCCCATGATGAGCTGAGCCAGCTGTCGAGCTATGGGACCACTCTGTGTCTGCAACTGAGGTAGGCCGCCATGACTTAAAAGCATTTGTTGAACACCTCGAGAGCCGAAGACAGTCTGAAGAGCAATACCCTGAACTGGAAGAGGGTTCCAACCACTTGAAGTGTAGAAACAGATGGTGCGACAGATGAGCAGAATATGAAAGTACACATCCTGGAGGTCTAGGGAACAAAACCAATCCCCTGGCACCAGACACTGGATAATGTGGTTCAGAATCACCAAACAAAATTTCCGGTACAAATTTACTTGTTCAGTGCTCACAGATCAAGAATGTGGTGCCAACCCCGGTCTGTTTCAGTACCAAGAAATGACATGATGTGAACTGCTGCAGTGCTTGACTGTGTGGGAGAGGCTTGATCACACAGCGCTTTAGGAGCTAAGCCACTTCACTTTGTGTAAAGGGAAGAGTGTCCAAAGATACTAAAATCTCCAGTGGTGCTTGTCACAAACAGAAGAATGTCATGAATTCAAGTCAATCCCAGGGTCAGACTGGAGTACTGCTGGCCTACCTGGAAAGCTAATACAGGGGCCCACCTGTAAAATCAATAAGGAGGGTCCAGGGTGATACTCATATCAGTATTCCACTTCAATCTGATACACTAGCTCTGAGTTTGCATCCTAAATTTAATTTACCTACAGTGCCCAAAATACCCCATTTATTTAGAAAATAGATGACAAATGCAAAGATTTTCATAGTTCAGAGAAGAAAATCGGCACTCAGCATAGGGGACTAATCTGTTAATCTGACTGACTATGTAGTGTGTCCATGTTCTTACAGTAGTAAGTGCCAAAGTGCATTTGTCTGTATCCTGTATCTAATAACAGGACCAGTTGCACAAAGTTTTCTTTGTAATTTAAATCCATTGTATTCACTGTATTTTGTAATTTACTTTATACATTGTATATAATTAGTATCTCTATGTATGCTGTGTTTTCCATGTATTTAATTCTGGTTGCTCCTGAAAAGGGACAGCTTGTCTCAGTGAGCCTACCTGGTTACCAAATATCTAATAAATAAAATAAAAACCTGGACATTTCCAGTTATCATGGTGGGCCAGTATGAATCTGGACAACTCTGAGCACACCACTTCCAGGACCAACTTCTCCAAAATGTAGCTAACTATTATAGTTGGAAGTGAGAGTTGGCTCAACTGAAAGCTGCAGCAGAGTTTGTGACAGTAGAGGATGGTGTCCTCGCTTGTCACTTTCAGCCTTGGAGAGGCCCCAAGGACTGACCTCTAGATGAGCCATTGCCACCCCACTGTGCTGGCTCTGCCTGCTAGAGTGGCAGCAGAACATGGGAGGGCAGTACTGTTGGAACTGCTGCCTGCTGCTGCTGCTGCATGAGAGCACCCCAAAAGGAACCCTTGAAAGTAGCCTTGCTGCTTGAACTGCTGTTAGACTGAGAGATCAAGTCACACAGTCCAGAGTTACACCGGACTTCTAAATCTGCTTGAGATGGTCCTCACCCCAGGCCCAAACAGGCCTGTTCTTATAAAGGGCAGATCTGCTGTTTTATACTGGATCTCTGGGATAAGGGCAAACCTGCAGCCAGGCCTACCAGCAGAGGGACACTGCTGCAGCTACTGCACAAGATGACACACTGATCAACACCAGTGCTGTCTGCAATTGGTGTTTCAACAAGGAAGCCCCAGACTATGGCTCTCCCAGATCTGGCTGGTTGTCCTCGGGAGTAGCTCGATGATGTCTGAGAGCCTCTCCAAGACCTCATGACCAAGTTTGGCCATCAAAGCCACATAGCTTGCCTGGCAAATGCCCAGGATACAGCTTTATAGACCTTGTGGCCATGGAGATCCTGCTTCTTGGACTCTTTGTCCATCATCCTGTCTGATTTGGCGCTGCACCTTTGTCTTTCAGAAGACCGCAGATCTGGTTCAAGCCACGCTGGTTTTGGATGTTCCAAAAGCTGGACAGACTGCCCTCAGGATCATTCACTTGTGATTCAAATGACACAGAGGAGGCTGGCACCAGGCTGGGTGCTGCCAGACACCGAGTGCTGGACCCAGCATGGCCTGGGTGATAGGGAAAGCCAACCCTCATGATGAATCCCACTTGAAGATATCCATTAGGGGTTAAGGCACCATCTTCTGGACCTCCACCAGTGGGCTGTCCAAAGTTGTGGACATATGGTCCAACAGGACCAAAATACACCTGGTCCCCAGAGTGGACCCACTGACTGAGAGGTGGACCTCCTGTTGACACAGGATCAATATGATGGACAGTGCCTCTAAATCTAACTCTGGATAGAGAAGCATCGACTGCTGACACAGTGTATGAACAACCCACTCTGATGGGGAGTAACCACCACTGACTGGAGATGAGGATGTCCAAACTTGGGCCACTAATCCTTTGATGAGGTGCCCTTTCAGTTGCAGGGGAGGAAGCTTCACCTGACTCTGTCACTGCAACACTGCCACCAAAGCCGGTAAGAAAGCCATGGGATAGAAGAGACAGCCATAGCTGGGATGAGTCTACATGATCGACACTGGTGCTGGTGGTGGCTCCTGTATGTCAGCTGCTGGGTACCAGGTGAGCCGGAGGCTGTACCAGAGTAAGGACAACCTGGGGTGGGGCTGCTCCAGAGGTGTCTCAACCTGGGCCTCCAGCAGCACCAGCATCAGAGTGAGAGATCAGTTTGTCCTCACCAAACTCAGGACAGACTGGTTTGGTGGGTTCCTCCACCCTTAGTGGATCAGCCGGCTGCTCTCACGGTAAACATCCCTGGTACACTGACGGATTCTCAGACCACTGCAACCTCCTCCAGGGGCTACTGTTCTGGGAAGCCAGTGATCACTGGGACCACTGCACTCCCACAATCAATGACAACTTCTTAGTTTGTGCTTATGAAAATTGGGGAAGACTCGTCTGAAAAGAATGCAGGGACAGGTTACAGGTGAATATACTACCCCTTTATCTTGCCGAGGAGATACTGGCTGAAGGAAATTTAAGTATCGGGTGTCCTTCATGGCCACTGCCTCCTTTCCATGGTCCTTAAAAGCACAGTTGATTCCATAGCTGCCTGCGACTTCCACCCCTGCCTACCTTTGTAGAAGCCACACATTTCGTTATTCGATGCCTATGGCCTGGCACCACATACAGTGCACTACATCATGGTTTGGGCCTGGCAGTAAAAAGCAGGCATTGTGCTTTGGGGACACATCTCTCTCTCTGCATAATGTACACCTCTTAAACCATGGCTTATTCTTCAGTTCCATGGCAAAATCATGCTGGAGCAGGACTTTCAGCATCAGTGAATAAACAGTTGAAGACTGAAGTAAAATCAAAATAAAAGTGAAAATCACTTAAAACTAGAAGAATCTTCAAACACCAGCCAGGAGCTGTGAGAAAGGAGACCTATTCCTTCCAGTGGAAGAAAAGAATAGATCAGAGTGCAGGGTGCCTGGAGCCAGAGGACCACATGGTTGGGTGGTAGGAGAACTCAAGCTTTAAAACTGTTCCAGTGACTAGCATGCTCAGTAGAAGCCTACCAAAGTGTTGCCAGTCAACTGAATCTAGTCAGTCAGAATTTAACTTGTGCTCCCTCAAGACTGTTAGCACTGGTCCATATCCCTTTTCTTCCCCAAAACATGGGGAGTAGACATAGTCTGCATATACTCTTTTACCCTCAAACAGATTTTACTTTTCCACTAGAGGTCCATAAATATATGTTGCTCAGTAGCAAAAGTCAAACTGCAGACAAAAAGCGTGGTGCTGTTGAGGTTTTACAGATGGTTCTCCCAATGTTCTGTATGCCCTCTTTAGATAATACTTAAAGTCCAGCACCAGGTCCAACTGCGTTTTGACAAAATCCTCTAGCAAAAATCGTGTTAGTCCCTTCTGTCTGCTCCCTAATGCCAGGGTGTGGATATTCATTCTTCTGGGTCACCCTCAAATCATCACATTTGTGTTCAAGAGATCTCAGGGATCTAAAAATTGCGTCAGTAAGTCTGCTCTCTCCGTCCTCTCACCCAGATTAGAAATTTCTATCTCCAGCTACTGCACTTTAGCAAGCCCTCCAACTCAGTTTTAAGAGATGCAATTGCCAATTTTGTTTCAGATATGAAGGTTCACAACACAGAGAATAATATCCAGCTTCTTAATTTTGGTTGGGCCACAGGCAAATCTGCAGCATCTTCCCACTGGGTGGCCATGCTGGGGTGGAGCTCTCAATGGGTAAGTCTTCACTCGAATCCTGTGGCATCTGTGACTGCAAGGCATGATATGAAGTTCAGTTTCTTCCCAGGAAAGTCAATGAGTCATGGTTAAATGTTGCAGCATCAATTTTAAAGTTAACTGCAGTTATGGGCTACTGCTTTTGCTGGTGACGAGAAGCTCGATTGAGCCTTCCATGTTGGCTGATGACATCACTAGAAGTCTGTAGCATTGTTTTCTTGACATGCATTAAGTAAGCAATAATACCCAACAGGGATGGGGCAGTATTAAGCTATACTGGACATCCCAGAGGCATAATGAGGTCCAACGCTGCAGGCAGAGGCCTCATAACTCCTGAAGGTCCTGTAGCCCAATACCACCACTCTAGAGGGTATTACTGTGCTTAGAAAGGATTTTTAGTCACATTTTCAATAAAATGTTTAAAACAATGTAAACAAATGTGAAAAGTAAGAAAAAATTTTAAAAATTGTTTAAAGTAGTCCTCCACTGCTGCAACTGGCAGTAGAGGCACTGTGGTGTGTCATGATCTGCAGCCAGTTGAAAGTTAGTTTTGATTGTATTCCTCCCCCCACCACCAGTCCAGTTTGCTATTTATTTATTTTTAATAAGTATGGCAGTGCAGCACTTCACATTCAGGAGATATGGCACTCAGGAGGGATGGCAGAGTGCAGTTGGATGTTTCAGTGCTGAGGTTAGAGCAGGAGTAATGGCATTACAACAGTGTACTGTTCACCCACCTGCTGGTGAAATGTTTTTGCCGACTCCCTATTTCACGTAATGGAGATCCCTCCAGTATCCCGACCACCGACGGTGAAAAGATTACTGCCGACTCATTAGTTTGGGTCACAGTATGCAGTGCACTAGGAGAAGACTGGCGGTCTCTATATTAGAGCTGTGAGAAGAAAGGTCAGCAAGGTACTGGGTGAGTGAGGAAGTGGTTGTGTAGTCTAAAAAGAAAGCAAGAGTTGTTATTGTGTTTTGTTACTGGCTTTTGACATAAAACTTTGGTCAAGTAGGGGTGGAGCCAGGGCAAGCCAGGAAACTGTCTCCAGCAGCGCTAAGCATGCGACATGCTAGTGCTACAAGTCTGAACAAAAAAGTTTTTCTTAAAGCAAAACAGACTGGGACTCATTATTTTCGGTCTCCGTTGCCTGATACCAGACTGGTTGGTTGTTGGCCTTGGCCAATCAGGATCAAATTTTCACTATCGATTTTTCTAAACTGATAGCAAATGGCACTCCCAGGGGTTGGGCTGTCATATTTAATCCATCTCCAGGGCACAAAGAACTTGGCTGTGCTTCATTATTTATTTATTTAGCTTTTGTTGACCGGGTAAGTGCACTAGACAAATCCTGCCTATTTTCAGGCACGACCGGGGAGGGATACAGATGAATGTCAACTGACCTTGAACCAGAATAAGCTGTTGAGGGTATTTTTAGTGAAAAAAGCCCTATACATTATATCATTAAGCCCTATACAGTTGGATTTTCTCATACCCAAACCCATGGCTGGGCCTTCCTGTTTAATAGAACAACTGCCTAGAACCTAGATTTCATTTTGACTTCAGCCCTGTGGTGAGAACTGGGCATACAAAACGTAGCAGGATTATCAGTTAGTCCGCTTAACAGTCTAGGGACCAGAGAGGAGCTATACTAAAACCCATTACCTAAGTGAAAAAGTTTGCATATTTCATCCCATTCTTGATGCGGGATCTTAAAATCACTTTCATGTTTCTCAATTCGGGGTTTAGATTTGGCTTTTGATGCATTTACTTTAGTTAATTCACATTTAAAGGACGGAGATAGGTTTATAAAACCAGTGTTCAAAGCAGTCGTAAGTTTAACTGCTAGTACTGAGTACACCAGCACTTCTTATGTACTTCGGATTTTACTTGAACGCAGCAGTTGACTACATCTACTGTCAAATCTGAAGTAGAAAAACATGCTCTCCCTAGCACAGTAGCTACTGTTAAAATGAGAGATATGCAGCAACAAACCTAACATTCACAAACAAGAATGTTGAAATTCAAATAAAGCACTTCTCTTGTATCATTAATTTCATTTTTTTGTAATTGTATATTTGGAATCATGAAGTCACCATTCTCATTAACTCTGCTGCAACTTGTTCCAACAGAAGAAACACGGTTATTCAAAGGCTGCCAACCAGAGGGCTCTGTGGACACTGTGAATAAACAGGCTATACATACACAGACACAAAGGCTGCATTCAGCTGCACGTTCTTTGGCCATTCTGAATTGGGTACAGTTTTCCTTGAATATTCCCTGACTCAACAGCCGCAGCATCCCAAAGGGATTTCTAAGAAAAGGTAATTCTGCTTAGGTGGATTCTGCACATACAAGATCTGAAAATTGTGCGTTTATACACTCTGTCTCTAAAATGTTAGCTATAAACATTCAAACTTATACTGCATTTCAACTAATAAACATCTGCTGTAGCTAGTGAAAGCAAAATTGTATAATTTATCATATGTGAAAGGCACTGCTTAGATTAAGTACAAACTATCAGACTAAAAGTGTGGCAAAAACTCTAGATTACTTTGATTGCTGCCAACAAATTTCTGTAGGTTTCTGTACACATCAAGCCAGAAGCTATATTTGTTCTTCATAAAACTATACATAAATTAAATTTGTTTCTACAGAATTCATATTGATGTTATTAGTAGTTCATACAGCAGTTACTGAAAGCTGGGAAAACTCCCCAATCTGAGGCATCTACTATATATGTATTTCAGACATCCTTAGGATTTCCTAGTGCAATATTTGTAGCCAGTTTAACCATTTTAAAATAATTTTCTTATTATTAATTTGAAATTGGTGTTGATCCACAATACAGATGGCAGCCACCAGAAGTTTTAAAAATCTCCTTTCCAAGGAAACCTTTATTTTTAATGTGGATATGCCAAGAGGACACAGGCACATGTTACGACAGGTATCCTGTCCAGACCATGGATTAAAAAGCGTGCTGAAAAAGCGTGCTGTGATAACTGTGCAAGAAGAAACAGCGTGCAGCTAAACAACCTAGCACACTTCCTTTAGTTTACTGTCGAATAAATACATTGGACTTATGGGGTGCCAAAACTATATATTTTGATAATAAGGTAAAGAAAATGTGCTAGGTTGTATACTTAAGACAGCGAGGTTTTTGACCATGCTGTTATGGTGGTCGCGGTTTTGAGCACACTTTTTGGATAGCATGGTTTTGATGTGGAACTGCTATGACAACATAGTGCTGCCTCAAATGGCTTACATTTATCAGGGTGAGCCTGGCAACAAAACAGAAGCTTTTAAATACTGTCAATCAAAAAAGGCTCACCACACCTTGGCAATTACATCAAATGGCAGGAAAACTCTGTATCCTTAAAGAGCTGGTAGTGCCATTATTAGCAAACCAAAAACATAGAATAGTGTAGGGTGACCATAAACAACATGGCTATGTTAACATCGAGGGCGTGATGATGTCATACAGACCTCGAGTGGCTCGAGAGGTCCGTTTGACATCATCACATCCCAGATAAACAAACTGTGTTGTTCAATCACCCATATACTATTTTATATAGTATACGGTTCCCAGAAATGTCTACAGTTTAATTTAATACAAGGTTTCATACCTTGTGTTCACACACCGCTTGCTCCCTGTCATCGGTGCAATCCCTCTGCCTCCAGTTCTCGCCACGGTTCCGCTCACCACTCGATATTTCAAAGCGCGGTTATTAAAAAGAAAAAAAAGAAAATGCCAAACTGATAGTTTGGACACCGAAGCCGACAATGGCAGTTTGTTTCCAAACTATCTTAGCGAAATGCTTGCCCTCCGGCTCGCTAAGCGGTGCCACCATTTACCCAGTTTGTTTTTGAACACTGAGCTGCTTTAGCCAATCAGGTAACAGCTCAAGGGGAGAAGTTGTTGTAGTATCATTATGACATCAGAACGCTACTACAACAACTTTTCTTGACCTCTGAACTGTCCTACAACAGCTTTTGGAAAGCCATCGCTTTATCCACAATACGCCCTAACCATATACTACATTATTTTTTAAACTAGTCACTGGTTACTTTTCATTACTGAAGGTTTTATTTTTGCTTTTGCCAACTGGAAGATTTTCTACCTCAGTTTTAGGTGTGTTGTGTAGAGCAGTACTCACCCTTGAGTCTGACATCTTGGATTCTTTTCCCTTTCACGCCGAATCTGCATGGTGAACTCGCCCAATGTGACGTCACAAGCTCCCAATCTAGCAAAACGTGAGTGGCTTTTCTTGATCAGGTTTGATGTCACAGTGAGTGAGATGACAATGCCGATGCTGCATGAAGAAGACCAGATCTCAATTTAGCATCCTCCCTGTTATTGTTTTATCTAGTGTTGTGGTTGGTAAAATGCCTACGAATTAGCAAAGGGAAAAGAAACAGTGTTAATATTAATATACTGCAGTGAACTAGCTCTTTAAAGTATCTGGTATCTAGCAGCTTGGCTTCAATGCCAAGAAATGCAAAGTTCTGCACACTGGAGCCAAGGATCCTTGAGACGGAGTACTATCCGGTGGAGTCCAGGTATCTGCATCAGAAAGGACCTGGAAGTGATGATCTCTAGTGACCTGAAGCACTCTTTGCAGTGCAAGAAAGCAGCAGCAAGGGCAAACAAGATGCTGGGATGCACAGCTGTGGGATTAGTAGTAGGAGAGGAGGTTATACTACTCTTGTACAGGTCACTGGTGAAGCCACAGCTAGAGTATGGAGTTCAGTACTGATGGCCACACCTCAAAGGACATTAACCTGCTGAAAGGTCCAGAGGAGGGCTACAAAGATGACAGCAGATCAGCAAGGTAAGGCATATGAGAACAGGTTGAGGGCACTGAACATGTACTCCCTGGAGGACAGAGAGAGACAGAGAGAGACAGACATGACTGGGACCTTCAAGTACTTGAAAGGAATAAATAAGGTAGATAAGGAGGGTCTCTAAGCTGAGTGGCAACCACAGCATGAGGGGCACAGTCTTAAGCTGGAGGGGAGGTTTATGATTGCGGTCAGGAAGCTCTTCTTCACAGAGAGGGTGGTGGACACTTGGAATGCACTGCCAGAAGAGGTGATCTTGTTGAAGACAGTGGGCAGGTTCAAGAAGGCTGGGATAGGCATGGGGAAGGTAAGGATCATGGGTAGGGAGGATAGGAGGAGTGGGGAAGGGGGCAGGGACAGTAGCTCAAGCTGTGGACCCTGCAATACAAACAGACTAGATAGATCAAATGGCGTTCTTCTGCTGGCTTCTCTGTATGTTCCTATGTTTGTAGTTGTTCATATTAACTACAGAATAGGTTATTTAAATAATAACACATGACAGGGTGTGGTATATCATGAGAGTGTCACGCCTTGGTGCATAATAAGGTACCAGGCAATGCAGAGTGTCTTCAACCACCCAAGAAGTGATGATACCCCAGGATATACCACACCCTGGAATGTATTTTAAAGGATACCTAAACAATATTTTGATAAACTATTCAAAACTCTGACTCCATAGGTGACTAAAGGAAAGGCTGCTGTATTCATTAATGCTAAAACTGCATTTATTTAATTTTCTAAATGTGGTTCCAGAGCATTTGAATATTGTAAAACAACCTTCTAATTTAAAAAAATGTTACCTGCTTCCTAAAATGGCCACCTAATGTGTTATGTGATGACATCATTAGAGCCAAAGTCAGAGAGATATATGGCTCTCTATAGTGCTAACTAGTTTTTTTTCCCTTTTGTAAAGAATTGTTTCACCAAGTGGTCAAAACCATGTGCATTATTTTGTATAAACACATGTTAAGTTCTGGTAGTGTTCATTTTGCTTATTTTAACATGCTGAAATTGTGTTTTAATCCAACCAACTTTCTCTGTGACAAACCACAGTGCAGCACAAATCTTGAATATCCTGGTGGTCTAGTGGTTATGGCGGATCCAAGATGCTACAATGGGGGTACTGGGGTGGTGTGCATGCTTAATATGCACTTTTTAAAATTTTTTATTAAACCTTTATATTTTTTCTAGTACGTTTTGACAGACTCTACAAATGTAATCCATAGTTTGAATGTAAACATTTGTACAATCAATAAATCAGACTTCTTCAACAAAGTGAAATGCAACAGCAGCAGCAAGCAAGTACATTACTATGTGTGTGTGTGTGTGTGTGGGGGGGGTTGCAGCCACACCTTCACCACCCCTAGAGCCACCACTTGTGCAGTCCAATGTTAGAGTTCATACTTTCAAACTCAAATATATGTTTCTCTTGTCTTCATTTTCCATGGAAATGATAATAATAAGATCAGCATTTATATAGAAAATTATGGATGGGTTTCCATTGGTAACAGGGCTGTTAGTGCATCGGCGGTTTCTAAGCTGACCGATGTATCCTCAAGAGCGAAGTTCGAGAGGTTCGGTCGCTTTAGGAACCGCAAGATGCGCTAATCAGCACGCTATCGATGGAAACCCATCCATAGTTTTTTGATGAGTATTGGAATTTTGTTACAAAACATGCATTTAATTTTAAGCACCTTTCTCTCTGCGGCTTATGCTGGGACCTCTGCCAACTGACAGTGCTGTTTGATTTTATGAGTTTGAGGTGGCATGGTGCATGCGAGTCTTGCCATTAGATGTTTTATGTTGCAGTGAGTGCGTAGCTACTGCAGCATAACAGCATGCATGACATCCATGGTGAAGCATAACAAGGTTTCAAAATGTGCACTTTTAGCGGTAACAGCATTCCAATATACACTATATAGTAGTTTTCCTACACATTGTATCCCAAAGTGCTTTACAAGCAATACTAGACTGGTAGTGAAGTGACTGAGCATGTAGTGGCAGCCATTTCATACATTAATATCCACACACAGCCTTGGACAATTACATGAACTGGTTTTATGGGAAGAGGAATGTTGGCCAGGACAAGCAGGGTCAGGTAGTGATCAAGGTGCTGGCAGCCCATCTTATTTCTCACAGTAATCTGCTTATATTTCTCTCTTCTGTCTTCCCCTTCCCTGAATATAGCAATACCTTGCAGAGTGGCCTTCTCAGTCCCCTCTGGTATTCATTCTTCACTATTCCTCCTCACACTGAAAACTGGTGAGCTCATCACCCTTCTGCATCATGAATGCAAGTAGTAGAGTCCCGTTTATTTTGACATATCAAATATAAACATATATTTCCAGTAAGTCAGGCTGATAGCAGCAGGAACAAGGAATGATGGTCTTTCCTATCCTTAAAAGATCTAGGCTACCTTTGATTAGGCACTGCTAAATGATGGGTGTGCACATCATTATGGACATCATTTAACAGTGCCTAATCATAGATGGATTAGATCTTATATGGGTAGGAAAGCCTATTTTAACACTTGTGCAATGCAGCTATCAGCCTGGCTTACCAGAAGATCATGTTTATTATTAATACTGAAAAATAACACGGAGACTGTACTAACCACATTCATGATGGAAGGGTAGTGAACTCACCAGTGTCTGGTATGGGGAGCAGGTGAGAAGAATGAATGCCAGAGTAGGACTGAAGAGGCCATCTCCAGCAGGGCATGCCATATTCAGGTTAGTTGGAAGACATGAAGGAGGACGTATAAGCAGATCACTGTGAGATCTGAAATGGGCTGCCAACATCGTGATCACTACCTGACTGTGGATGAGAGTAGCCAGCGATGACAAATACTCAGAGTGGCAGGGCTGCACCTAAACTGTTACTTGAATTCAGTGTAAGGAGATTACCCTCGGGCGGGGTGGGGGTGTTGATGTTTGTTAGGACATTGTAAGTGCTGCCCTTATGAGGGCATGAACAGCAGCTTTTCTGGTGGGTCATGATGCTTATTGCTTGGCCTCCAGGAAGACCTAGTTGTTGGTTAGTGAGGTGGGAAAAAAACACAACAGGGGACTGTACATACTACCTTCACTGTGCAGAAGGGTGGTGATCCCACTCAATGTTTACTGTGGGAGCACAAGTCAAACATTAATGTGGACTGGAGAGTGATTTGGGAGGCATTTTTAACTGTGCCAGCTGATGGCGCATATTGGTATAGGTATGCACAACTCTCTGAGATAGACTATTACAATCTGAGGGTGATAATTCTCTTCATCAGACCATAAGCACATATGTGGCACAGGCAGTACTAAGGACAGGGTATGGATGGTAGGGTGTTCAGCAGAAGGCAGGCTAGATGCAGTGGGTTCACATGGAAAAGAAAGCCCTATTTGTGGATTAACAAGAGAGCATGAGCTTTGAAACTGAACCAAACTGCTACTTTGCTGTGTGGCGCTAAGCGAGTCACTAAACTTCCTTGTGCTCCCAGGCCACACCTGTAAACAAGCTTTCTGCTAGTGTGTCTCTCCTGGTTAATAAAAACAACATTCAGTGCATCATATAACCACTAGATCATTAGGTATCTGAAATGTTGTACTGTAATCGCAGTTTGCCAAGGAAAACGCTGGATTGCAAAACATGTTCTGCAAGTTAAAGTAAACAAAATGAACAAAATCATAGCCTAACATGTGTACTGATCAAAATAATCCACGAGTTAATACATGGTGTTGATCATTCTGGTACAACAGTTCAAAACAAAGAGGAAAGAACTAGTTAGTACTATAGAAATATATGGAGGTCTCTGTCTGTGGCTCTGGTGATGTCATCATGACTCATCTCTTAACACACTTGGCAGACATCTTAGGGAGAAACCAAGGCTGTTTTGAAAGTGAAAGCTGATGTTTACGTTATTCAAAAGCTATGAAACTGCATTTATGTTATTTACATTAATGCAGTTTAGCATAAATGTAAACAGCAGCCTTTACTTTACCTCTCAACGAAGCCAGATTTTGAAGTTTGCAGTTTTAAAACTGCTTGTTTAGTTCCTCCTTTAAGATTAGAAAATGGCCCCAAATACTTAGAAAACAGCGGATCTTTGTATTTGGTTTTGAACCAAAATGATATGGGATTTCAGCATGGGTCAAGGACTGCTTCAGCGATTAGCTTACAGGATTTCTGCTATGTATTTTACAGTTCACTTCTGACCAGGAAAAATATAAGTTGTTCACTGGAATTTGCCTCTTCTTATTTTCAACTTTTTTAAATGTTGTTTCTGTTTTGCATAAATATATTTACCAGATGATCATGTCACAGGAAGTCAACATGGAGTTGTAACTAACAAATTTTAAGTCTGGGGAAAAAACATTTCACTTGCAGCTCCAGGAAAATGTCCCAAAAATCTAAGAATCAACATATTTATTTTCTGGCCTTAGTATTTTGAACTGCTGCTGTAAAATGTTGTACTTATCCTGCCCACTGCTTTCAAATTGCCCAGAGTTTATTTTAATACATACTGTACCACCCAGCAACACTAATCCGTTGGAGACAGAAAACTCTTAAGTATACAGAACCTTATTGCAGCAAGTTAAATGTTTTCTTAATAAAGGTCATTATCACCTGGGGCCAAACAAACCAATTCAGAAAATTTAGGCAAACTGTGTAGAGCCACCGTTTGTCAGATTAAATATATTCATTTTAAGATCATAAGGGATCTTATACCAAGAAGCAAGACAGTGGTACTAGTTCACAGGATTAATCAGTGACTTCAGAACTTGAGAGGAACTTTGTTGTTAGTAATCCCTGATGTAGTGAAGACAACAGAGCATGCTTGACACAAAATGAACCTCTTTACGTAACAACCAATTAGTAAAAACTGAACATGGTACAGCGTGAGATTGTTACAGTAAAGTAGTTTAGGTTTTATTATACTTGACATACTGCAGATGTAAAACACTACAGCAGTTAAAACATCCGGCTGCATAGTATACACTGTACCCAGTATTTTCTTCCTTCACTTTAGTTTTAAACTAGAAAGGCACACAGATCAGAACATGTTTTCTCCTTTATGTCTTTTGTACTTAATGAACTATTCATTCACAACTGCAGCTAGTGTCAAGTTGCATTTTACCCATATGTATATCTTCATATTACGGTATCTCATAGGAAATACAATTGAAATGGATGGGATTTCCTGCCACATGCAGTATATCCATATTTCTAGATGCAATACTGAAACTTGTCAGTGGCTGCGATTATATTACCCACCAACCTATAATTTACCTTGACGATGCAAGCAATAATACCCGACAGGGTGGGCTGTATCTGGTAATATCAGACTACCCAAACTACTACCAAACCCTGAAGTAGAAACTATTTCAAAACAAGAAACTCTGACAGTTTTAAACACTTTAAAAAAACATACTAGCTCAGGTCCAGACAATATATCCTCAAGATTTCTATTAGAAACCAAAACACTATTCTCTTACCCCTAACGATAATCTACAATAAATCCATTCAAAACTCAGTAGTACCCAGGGATTGGCATATAGCCATAGTCACACCTATTTACAAAAGGGATCTCATTCTAAAACTGAAAATTACCGTCCCATTAGTCTAACATCTGTACCGTGTAAACTAATGGGAAAAATCGATAAACTTAAATTAGAAATGAAATGACAACCTTAAATATCATCGATGTTTACCAACACGGATTTAAAGCGGGTTACTCATGCACCACAAACTTAATTTCATTCTACAGTTACATTAGTTATAATTTAGACTGTAATATTCCAATGGACGCCATCCTACTAGATTACAGCAAAGCATTTGATAAAGTCTCACATACCATAATAATAATAAACTTATTACATTGGGAATTTCAATTCCACTAATTTCCTGGATAAATCAGTGGTTAAGTAAAAGAACCCAGCGTGTGAGAGTAAGCGATGTCCTTTCTGATGATAGAGGTGTGACCAGCGGGGTGCCGCAGGGCTCCGTACTTAGGCCAACCTTGTTTAACATATTCATAAGTGATATGACTATCTCCCCAGTAATACAATGGTAAAGTTTTGCGGATGACACCAAGCTTGGGGGATGGCCATCAATCAAAGTGACAAAATTGGGCTTCAAGTAGACTTGATGGCAGTAGAAAAATGGGCATTAACAAATAAAATGTATTTCAATCTATCTAAATGTGCAGTAATACATCTTGGAAAAAACAATCCGGTTCAAAATTACTACTTAAATAATACTATATCAGAACTTCATTAGCAGAAAAATATCTGGGGATAATAATTAATGATAAATTAACCCCATCAACTCATTGTACTAAAATAGCAACTCAAACAAATGCATTATTGCATAGAATTTCTAAAACATCTGTGACTAGATCTGAATCTTGCTTACTGTCCCTTTACAGATCTCATATAAGGCCCCATCTGGATTACGGTTCTCCATTCTGGAGTCCTTACTTGAAATCAGACATATAAAATCGGACAGGTTCAGCATGAGCTACAAAGCAACTTCCGCACTTAAAAATCTGGACTATTATTCTCGACTACACAAAAACAGGACTACACACACTTGCACAGAGCGCGAGTTGAGGAGATTTACTACAGCTATTCAACATTCTTGGAAATCAAGAACAAATGAAATTATGTGGTATTAAATATTCCACTAGAAAAACAGTAGCTAGACTTCACAAAAACAATTAGAGGTGGTAAGAGCTAAAAGTAACAAAAGAATTAATTATTTCACAGTCAGAACACCTAGATTGTGGAACAGTCTACCACAAGAGATAGCTGATTCTACAAATATCATAACTTTAAAAATAAACTAGATATATGGATGTCTGGGTAGGATTGGGTTAATGTTTCCATGTATATGGAGGACAATACTGATGTGCAACCTGCCTCCTTTGTCCAGAACTACCAAAAGTACCCAGGGCATAATAGCCCATGGAAGGTCTGGTATTGCCCATACTGCCTACCCTGGAGGGTATTATTGCACTTCAAAATGGGCTACATGTCATTTTTATAGGATTACAAAAAAAAACAAATGTAATTCTATAAAAAATTGCTACAATTGTATTTTAGTAATTTTTTGTAAAGTAGTCCTGTAACTACTGCATTGGTCAGTAGAGGCTCTACAGTATTTTATAATTGCTTCCCTGGTTGAGGTTCCTTCTCCCCAAACATAGACTGTCTCTCACATTTGTTTCCCTTAAGAACCTTGTACCCGGTTTCTCATCCTAGTGTGAGTGATCGGTGGAGGACCCTACCCCTCCCTACATGCCTTCCGGCTACCTGGTCAGGATATTGCTAGCTCTGGGGGAGGGAGATATAGAACCTAATCCAGGTCCCTACTCCCCAATCTCATCTCAACAATCCTTAAACCCTTGTGGGCCGACTCCAAGGACTCAAGCTTGCTCACATGAATATCGGCAGTCTAAGGCACAAATTCCTTGACCTCGAGGCAAGGGCTGCACCTTATAAACCCGACATACTAGCCGTGGACTGAACCTGGCTCAAACCACATATCCTCCCCACAGAAGTGAACCTAGAGCTACCTTACTTTCAGAAAGGACAGGGTGGGAAAAAAGGGAGAAGGGGTTATCATCTACCTCAGCACTGCCCTGCAACCTTACAGCTCGACTGCCCCCTCTCTGTGGATCCCTAAGCGAAACACTATTTGTAAAAATCTTCCTTGGAACACAAAGCCCTCTACCATAGGGTGTGTCTACCTCCCACCCCAAACCGCTGCTTCCTCCCTTGAATCCTAACCAATGTCCTTGAGGAGTACACCATGGGGAGGTCATTTCAATCTCCACTGGCCAGCCTAGTCTTCTCCTCAACCAAGAACCCAATACTTGGCTCCCTTTACACAGACCATTGACCTTCCTACAAGACATAATCCTAAGACCGGTAACCACTCTCTCATTGATTGGGCACTGCCTCCTGCCCGGCCGTATTCTGTCGGTAGGGATTATGTCTGACTTCTTGAGCGACCACTCGCCTATCTTTTGCACCTGGTCCAACAAGCCTCCAAAATCACGCTAAGGTCATAGAAGCGAGGAACTATAGTAGGCTTGTACCAACTGATTTCTGCTCCGACCTGAGGAAAATTGACTGGGACCTCATTGTCTCCCTCCCACACTTGACGAGTACTTGAATATTTCACCCAGGCCTTCTTGTCTGCATTTAATATGCCGCCCCCACCCCAAAAAGCTCAGGGTACAGGAAAATGCCATAAGCGGCTGAGCCGAGCCTCAAGCATTCCATGCTCCTCCATGAGAGCATGGGGTACCTACAATCCTCCTGCAACTCATCAGACTGGGAGAAGTACAGGAGCTGAGAAATCAGTGTAAAAATCCTCAAAACAGGCTAAGTTCCAGTACCTAAAGACCTCCAAACAAGTCACCTCGTGACCCAAAAAAAAATTCTGGGGCCACATAAACTTACTCCTCAAGGGTACTACAAGCAGTCAAGCAGACTCCATCCTAATAAGGGACTCACTGACCAATGTCCCCTCCGTAGTTGCTGAGGCCTTCTGTGCCTCCTTCTCTAATCCAAATGGCCCCCCAACCTCCCCAGGTCCTTCCTTCACTTTAGAGAGGTCTGGGTGCATTCAAGGCCTCAATTCCACCTGAAACTGGTCAATCAGTCTGTGGTACTACCTCTCCTATGCGAAATTAACCCAAATTCCTCCCCAGGCCTCGACCAGCTAGAACCTCACCTGCTGAGGGCTGCTGCCCCACCTATCACCCTCCCTGTCACCCTCCTCATCAATAGGTCCCTTCTAGAGGAATAGTCCAAAAATGTGGAAGGTAGCGACCATCGTCCCCGTCCACAAAAGTGGTCCCGTGACAAAATGGGAAACTACAGACCAATCTCCTTCTCAGCCCCTAGGGAAAATGCAGGAAAGACTAGTTTCTAACCAGCTTCAGGACTACCTAGGCAGCACCTTCTCCTGGCTGATGTACAGCATGGCTTCAGGAAGGGCCATGGTACTGACACTGCACTCATCCGGCTTACATCGGACATCCTTGCTGCTATGGGACCAAGGCTCCCCAACAGGCGCTCTTTTCATTGACCTATCCAAGGCCTTTGACCTGGCCAACCACAATCTCCTTCTCTCCAAACTCCTACACCTAGACTGGATGACCACGTGCTCTCTTGGTTGACAGCTACCTGAATGACTGTACCCAAAATGTCCGTTGGAGGGGTACCCAGTCTGCCCTAGACCCGTTACCTCTGGGGTACCCCAGGGCTCTATCCTGGGCCCCTGCTTTTCTCACTCTTCCTCAACAATATTGAGGGCAACTGCACACTCAGCAACCTTATCCTCTATGTGGACGACACTGTCATATACTGCAGTGACCCACAACCTAGTGTCATCTCCGCAAACTGCAGGACAGTCTCTAAACTCTTGAGGCCTGGTTCTCCTCAAACTCCCTAAAGCTCAACGAAGAGAAAAAACCAAAAGCCGTCCTGTTTGGATCAATACGTCTGGGCTCTGACAGAAGTGAGCTGCTCCAGCTTAGCACAGTCCAAGGAAAAGAGTTGAGGTCATTGCCAATTTTAAATACCTTGGGGTCCACCTTGACCAAGAGATGACCTACAGACCCCACATCGACTCCATAACCGGTCCATCCACAAAGGCTTGGACTCCTCTACCACCTGGGAAACTCCTTTCCTGTGTTGTCTGACGAGCAATTGCCTGCTGCAATTTCCTCCCTCCATCCTATACAGTGTCCCTCTATTGCAGTTCCTCCGTGAGACAGAACTCAATAAACTCACCTGCTCTACAACCGTGTGGCTCGCTCAGCCACAAACTCCTCCCTAGGAGGCACCACTGTGAGGCCCTTATGGACCTGAACTGGCCCACACTGCGGCACAAACTAGCCTACCCTACTGCCTGCCTTGCCTTCAAATTCTCCACTCTTGGCCCCCTCCCACCTTCTGGACTTCTCACTTCAAAGTATAATGCCGAACCCTCGATCCTCTGCAAATCACCCTCTAGACATCCCTCGGATCCGCTCCAACCAAGGCAACGGCTCCTTCAAATCAGCTGCCTCCTACCTATGGAACTCCCTTCCAGCTAGCTTGATTGACTCACCCTCCCTTACCCAGTTTAAGTCTGGCCTCCAAGTATATCTCCTCGAACTCAGCCTCTGTGGCTGCAACCGCTAGCTCCCTAGCCCAGGTTTCCTTTCCATCACCACTGCCTTAATTCCTCCTTCGTCCCTGATGAATCTCTAAACAAGGCTTTCAATTATACTTAATTGTCTCAATTTCCTACTAATGGTGTGAAATTTGGCGTCACCTGTACTGCATACAAGAGCCTGAATGTGAACCTGTTGTTACCCCTGTAAACTGATGCTGATGTATATTTGTGTACCTATTGTAACTACTGTAAATAATGCTAATATGTGTTTTTCTGTAACTAATTTCGGGTCGCCCCTGAAAAGGGACCTCTGGTCTCAGTGGGTTTACCAGTTACCAAAATCTAAATAAAATAAAATAAAAACTGTACTGTCCCCATACATAGCTGTCATTTTTTTTTTTGTCCATTTGCTGAGATCACTCCGTTACCACCACTCCCACTATGTTTCACTGGGACAATGGGATGCCGTGACAGAATCGGGATCTAGAAGGGCAGTAGTGTGTGTGGTCAGGCAATGGAGCGGACAAGAGGTACACCTTAAAAAAAAAATTTAAGTTTTTTTTTTTTAAAGGTTTCTCGTTGAGTTTAAGAGAAAGAGGGAGGCAAATGTAACCCCCTGCAAATGGGGGTTCCCAAAAGACTTCAGGAGCTTGCTTGAATGCTCCAAGCCTGAATGGTGTTTGGCGTTTAAGCCATTTATCAGTGAGTGTTTTTAGAACCTCTGGTACTGTCTCTTTAAGAGCTGTCTGCTTGCAGACATAATTAGTTGTATGGGGACTGTGTGTTTCTTTGATTGAGTACCACTCGAGCTGCTGCCAATTCACTCCATTTTGCAGTCACTAGGAGTGCAAAGGAACCTATCTGAAAGATGTAACTGTTTGCCAGAAACCATTTAGAGTAATAATGAAATTACAGTTTGTCTAACCTGCTTTCTTTGCAGTCAGAACTGTGTCTGCCTAGTTCCCCATTCTGGTTTTGAACTGCTGAACTGGACCAATCAGTTTGGGTAAGCTAGCTCTAAAATGGTGCCTTGGACGAATCAGAACTTGGACTCATAATCTGAGCCAGCCACAAGAGGATTGTATGGGCAGTGACTCTGGGAGATGTAGTTTAGACTTGGCGCCTTTTTGGACCAACAGGAGCAGTCTATTGTGAGTGACAGCCAATCCAGTCAAGAACTGGGAGGAACTCAAAGGAAGTGCCAGTTTTGTCTGTTGGAGTTTCAGTTGAGCTCTGGCAGTGAAGAAGAAGGAGCCCTGTGCTTTTCAGTGTGCAGTTTTAGTCGGGAAAGCGTGTGTAAGGCCCAGAGTTCGGTCTGCAGCTTGTGTAACTGCTTGTTAGGACTGAATCCGTCCTGTGAAGAGAATCAAAGGATATCTGAAGAGTAGAAACCAGGCTCACCCTGTAGAAGACTGGAGAAATTGCTGAATTGTACTCGGTCTGTCAGGAACTGAATCTGCTGTGTGTTCTCCGGGTATTGTGCAGTAATTGAGATCGGGATAGAGAAGCAGCCTGCCTGGTATAGTACTTTCTGTTTTACCATATAAATGTGTGAAGAGGCTTGTGTACCTCAAGTGAATCCTGCTGCCATTAAAGGACTTTTGCCTGTTACTGTTCACCATATAAATGTGTGAGGAGGCTTGGTTAGCTCAAGTGAATCCTGCTGCCATTAAAGGACTTTGCCTGTTGCAGTTTGCCATATAAATGTGAGAGTCTCGTGGAGCTCAAGAGTAGCCCTGCTGACATTGAAGGACCCTATCTTGTTTGGAGTCGTGAGTACTAATTCAGGGTCGCTCCCTGTTGAATTGCCACATTGAATCCAAATGGAATCACTGTACTGCTGACTGTTTAAACACTTTTCTTTTCTCTGTGGGAAAGGGCCCTACCAGCTGCCACGGTTTGGACTAGCCACTAGGGCTTGGGTACCCAGGGACAGTAACTGTAGGATAGGCCTGTGCACAGAGCCATAGGTAGATGAGTAAAGTGATAAGCTAATTAACCTGATTTCCCGTCCTTGTTATATCCCCTAAATAAATCAGAGCTGCTTGTTTCAGCAAAGTTATACTGCCTGAGGTATTTGTCTATGTTAAAGTATTGTACTGTGATTGTTGCAATGTATCTTATTTTACAGGAGGTCCCAGTGCCTGAACCAGCCCTGGGGGTAAGTGTATACTGTGAAGGTAGTTCTGATATATTGTGTGGGCCACTAGTGGGAAGAAAGGGGGTTGCAGTGTCCCAGAGGGCTGTGACCAAGTAAGTTTAACTATTGCAAACCCTGACCTCTGGGTGGAGGCACCCGCCATTGGATCCAAGCCCTCAACCTGTTAGTGGCAAATCAGGCAGGGTAGTAGCCCCTGAGATAAGCGCCATCTAGGGGTTACATCTTGGAGGCTCACCGCTGGGATTGTGTGTCCTCTAGTGGCCATATTTACAAACCACTGTTAAGGAAAAAAATAAATAAATGGGTACCCGACAGAAGTGGCTGTGCACCGGCTGGTGAAGTGGTGTACTGGGGAGGAGATCGACCCCCAAAATGCTATGCTTATCCTGGACATCCCCTGGGTATCATACGGACACTGTGCAGGAGTACTTTCCAAGGTGGAAGGTTTACAAAACCCTGTGGTGGTGGGTCGGCATGCTAATCTGCTCACCCACACTTTCCTGGCCTAGTAGAGTTTAAGGATCCCACAGATAGCTCCAAAGTGCCACAGACCATTACCCCAGAGGGAGCCCTCACTGCTCGGAGAATGATAACTAAGGACAGTAAAGACCCAGTGGGGAATGAGCCCCACCACTATCTGAAACTTTTGAGAAGAAATTTGCTAAATGGTTGCTGGGGAAGGAAAACTGTGGAGGACTTGAAGAAACTATTCTTGCCACCTGGGGTGTTCCTCCCCAACACCTCTCCCGCTCCAGTACCGTAATGGTGGCTGAACCAATGCAGACTCCTATTTCTGCACCTGCCATTAGTCACGACTCTTACGAAGGTTGAGGATCTTCTCTGGCACCCTCCCACCCCCCAAGGGAGGATGACTGGAAGACCTGGATGACTATGTTGCCCCCAAGTGCTAGAATGGCAATGCTCGGAAGCCAGCGAAAGAGGGTTAGTGAGAGCCTCCGAGGTCCTGCCCTGGCTACCATCCGTGCTAAGCAGGCCGTAAACCTGAAGTGACTGCACAGGCCTATCTTGAGGCCCTGGAGAATGTGTATGGGAGCCCAGATTCTGATGAAGACCTATGGTGGAGAGTAGAGATGCACAACAGTACCAAGGGGTTGTTGTCTGTGTATGTATCTCGGCTGGAAAAATTGTTGCAAGAATGCCTCAGAAAGGGTAGTTTGCCAGCGATTGAACCGGACGAACCAGGCTGGACAGGATCCTTAAGTCTGCCCCCTTCTCAGAACTGCTGTTGCTTCAGTTACGCCTGGCAAATCGACTGGAATCCCACCCTCCTATGATGAGTTAATGAGAGAAATTGAGGAGTTGAGAAAAGGCGACCTCGGGAGGGACCTGCACCAACAGCTGCGGCTAAGACCAGTGACTGAGGTGACCCATCATGTGAAGTTCAGGGGCAGAGGTTGGCAGTAAATGAGTGCTCTGACAAGGAAAAAGATATGCCACAATGGGGCGAACTGTTGAGAGAGATCCAGGAATTCAAAACAGTCCCTTTATGAAGGCCATGCCTGCAAATGCACAGCCCTGACCTATATCCGACTGCATCTGCTATGGGGTGGGGGTACCCACCCATGTATCTCCTGCTGATAACAGCTCGAACTCTATTCCTTGACCATGGAAGTGGAGAAACTGATGAGATGTCTCCAAATGCTTATCACGCCACAGACAGAGATGGCACCAAGGTTTCCAGTTAGTAATACCCCGCCCTGGCTCCCAGTGTGGCGCCTCGGCCAGCTCAAACTCCAGAAAGTATGTTTTGCTATAATTGTGGGAAAGATGGGCACATGAAAAGAATGCGGTCCCCAAAGACACTGACAAAGTTGCATATAGGCTACAAGGAGAGCTTGGAGAACAAATCAGTGGTTAAGAGGTGCAGAAATGATCCCAGTGAGGGCACCAAAATGCTAACTCCGTCCTTTTGTGGCAAGGTCAGTTGCCCAGGCCCCACCTACCGCCTCTCCAGACTGGTCCAGAATAGTGGGTCCCTCCATGGAGACCACTGTAAAGGTGAATGGAGTGTCTACAAGGCTGTATTAGACAGTGGCTCCCAAGTGACAATTATGTTCCAGGATTGGTATCAGAAGCATTTGTCAGGCGTACCCTTATAACCATTAGAAGGACTGCATGTATGGGGGTTAAGTGAAAGGCCTACCCCTATTCCGGTATATCCAATTTGGCTGTCTTTCCCCACCTCCGTGGCTGGAGTGGCCGAACAAGTAGAGACCCTAGCCTTAGTGTGTCCCCTCACTGGACTGTATGATGGTGTCCCTTTGTTGATTGGAACAAATGCTCATATGTTCGGAAGGCTGGCACAGTTGTGTTATGAAAACAGGGGTCAAGACTAGTAGAGCTTTAAGAGTTCTGACTAATTAAGAAGGCCTATGAGGCACAGAGAGATGCTGAAAAAATAGAACCAGAGGAACCGGTCGGAATTGTATGGAAGGCGGATCCTGAGTCTCTGATCCTGGCGCCAAATGCCCAGTGTACCTTACAGGGAGAGGTCCGTATCAGGAAGGATGTTAAGAATAAAATATTAATGTTGGATGCACCAGGCGATGGAAAATTGCCAGAGGGACTGCTGGTCAAGCCTAGTATTTTGCCCGCTAGAGCCCATGCTTATGCCAGAAGGGTAATGGTCCAAGTTCATAATGTGTCTGAAAGAGACATTCGAGAAATAGAGGTTGCATCCTGGCTAATGTGCATTGTGCAGACACTGCAGTGCTACCCAGCAGCAAGAGTTAAGGAAGAATGACAGAGTAGCATGCATGACTTGTTTGATTTGCGACTCCCGCTGCCAGCTGAATGGAAAGTGAGGATCAGTGAGAAGCTTGCCCAGACAGAGCAGGTGTTTTCTTTAAAGGAATGGGATGTAGGATGCGTGCAAGGAGCTGAGCACAATATCCGGCTGCATGACGAAAGACCATTTCGTGAGAGGTCTCGGCCTGGCACCTGCTGACATAGATGATGTGAGACGGCATCTGCAAGAGATGTTAGCTGCTGGTGTAATACAAGAATCCAGAAGCCCTTATGCTTCCCCATTGTGGTAGTGAGGAAAAGAATGGAACAGTAAGGATGTGTGTGGATTATCGCACCTAAACGGTGGACTATCCCTGATCAGTACACAATGCCCGCATTCAGGATGCTTTGGACTGCCTAAGCAGAGAGCAAGTGGTTCTCTGTGCTGGATCTCACGCAGTGGGTACTACCAGATCCCGATGGCCCCAGAGGACCGTGAGAAGACAGCCTTTATCTGTCCGCTTGGCTTCTATGAATTCATGAGGATGCCTCAAGGATTTCAGGTGCCCCAGCCACTTTTCAACGATTGATGGGCGTGCAGTGGGGACATGAACTTACTAGATTGCCTGGTATACCTAGATGATGTTATTGTGTTTGGCAGCTCACTGGAGGAACATGAGAGCAGATTATTTAAGGTATTGGACCGACTGGAGGACTTTGGCCTTAAACTGTCCATTGATAAGTGTCAATTCTTTCAAACATCAGTAAAGTATGTGGGACACATAGTATCTACCGAGGAATAGAGACCAACCCAAGTAAAGTTGAGGCCTTGACCACCTGGCCACAGCCCAAAATCTAAAAGAACTGCAAAGATTCCTGGGATTCTGTGGTTATTATCGTTTCATCAAGGACTATTCAGAGTGATCCGCCTTTACTTAACCTTACTCAAGGGTATCCCCAACCCACAAAAATACCAAAGTCAGCGTCCCTCAAGACTGAAGAGTGTATTTTCATCCGAGTGAAGTATTTGGGGCCCACTGGACTCTGATTGTGAGACTGCTTTTCATGAGATCATATATCAACTTACCCATGCTCCAGTGCTGGCCTATGCCGATCCAAGAAAACCTTACGTCCTGCACACTGATGCTAGCTTGCAGGGTTGGGGGCTGTGTTGTACCAAAACACGAGAATGGCCTGAGACCAGTGGCCTTTGCCAGTAGAAGCCCTGACCCCATCCGAAAAGAACTATCCTGTACATAGGTTAGAGTTCCTAGCTTTGAAGTGGGCTATTGTTGACCAATTCCATGAGTACTTGTATGGGGCTAAAATACTAGTAAAACTGACAATAATCCTTTGACCTATGTGCAGACCTCAGCTAAGTTGGATGCCACTGGCCATAGGTGGCTTTCTGCATTATCTACATATGACTATGCTCTCGAATACCGAGCAGGTCTGAACCACATAGATGCTGATGCTCTCTCCCGGAGGCCTGTTCCCAGAATGGTTGGGTCCGATTAGCAGAACCTGACATTCGGCACTCTGCCGGAAGTTTGACAGGGAGGAACAAATGTCCACGGACGAGTGGACTGCATGGTGGATTGCTTGGGACTCTGAGAATTGCATACCAGTGCTTATTGCCACTTTTCTGCAATAGACATTGGTGCACTGCCTCAGCTGGACAATGACTATTCGGCGGGCTCAATCCGCGATCCCATGATCAAGCAGCTTTAGAAGCCCTCTATGCAGGAAAAGATGTGTCCAAATTACGCTCCACGGATTTGAGAACTGCACTATTATACAAAGAAGGTCCTAAGTTGAAACTGATCAATAAACTGTTATACAGAGAAACAAGTAGACAGAGGGGACAAGTAGACAAACAAAACTAGTGCTGCCCACTGCCTTCGAGACTCAGTACTGATGTCCTTGCACAACCACATGGAGCACCTTGGTATAGACAGAACACTTGACTTGGTGAGATCCAGATTCCATTGGCCTAAGATGGGGGCTGATGTGGAGCAACACATTCAAATTGTAGTTGCTGCTTACAGAGAAAGCTTTGCCCCAGAGGGCTGCCCCTTGTTAACATCACCACCAGTGCACCCATGGAGCTGGTCTGTATTGATTTTCTGAGTTTGGAGTCAGATCAAAGAAATATCAGTAATGTGCTGGTGGTCACTGACCATTTCACGAGATATGCCCAAGCTTTCCCCACCAAAGACCAGAAAGCATCCACTGTGGCCAAAGTACTTGTAGAAAACTTTTTGTTCACTATGGGGCTCCACAAAGAATCCATTCTGATCAAGGAGAGACTTTGAGAGTCGTCTGATCAAAGAGATGCTTTCTCTGGGGAGTCAAAGTCCAGAACCACTCCTTACCACCCCAGGGGACCCTCAGCCTGAACGTTTCAATCGCACTTTGCTAGATATGCTAGCACCCTGCACCAAAGGACAATAGATGGAGCCAACAAATTAGCACCCTGGTACATGCTTATAACTGCACCAAAAGTGATGCCACTGGGTTCTCCCCTACGCCTGATGTTTGGAAGAGAAGCTCGACTACCGGTAGATGTGTGTTTTGGGGTCTCTCCTGATGGGGTTCAAGCTGACAACTATTTACAGTATGTGCAAAGTTAAAGGCCCAGCTAACTCATACGTACCAACTGGCTCAAACCATGGCTGCCAAAGAAATCTGGCCAACAAAGAAAGGTATGATAAAAAGGTGAAAGCACAGGAACTCCAGGAGGGAGATCGGGTATTGCTAAGAAATCTGGGACTGCATGGCAAGCACAAGATTGCTGACAGATGGCACCATCTCCCTCACATTGTAGTGGGCAAACTAGATGATCTGCCAGTGTACAAAGTAAGGCCTGAGAATAATTCAAAAGATGTAAAAACAATGCATAGAAATCATTTACTGCCCATTGGACAAATCTTAATTGAGTCTGAGCCCTAGAAGATGCCCCTCTGGACCAGTGACTAGAGCTGCTGCTAAGAAAAGATCAAGAAAGTCTGCACCTACAGAAGCAAAGTTAAAGTGTTCCCTCCACAAGTCCCAGTTGAGCATGACTGTCAGTCCATATCGGAAGAAAGTGAGGTGACTTTGAATACTATCCTTCTTACGAACTGAGTCAATTGTTCCGGGCAATCCCTAGTCAATACTGGAGATGAAGCTGGGCCTTCTGGACTGTCCAAGCCCCAGCTTCGTCCCTGGAGCCAATGCTCCCAGAAAGTGAAGTGCAGAGCATCAGATCAGATGAAATGGAATCATTGTGCATGGTTGAACTGTTTGAGCTTTCAGGGAGGAAAATGATGGATTAGGTCAGACTGGTGATACACCAGAACAAGAAGAGTATTTTGAGTGCCCTGACAGTCCACTGCCAGTGTCCAAAGCTCTCCGTCTGAGCCAAATGTTGTGGACTCAGAAACTGTAACTCCTGGAGCTGAAAGTGCCCAAAGTTCTAGCCTCTCTACCCATGGAGACTCCCCTAACAAGTGAGGACAATGCTGAAAATGAGGCTCAGAGTGCAGAGACTGTAACAGTTCCCCTAGAAAGACTGGTCGAGCTGTAAAGCCTGTGGTGCACCTCAGTTATGACTCCCTGGGCCGGCCAGTGGATCTGCCTCTCAATGTTGTCCATAAAGGAGTGTATGTGTCCCGAGCTCATTGCCCAAACTGAGCGTCAGTGCTAACTCAAGTTACTTGTGTTGCCCTCTAAGTATGGTGCCTTGCCCCATCCAGCCCCAAGGTAACTGATAGGGAAGGGCCCCTCTCTTCAGGTTTCATGTACAAGAGGTAATAACTTGAGTTATGGTACAATGTGTATGTAATACTGTGTAAGAGTGATGTACTGCAATGTTTCAGAAATGTGTTCTTGGTAAATGATATATTGACTGATGATTACATATGCGAGCCTAATGCAAATGTATATGGTTGCAGTTGAAACTTATGGGGGTACCTTGGCAGCGACGTCAAGCTTTCCCAGGCAGGAAGGGTGTAACCCCCTGCAAATGGGGGTTCCAAAACTTCCAGGAGCTTGCTTGAATGCTCCAAGCCTGAATGGTGTTTGGCGTTAAGCCATTTATCAGTGAGTGTTTTAGAACCTCTGGTACTGTCTCTTTAAGAGCTGTCTGCTTGCAGACATAATTAGTTTGTATGGGGACTGTGTGTTTCTTTGATTGAGTACCACTCGAGCTGCTGCCAATTCACTCCATTTTTGCAGTCACTAGGAGTGCAAAGGAACCTATCTGAAAGATGTAACTGTTTGCCAGAAACCATTTAGAGTAATAATGAAATTACAGTTTGTCTAACCTGCTTTCTTTGCAGTCAGAACTGTGTCTGCCTAGTTCCCATTCTGGTTTGAACTGCTGAACTGGACCAATCAGTGTGGGGTAAGCTAGCTCTAAAATGGTGCCTTGGGAGAATCAGAACTTGGACTCATAATCTGAGCCAGCCACAAGAGGATTGTATGGGCAGTGACTCTGGAGATGTAGTTTAGACTTGCGCCTTTTGGACCAACAGGAGCAGTCTATTGTGAGTGACAGCCAATCCAGTCAAGAACTGGGAGGAACTCAAAGGAAGTGCCGGTTTTGTCTGTTGGAGTTTCAGTTGAGCTCTGGCAGTGAAGAAGGAAGGAGCCCTGTGCTTTTCCAGTGTGCAGTTTAGTCGAGAAGCGTGTGTGAGCCCAGAGTTCGGTCTGGCTTGTGTAACTGCTTGTTAGGACTGAATCAGTCTGTGAAGAGAATCAAAGGATATCTGAAGAGTAGAAACCAGGCTCACCCTGTAGAAGACTGGAGAAATTGCTGAATTGCACTTGGTCTGTCAGGAACTGAATCTGCTGTGTGTTCTCCGGGTATTGTGCAGTAATTGCGATCGGGATAGAGAAGCAGCCTGCCTGGTATAGTACTTTCTGTTTACATATAAATGTGTGAAGAGGCTTGTGTACCTCAAGTGAATCCTGCTGCCATTAAAGGACTTTTGCCTGTTACTGTTCACCATATAAATGTGTGAGGAGGCTTGGTTAGCTCAAGTGAATCCTGCTGCCATTAAGGACTTTTGCCTGTTGCAGTTTGCCATATAAATGTGTGAGGAGTCTCGTGGAGCTCAAGAGTAGCCCTGCTGACATTGAAGGACCCTATCTTGTTTGGAGGTCGTGAGTACTAATTCGGGTGCTCCTGTTGAATTGCCACATTGAATCCAAATGGAATCACTGTACTGCTGACTGTTTAAACTAACTTTCTTTCTCTGTGGGAAAGGGCCCCTACCAGCTGCCACAGTTTGGACTAGCCACTAGGGCTGGTACCCAGGGACAGTAACTGGTAAGGATGAGCCTAATGCACAGAGCCATAAATAGATGAGTAAAGTGATATGCTAATTAACCTGATTTCCCCTGTCCTTGTTATATTCCCCTAAATAAATCAGAGCTGCTTGTTTCAGCAAAGTTATACTGCCTGAGGTATTTGTCTATGTTAAAGTATTGTACTGTGATTGTTGCACTGTATCTTATTTTACAGGAGGTCCCAGTGCCTGAACCAGCCCTGGGGGTAAGTGTATACTGTGAAGGTAGTTCTGATATATTGTGTGGGCCACTAGTGGGAAGAAAGGGGTTGCAGTGTCCCAGAGGGCTGTGACCAAGTAAGTTTAACTATTGCAAACCCTGACCTCTGGGTGGAGGCACCCGCCATTGGATCCAGGCCCCTCAACCTGTTGGTGGCAAATCAGGCAGGGGTAGTAGCCCCTGGGATAGCGCCATCTAGGGGTTACACAAACACAGTAATAGTGCGACACTAAGCGCTGTCAGAAACAGACATGATGATGGTGGTGGTAATTTACGTACCAAAGTGAGATCGGGACTGTGACAGCAAGGTGAATTTAAAAAGAAAATTTTTTTTGTTTACAGGGTCGAACTTGGCACCATTACGCTAGCCAAATGCTGGTAGATTCTGTTCGGGCTAACAGATTTTCATTTAACTAGCCCTGTGGGCTCATACTGGAGAAGGCAGCACTTCAGTATGTACACTAACTGGGTCAGTGAAAATGTCTGTGGGGCCAGTGGATTTTCCCAGTCACTAGCCCGGCTGGCTAGTGGCTGCAAAATAATTCGACCCCTGGTTTACCAAGAGACAACTATGGTTTTGTTGCCAAACTGGAGGCGGCGGCTCGCGGTGCAATGAGAATGGCGCAGTGTCAGGCACGATCAGACAGGGAATACAGAAATCAGCTCAGCTGATGAACTCTGCTATTGAAAAAATGAAGTACTTTATTTGTGCAAAAACTTGAAAGTCATTGTTCTGGGCGATTTGTTTGTTGCCAGTAGACTTTTACAAGGAAAATTATAGGAGGCAGTATAGTGCAGTGGTTTAAGGCTCTGAGATGCAAATCTGAGTTTGAATCCCAAAGCCACCATTTGCATATTGTGTGACCCTGAGCAAGTCACAACTTCTTGTGCTCCCAGGTCACACCTGTAAAAACTTTCAACTTATTGTGTCTCTCCTGGTTAAAAAAAAATAATATATTAGCACTGAAAGGAGAATTGTTATGTTGGTGTTGTTATGGTGCTGTGGGAGTAGTAGCGAGTGACAGTAGTTAGCAAATAGCGAGGTTGATACTAACTGCTTTAAGCCTAGTGGCTGCTGTGCTGAGATTATAGCAGTGATTAATTTTTAATTTTAAAGTTGTGTTTTTTTTAGTGTAACCGTTGATCATCTGATACACTCACTTCACTTGTGTGTGTGTGTGTGTGTGTGTGTGTGTGGGGCCTCTGCTCATTCAGTAAGTAAGGTAAAAATAAATTGCAGCAATTTCAAATTAGGAGCCTAGTAGGGTGCTTTAGACAATGAGGAAGCACGGTGGGCACAAGGATACCTGAGAGGGTGAAGGAGCACTTGGGCTGGTATTTTATGTCCCGTGCATCCATGGAAAGTTAACGTACCCCGGCAAGGTACCAGCCAATCAGATGCCAGGAAATAAAAAGCCCATTTTCTAATACAATATAAATTTCAGACTTGGGAGTTAGGAACACTGTAAAACAAAATTAAATCCTACTGAGAAGCTGACCTGGAACATATTATGCCACATCAGAATCTGATCCTCTGTATGTTTAAAACCAGTAATTAAAACAACAGGACAAATTTTAACCATATTTAAAACCAGTACCCAGCAAACACGAATACAAATATGAGCATATTATTTTCACTTGCTGCTCCAAGTGCAGTCTATGCTGCACAGTACATTTCCTTCCATAGTTTTCTTTATTCTGCTCCCTTACCACACCCACTGTGGCATTTCTAAAAGCAGCTGGAGCAGTGCATGGTTCTGGAGATATCCAGTGTGCACTGCCCTGATATAATTAGTCACTGTCTGGACTATGTGGCAACAGAAGACAAATAAGAGGACAGTGGGACAAAACCAGATTACCAAGCTGAGTTGGCTGCCATGCCCCCCCCCCAAGGTAAAAAATTGCATAAATAAAATTGATTTAATTGCTTGTTGAACTGGAGCAGCATACTAGTAAATGCAAATGGAAGGTCTCACAACTACTGTACAGTAAAAAGTTGCAGTACAGAATTTATGTTTTCAATCTGCTGGTCACCACATGTAGTTCTATGTTACCATGTTTTGACCATCTGTTAAAAATATTTATCATAATACAGTAAACTCACTGCTAGGACCATGTTGTTTTGATTTCCCTTAAGAACAGTCAGAACTAAGAGCCCTCACCCAGGTGTAGGGCTGGAAAATAATGTTTTTTCAATTAACACACTGTTTACTAGTATTGTACAGTGCATCAGGCTGATTATGCTGACCTGCAAGCTGACATTTGCTGTAACCAGAAATCACAGAATCCCTTGCAGCTGACATCAAGAGCAGGGCTGCAGCAATGGGAGATTCAAAAGCCAGCTGTGGCATGCTAGAGATTTTATAAGCTCAGGCTGGATGTTTGCTAGTCGCTGTTCTGCAAAGAGCTAAGTGCAGTCCTCTGTGACTGTACATAGCCCCAGGCAGACAGTGGGACCAACAAACAAAGATCAGAGCTTACAGAACTCTTAACATGCGTTGCAGGCTACTGAATATCCCACTGTTGCAGCCCTGTTCTGATATCAACTAAAAGGAATGTCAGCTTGCAAGTTAGCAGTACCAATAAAATAAATCTCCTACACTGTAATAAACAGTATGAAAAAAAAAAAAAAAAAAGATATATATATATATATGTTTTTGCACAAAGTGCAAGTGGGACCAGCACTACACTTGGGTGTGAGGCTCATAGCACTAACTCTTCCCCTTCAAACCAGCTCTCATATTGCCAAAAGACTGAGCCCATGGTTCCAGATAAGAGTTGCCCCACAGACCTACTCCGAAATCACTTGTTCTTTCCTTTTCTTTCCCAGTTTAACTGATCTGGTATCAGCTTGTGTAAGACATATCTAACTAAAACCATGAAGACCAGCAGCCAGCATGGCTAGTGATTAGGGCACAGGATAGTAAATTTATTTTAACTTATTTAATTATTTAAAAATGGGTAACTGAAAAAGGCACACTGAGCCAAGGCTCATTTCAGGTGCGACCTGGGGAGAAGGAAGGGAGCACTGAGCGATCAAAATTACACCAAATATCAGGTTGCGGTTACAGTGACAACTTACAAGTGCAACAGCAAAATGATAAACAAGCAGGTAAACAACACTATGGATCACAGCAATGACTTGTAGACAAGCGTGCAAGTATTCAGTAAAGTGCACAGTGCCTGACTGGAGAAAGTGGCGGTGCTTCAGAAATACAGAATCAGGCTGCAGGCACAGCCTAATTAATATGGGAAAGGCATCTGCAGGAGGGAGGGCAAGTGAAAAGGGAGGGAGAGTCTAGAGGGGTGCTGACAGGGACAGGAGGGAGCAGGGAGGTGTCTTAGCTGATATCCAAGGGCTAGGAGTGACAGGGAGAGCTGATAAAGGGTGCAGATTCCAGAGGAAGGGAGACAGAAGGAGAGGCAGCTTGCCCAGCAGAGGAGTGAGTGGGGAATGGAAAAGGTACAGGTATCCTTGGAGCGGAGACAATAGGAAAAAGGAAGGGATGGTGGACAGGAGTGAGGAAGGGATCAAAACCAGTATTTAGAGATAAAGAAGGCACAGTGGGACTGGGAGGATGGAAAGAGAGGAATAGAGGGAGCAGTGATGAGTATGAATGGGTGAGTTGGTAGCAAAGTGGCAGAAAGTATTGCAGAGGGTATCCAGTCTGGCAGGGTAGAGGAAGGGCTGTGCATGAACCACATCCATAGTTGAAGAGTGGAGATCATTTTGTGACCAGCTCCCAGAAGACCTGGGTGGAAAGGCAATCCTTGCTGCAGTACAGGCCACCAAAGTGTGGGGTGGAGCTTAGCATGGATGGTGTCAATGTGGGAAGAGAAGTCAAGTTTACTATGGAGCCACACATACAGGTACTAGAAGGCAGGGACCACTTCAAGAGAGGTTCCATTCAGCCTGAAGGACAGGTGAAGGCAAGAGCCTGACCAGTTTCTGGCTGGTGCTGAAGGTCATGGACTCTGCTTTCTTGGTGTTGACCAGGAACTGGTTGGCGTGGGAACCAGTGCAGTACATTGTTAAAAGTCTTGATGGAGCAGACCTTCCTCCAGCCGAGGGGTCAGAGGTGTAATTGACCATGTCATTTTCATAATGTGAGGAGACACAGGCAGGTGACAGGTCACAGAGAAGAAACTGAGAAAAGGAAAGGACCTAGGATGGAGCCCTGTGGGACCCCAGTTAGGATGGGGAGGGCAGGATGCCTCCCACCTGTACCGACTGTTGGTGGCCCATGAGCCAGGAAAGGCACCAGTCAACAGTGGCAGCTAGAGGCCAGCTGAGCTCAGCTTGCCCAGGAGGAGAGGGTGGGACATTGAGTCAAAGCCTTTGGCCAGACTGACTAACATACCTGTGGTGATGGGTCTCTGATCCATCCCAGTGAGACAGAGCCAGTTACATGCAACAAGGAGACAGTGGAGTGGCACTTCCTTAAACCAGACTGAAGGGGAGAGGATTGGAGGAATGAAGGAAGTCAGCAAGACTGATACTCCCAGCAGCTTATCAAGAGAGGAGAAGTGAGATAGGCCTAGGTTGCCAGGAAGGAAGGATCACCCCCTTTGTGCAGCAGAACCTCTCTGAAAACTTCCAGGCCTGAGGGACAACACTAAGGGAGAAGGAGAGGTTCAGAAAGTGAGAGAGTGGGTAGGCAGGAGCAGAGATATGGAGATGTTAAGGGTCCTGCCTATGAGGGCTGGACTTAGTAGGGTTAAGTGAGGTAAGGGCAGGGAGACAGGAGGAAATGGAAGCCCTACATGAGTGGGACGGGGAGAGGCAGCAGTGAATAGTAGGAGAGAGGGACCAGGAGAGGGACAGGGGGGAGTGCACAGGTGGTAAAGATTTCATTATAATGAGTAGCAACAGAGGAGGGTGGATACTGGTGACCTGTCCACAAGGAGTATTGGTGAAGTGGACTGCACAGGTGGTCAAAGAGGGAGTGGACAACGTTCCAGAATTCTGCTGGGGAGCAAGGTTATACTGGAGGTTGGATTTGAAGTAAAGGGCCTTAGCAATGGGGACAGCCTTCATGCAGGAGTTCCTGAGTTAACTGTTGGATAAGAGGTCAGGCAGTGATCGGGAGAATTTGGAAGCATGCCCAAGCTTGGTCAAGGACTTGCACAAGTCGATAAGGTCAGGTGTAATCCAGGGCTGGTGGGAGCTTTTGACCCTGGACATTGAAGAGGAAGCATGTTTATCTGAGCTGTGACTTAATTTGGCATGGAATAGGAGGCCCATGTCAATGTCAAGGGCAGAATAGATGTGGGCCAATCAGTGGCAGCAAGGTTGTTTAGGACGGCACTAGTGTTAGGCGGCCAGAGGGATCTGAACCAAATGTATTTTGGGGCCGAGATAGAGTGAGCCTCACTTTCTTGATACAGTAGGTCATAGTGATTGCTGAAGGCATCCAGCAAAGTGCCTGCTGCAATGATATGGTGGGGTAGAGGAGGAAAGCCCAATCCAGAAGAGAGTGGTAAGAGGAGGGAGGACTGAGATGCGTGAGTATGGAGAGTAGTTGAGTAAGGTTTAGGGACTCAAGTCTGTGGAAGGTGGTTCTGAGGCAGGGAGAGTCAACGATGTTGAAATCCCCAAAGAGGAGGAGCTCACTGGAGGATGCATGGGAAATGAAAGATATGGGGAGTTGGCCAAGGAGGAAGGAGAGATTTTAGGAGGCATAGAAAACACCAAAAAGATGAGAAGAGTGGATGGGAGGGATAGGCTTAGCTGAGGAGATCATGAAAGGAAGGCACAGACTTTCTGAAAGTAAAGGAGCAGGATAGGTTCTGAAGGACATACAGGGTGACACCACCAGTCCACTTACCAGTCCTACCGGAAGAGGTAGTAGTCAGAGGGAGCCAAGCATGAGTTGGTTACCCTGAAGGAGAGCCCAATTTAGTAATACACAAGAGGCCAGGATGGTGCTGAGAGATTCAGACTTTGGAGGGTTGAGCTTAGGGAGGAGGCTCTAGCATTAAGTTGGAAAATGCTAAGGCCTTTAGGGAAGAAAGGAGAACAGTAGGGAGGAGAGATGGGGCCAAGGTTGGTTTCAACATCACCAGCTAGGAGAAGGAGAAAAAGGATACAATGAGACTTCAACTCCTTGAGCAGGCGGAGAGGGGGCATGGTGGAGAAGTTCAAGGTTTAGGGAGGGGAAGAGAGAGCCCAGGGTGGATGGCAGGGTAAAGTAGGGAGAAGGGAAGGATGGGAGGAGTGAGGGAAGATGGGGGCAAGGGAGGGATTGAGGAGAAAGGGCAAGGAAGAGAGGGAAGGCAGGGAGGGAGGACAGAGGGGAGAAGAATGAAGCAGATCGGAGGGTAAGGAACACAGGTATAAACCAGTAGCAGGTGACTTTACCTAGGTAAATCAATAGCATTTACAGAGGCAGTGAAACAAATGGGCAGCTAAGCAGACTGAACAAAGTCAGGCAGGCTGAAACTAGCAAGAGTAGCTACTATGGCAACAATAAATGAACCAGTAACTAGAGCAGGCTAAGGAAACAATTAAAATAAGGTGGCAGCAGTTACTGAAGCAATAAAACCAAGAATTAGGTAAATTACAAGCATAAAAAACTGGCTAGATTAATACAGCAGCACAACTGAGGCTATAAACAATGTAGACTAACAGAATTAAAGGAAAGCATTGGCTAGGTAATGCAGCCACCAACAGGTGACCAAAGCAGATTAGGTGTAATAGCTTAGAACAGCAGCAAAAAACTATGACAATAGGGCTAGCAGGCTCAGAAACCTATAACACCATAATGTAGGTTGGAGTGCAGCAGCAAGGACTATGATAACAGTTATGCAAGCTAGCGGAGGCAGAGGTATAAATAATGATTAAACGGAGCAGCAACAAATCTGAGGCTGAAATCAGACAGTCACAAAGTCTGGTACTGAATGAAAAGTTCATGGTGACCCAGACAGAGTGTGATCAGGAACTAGCATTTCAGCAGAAGGAGATGCAGGTTACCTTACAGTCTTTCACGTGATCCAGCAGAGTGAAGAAGCAGTCAGTATGATCTGGGCTGGAACAGCATGTCTGGCTGACAGCTGACACCAGGCGAACTCCTTGGGTGGAAGTATTTTGCATGGCAGTCCTTGCACAGGAATGACTGCCACACGGAGGGACCATGAGAAGACCCGGAGTTAGGAGATGGGGCTACAGGCCAAGACAAGAGGCAACCACAGTATAGGTCCATGGAGCAAAAGGAGAAGAGGCTTGGAACAGCAACTGGTGACTGGTTCATCCGAGCAGTCCAGCAGGAAAACACCTAGTTCAGATCGGGAAGTGCTCGGGAGGCTGCATTGCAGGAGGCAGCTTTGGGACTTTGTAGCAGCATCAGGAGTGGAGGCGGAGAGAATCACTGTGAATTGGCGACTGTAGCATTATTCTCTTTACCCCAGGTGGCTCAGTGAGATTGGTAGCATCAGGCAGCAGGATCTGGAAGCATGGGTATTTATTCCAGTTAGATTGGGGCTGCAGGTGGGCATGGTAGGTGAACACAGGTGTCACATGGAACAGCTGCCGTGACTTTCATCCAAGTAGTCCAGCAGGAAAGTGCTTAGTTCAGATTGGGGAGTACTTGGGAGACTGCATTGCAGACAGTGGCTTCAGGGCTCTGTAGCAGCATAAGTGGAGGGAGAGAATCATCATGAATCATAGTGACTGGGCACGATCCTCTCTAATCAGAGTGACTCAGTGAGATTAGTGTTGCCAGGCAGCAGAAGCTGGAAGCAGAGCTATTTATCCACAGTTAGATAGGGTCTGCAGTGCAAGATGAGTAGGCAGGCATAGGATAGGTCAGTGGAGGAAAAAAGTGTGGCTCGGAACAGCAGCAGTAAACTAGATCAGGTTTTAATCCAGTTTCTCTAACCTTCTTTCTAACGGAAACTGTCAACTCCCATGGGCCTCAAAGTGTCTTTAGTTTAAAAACACGTTATGACTGATCAGATTCTGTAGAGGTTTGGATTCCTTTTTCTTTTAAAAGTAAAAACCAAACTGCCAGTCATACTGGTGTTACCTTGTTTGTTTACAGTACTTGACCAATTCACACTGCATATTTCCTGGACTTGGGAACACCCTCAACACAGTCTAGCCACTCATGATACAGTAGGAGGAGAGCAGACCAGTGCATTATGAATGGCTGCACTGTTTGTGGGTGTGCTTGATGTTCAGGGCATATGCAAGAAGAGTAGATCAAAAATCTGAAATAAAACAAGGCTGAGTATAATCACATCATTAGCATGCATTTCAGTTTTACTAAGAAAGGAAGCAGATAAAACAACCAACAACATTAATGAATTTTAGAGAAGGTAAGCAATCATAAAATGTGAGTTTCAGCTAAAAAATAATGATGCAAAAATGTTGTCAGTATCCTTTAACCTCAGTTTTCACTGGCTTGGTGATCCATGGAAGTTTGGGTTTGGAGTAGTAAATCTACACTAAGCAGCTAAGTACAAGAAAGAAACTGATCTCAGAGCAGTTCTTGACCAAATCTATCTTGAGCATCTCCAGGACTTTTGGACATGGCAGAGACTCCTGAGGCTCCAACATCTAGTTATTTCAGTACACACGGCAATCATCAGGGGCCCACTAGCACCGAGGGATAGCTCTCAAGACACGAGCGATGGGGGCACCACGCAATATAGCCTTGCTCCTATGCAAATGGCCCTTTAGTGCCTTTCCTGAAGCTCATTTGCATAGGTCCCTTTGAATATAGAATTTAGCCCAGGCCAAGCCACTGCCACTGCTGCAGCTGCATTGTGGGCTGTGTTTGCCTGGTGCTAGGTGGTGTAGCACTGGGTCTCACTGACCCTATATTCAGTGGAACAGCACTGATGCACTATTCATAGAAACTTAGAAACAGATTTTGACAGCAGATAAGGACTGCTTGGCCCACCAGTCTGCCCATTTCCTACCTATTGGATAAGCTGCAGATCCACTGAATATAGCAGTTTTGGACACGGTCAGAACAAAGGTTTTCCCAGATTTGAATATAGACCCCTGACACTCATCCTCACTCTTTCACACTGCTCCAACTGGCACACTTCTCAAAACCATGCAGCTGCAATTAGCCATACCCTGGCACCCTGTTAGTACTACTCCTTACTGCCTTTATTAACTCTGCAACTTTGTAAACCATATATTTTCAAATCCCAAAACTGTGAATCTGTGTTTTGCTCTTCTAATGTTTTTGTACACATTGCACAGCTTTCTTTTTGACACTTTATTTTCTTCTTTATTTGAAAATTGATAATTGGAAAAAGCACACTGAGCCAAGGCTAGTTTTGGGTGAAACTTGCAGAGAAGTGAATAAGGAGAAGAACAGTTACCTACTAGCAGTAGGTCATCGAGAGACTCCTACATTAAGCCACATCATGGAACTTGTAAAGACATTGGTGTCAGGACCACCCATAAAGTTTGCAGGCGGGGCTGCACGTCGATGTGCCTCATCGGGTGCTAATATAATGTTGGTGTCCCAGCATACCTCGGGTCCCCACTGGAGACAAGCTTGGAGGATCCTCAGACTGGCAGGGACCAAAGCTACCAGGATCACACCAGGCACACAGGAGGGATATGGACGCACAGTATGAATACCATAGGAGGCATATGAGAGAAACAGATTGCGAGAGCAGGCAGTATAGTCACCCATTAAGGGGGACGGTGAGAGGAGAGCTGTTGCTCAATGCAGGACAGTCTCTCAAAGATCTACTGTTATGGTCGGCAACTATTCTATTTTCTTTGAGGATCTCTCCCTCCTGAGCCACATTATGGAATAAGTCCTAAGTAGTACCAAGCAATGATGGAGGGAGGCAGAACCTAATGATCTTGAGTAAGGAGGCCTCACAAAACACTGAGGCCAATGCCTGCATGTCTGAGAGACAACATCTAGACTGTAGTGTTTAGTGAATGCTGAGCAGTACTCTAAGTGTCAGCACAGACATATTTGCAAACAAGCCACTGAGACAGCCATCCTATGGGTGGAATGAGCATGACAGGACCAGGAAGCTGCTTACTGTGCTTCTATTAACAAAACATAATACAATTGGCCAGCCACTTGGACAGCCCCTATTTAGTAATTGGAGAGCCTACTATGGGGGCAAAAACAAACAGCTGGAGAGGATTTTCTACAATCCTTTGTATGATTTGAGTACCAACACAGCGCCTATGGATGTCCAGGACATGTAAACAACATTCCCCACTATCTGTGGAAATGACTAGTTAATAGGAAGGTCTATAGTCTGATTTAGTTTTCTTTCAGACACAACCTTCAGAAGAAAATGAGGAATGAATGCGTAGGTAACCCTATTCTTGTGAAAAATAATAAACAGAAGATCTACAACCAGAGCCTGTAACTCAGAGATGCATCACTAGACACATCGCCATACTAGAAACAGTGTCTTCCAAGAGAGAACAGCAGATCATAAGCAGCTGCAGGCTCAAAAGAAAGGTCTCAGGACCAAATTAAAGTCCCACACTGGAACCAGATCTCCGACTAGGGGTTGCAGAAAGAGAATACCTCCTAGGAATCTGCAGGAAATTTCCAGCTGGGCCTCCGTCAGAGAGCACGAAAAGCCGACATAGTGGCCATGTGGACCTTAATAGAGGAATACCCAAGTTCTTAAGGGACAAGAGGTAGTTCAGCACTTTAGGAACTATACTGTAAAATATTTCCAGTCTTGTGAGCAGATGTACTGAATAGACAGCTTTCTCACCACAAGGAATAACTCCCACTGCTGAGAAACCTCTGAAGCAGGAGAGCTTTGTGTCTTCAGGAGCCAGACATGAAGATGTAGGGATCAAAGATCTGGGTGCATCAGAGCATCCTGCTCCTGCATCAGTGGTCCATGCAACCACCCAATCTCTCTTCAGCAGTAAGTTGAAGGAGAGACTACAGTGAGACCATTCTGAACTTCTTGTATTCTATGAAAAGGTTTCATCCTCAAAGGTATAGTACTGGCCTTAAAACCCTGGTCCATTTGGAACCAGAAAGTACTTGGAGTACTAGCCTTCTTTTATTTCTGAAATCAGGACTAATTCCATAGCCCTCCTGTGGAGGAGGGTTTGAACCACCTGCAGCAAAGGTGCAAGGTGTCCAGGAGGTTATCGGCTGGGCAATGGGGGTGGTAACTGGAGGCAAGGAGCTCTAGAGCATGTCTATGCTGACCCACCTACAGTACCCAGGCATCTGTAGTGATCTCCATCCATTTTGAAGAAGAGATAGGTGCAGCCTCCACCAAAACTTCCTCAGGTAGGGAGCCGGAGGCAGTGAAGGAGAGTCAAAAGGCACCGGGGGCAGTGGCTGTGCCAGAAATGGTTTGACCTTTTGTAAGTCTGGCATGGGCATTTATGGGCAAGTTGGTAGCCTGCAAAGTGGAAGGTGGAAGTCTCTGGGAACCACAACCAGGGCCTCTTGAGTAACCACAGCCTGGGCGTGCATAGGGCCTGCAAAAAGAACCACAACCCCTTCCCAGGGCTTAGGGTTCAAAGTTCAAAATATGGAAGGATCAAAGAGTCATTTGGAGGACTGTAATCCTTAAAGCATTTTCTCAATGTTATTACCAAACAACTGTTTTCCCTGAAAGAAGCATTCATCAGATTGTTGCACATCAGAGGCAAAACCAGTCACCCTTAGCCAAGAGTGGTGATACAGGCATACCCAGAGGTGGCAGCATTAAAGGCATCATAGGTCAACTCAGCAGGAGCTTACCCTTCCTGACCATTAGCTATAGTCTGCTGAGAAATTCAGCCAGGCAGCCAAGCCTTCCAAAGGCAATTCTGATATTTAATCATATATGCCTGATAGTTAGCAATTCTTAGGCCCAGTGAAGCAGAGGCAAAAGTTCTCTTCATCATCACATCCAGATTCCTTGTCAGGACGAGGAAGGGTCATGTCTTTGAAGCACTGGATCTGTCATAAGCAGCCATGATCACCACAAAGTTGGGTTTGTGTTGTGAAGAATAATATGGCTGTGCAATAGAGAGCTGGGTAATGTTTACCAACCTTCCTGTGATCTGCAAGCAGTTGAGTAGGCTTGTGCCAGACTGGAAAGATGCAGCCTTGAGTGCAGAATGAACAGGTGGAATAATCACCATTACAGCATGTTACAGAAACAGAAATTTCCAAGAACTCAGAGATGTCTCTTGGAAGAATCCTCCTCTTCTGCTTGAAATCCCAATTTAAAGTCTCTGAAACAGGCATCTTTAGGGGAGATCTTCGTGTGTTTTCACACTCTCCTTCAAACAGTTGGACTGAGTGGAGCCTGAATCCACCAAGTATATTACCCATTTTTCTTAGTCCATGGCCTCCTCCTCCTCCGCTATGCATTCTGGATTGTACTCCAGTTCATCACTGACATCGACCGACATTGGCTAAGGGCCATCGGGATGAAGAGATATGCAAGCCGCCACCAGACCCCGACCTTGGTGTCTGAGAGACAGTGGGGGGGCCTACAGTCGGAGGTCAATCTTTTCAGTAGACTTACCTAGTCTGATAGGTGAATGGGATCATTCTCGAGAAGAACCTTATCCTTCTGCCACTTATCCTTCTTAGAATGGTGGTGTTTTTCCATAGACTTTCCCTTCTGCTTGACAAGTCAGCAGGCCACTGTCAACTGGGTGGTGGGGGATTGTTTGGGCAACGGTGAACTGGTTGATGATGGCTTACACTCTTGTGAGCAGATGTGCTGAATAGACAGCTTTCTCACCACCAAGGGAACAACTCCCACTGCTGGGGAACCTCTGAAGCAGGAGAGCTCTATGTTTTCATACTTCCATTATGTGGCTCAAAGGAAGGAGATATTCTTGAAGATCAACTGTTACAGCAAGCTGACATGAAAGATCACTGATGCTACAGATAACCAAAAGTAATAAAAAGGCTAACATCTGACTATTGTGGTATGGCAAAAACTCAAACAGCACAATAAATTGCAACATAATGTGACTTCACGACAGAGTGGGCAGCAACAAATGAAAATATAAACAAGCACCTGTAAGTGCAATTAAAAGAAAGCAAGCAAAAAGGGCACAGACTAAACTAGGGTTGCTCTAGGGTAACAGAAGGCAGAGACAATGATAAACCAGGTGCCCAATAAGTGAGGACAGGAGCAAGCAGGGACAAAATGGGACTTCAGCAGGGCCTTAAGGGCAAGGCGGGATAGGCAAGCTGGTACACTGTATTCTCCTTTTAACCTGTCCCTGGGTCATGCCTGGAAAATGATCTCTGGCTCAGTTTGCTTCTCCTGGTCTACAAATATAAGTAGACAAATAACATAAGTAGCAGCCACTACTGAAAAGAAACAAAAAACAAAAACAAAATGTTACTATGCCACCTAAGTGGATTGCATGCTGCATCATGCCTCAGAACACTTACCTTTTGCACATCTCCCATGACAAATGCAATAATGAGGTTGGGAGGATCATGAACAGTGCATTGTAATAAAGCAAACCATATTTTCCCAGCTCCTGAAATTGAAAGGACCACAGTCAGGATACATAGCTTTTAAAATTCAAATATACGATAGTCTATAAAAAAATAATACAAAGAATTTTATATAGCACATTTCATACCAAAGTATCTCAAAACACGCTAATAGAGTAGTCAAAGACTCAGTAAAACTGAAAAATGTGTTGATTAAATGATGAATAGTAAAGAAATAACAGAAAAATCACAATCATCATAACATTAAATAGGAGATGTTCTCAGTCTTGGTTGGATAAAATACTCCAATACATGGAGATATCTTAAGATAACACCGCAGCCTGGAAAAAGTTCCTGCCAACCATTTTTTTTTAACCTTCATTACATGTAATCCATTTGATAATAGCAACAATGCTCTTTAGAATGTGCATTATCCATTGGGTTAACTTCACTTCCATGGTTGTCCAATGCACTCAAGGTGTGGTGCCATCCATGATAACACACACCTAGTTGTACATTATGCTTAAAACAACTCAATAAAATATTTGCCATTAACAATAAATCATGAGGTATTTGTAACATATACTATTCTAGTCAGCCACAGTAGAGAGACTCCTGCTGAGGACAGAAGAGCAAAGACGGAAGGAATGTCTTAAAATGAGATTTAGAAGTACAGATGAGTCATTTATGTGAAGAGAAAGGTTATTCCAATCATGAGAAGCAATGAAACTGAATGAAAAATTTCCAGTAAAAGGATGGGGAACACACCGTTTAGAAACAAGCTAAATCTTTATTCAAAATGGATTGCATCAACTACAGCCAAACAGCAATCCTGCAGACAACTGTGAAAAAATAGTGTAGTATCAAATAAATAACATAGTACCATCATATTGGGATAACAGTTCATCTTGTGTACTCTCACTACTGAACATCCACCCTAACGGCAAAAGCGTTATCCCTGCTCATGCTGTGTAATCTAAATGCCATTCTCCCCAAAATAATCTGTCCAGTCCTGATTTCAAAGCTTGAACAATCCTAGCTTTCAAAACCTCAACATTTGGGGATTAGAGATGTGTGGAGATTTCTGCACCCAATGACAGATTTTACTCCCACCCACACAGAACTTACTCCCGAACTGACCTATGCTTTGTGCCCAGCAGTTGGTTACATCTGAGCACAGACTGCAGAATACATAACATTACACTGTCAGATCTCCTCTTTCCTGCAAATATAGATACACCTGTGATCACACACAAACTGTGGAGAATGAACATAGGCCTCCTCTTGGACAAAGCTAACTCCATAAGTGTTAAGCAGGATATTCAGATATATCTGACCACTAATAACGAGGAAGACACTGCTCCCATGATACACAAACACTTTAAAAGCAGTGCTGAGAGTCTCCATCATTTCTCTAACAAGTACACAGAGGAAAACTAGCAAAGACCAAATAAAGGAACTAGAAGAGCAATGTAAGCATCATCCAAAACTACTCGCATTCTGCAGGATGTGCAGAAAACTAGACAAACACAAAGACTTAGAGCTACATAGCGTGGAAGGCAGTCTGTGATACTTGCGCTAGAAAATACTATACACGAGGCAACCTGGCAGGGTGGTTAGCAACACAACTGCATAAAGAACAAGCAAACAAATATGTGATGGTCTAGGAAGATTAGTCCCTAAGACCTGGTCTGAGACCAGTTCCTCTTTATTTATTTTTTCCCCCATAGAGGTGGTCTGAGACCAGTTTCTTTTTAACTGGTCTGGGACCAGTTAGTGTCACATGTGTCTTACCTGCAAGCTTGCTAAGCACTAGGCAGCATAGCCTAGTGGTTAGGGCACAAAGATGTGATCCAGAAGGTCTGGGTTTGAATCCTGATTTCCTAAAATTCTTTTAACCTCAAATTTCACAGGAGTTGTGATCCATAGTGGAGTGGTGTTGGAATAGTAAATATAAACTGAAGGGTGTAAAGTGCAAGAAAAACGAGCACAACAAATAAACTAGCCTCAGACTAGGTTTTAGGAATTAATCTTCCTGGAGTGATATGTGACTTCCTTAGAGGGCCACACATGGTATCATCCTGTAGACCCAACCCCAAGACATTGCAAGAAACTTTGCTTCCTTTTACCAAGACCTATACACAGACCCACATCCCCACCATACTGTTAGGGAACTTAGGAACTTTCTTGCTGGCCTCCCCATCCCCCAACTTAATGAACAAGATAGTGACTCTCTGAATAGCCGGTTACAGAAGAGGTGGTCACAATACCTATTCTAAAACTCAAGAATGGAAAATCCCTGGGACTGGATGGTTTCCCGAGAATTTTATAAAGCATGTAGAGGGATATCATCACCCCCCACTACAATTATCAGCTGGGGTCTATCAAATGCAAAACTCTCCAGTGAGTGGAAAGAAACCATTATTACTATAATACCAACCCCTATTACTTGGTCTTATAGGCTGATTTCCTTAATAAATATCGACCACAAAATCATGACTTCCAGCCTGCAGAATGCTTCAAAGATCATTAGAAAATGAATTAATTGGAACCAGACTGGGGTTATATCTAAGCATCAGTCCTTTGATAATGTGCGGAGACTTCTGAATGTAACAAATATGGTCAAACACTCTTAACACAGTAAATCTGGAAATCTCATTAGACGCTGAAAAGGAAACTGGCAGTTTGTACTACACACTCTAACTAAATTTGAGTGGGACCTGAATTCTATCCTGGATCAACTCTCTATATACTGCTTCCAGGGCAAAGCTATGAGTGAATGTTATCCTCTCCCCATCGTTTGAGCTACTAAGGGCATCCGTCAGAGATGCCCTTGTCCTCCCTCCTGTTTGCCCTGGGTAGTGAACCCTTGGCTATTGCCATATGACAGAACACCAGTATACTGGGAGCCAAGTGTGATCCACAAGCTTAGAAAGTCTCCCTCTATGCCGATGATGCGTTGCTTTTCATCAGTGAGCCAGTTAAATGTGCTCCCTTACTGGACACACTGAACAAATATGGACAGGTGTCAGAATTCAGAAGAAATCAAGAGAAATCAGAAGTTTTAAGCTTAGTGGAATCATGTAGAAGAAAGAGGGGTTACTAGTAGGGTACCACAGGGTTCAGTACTGGGTCCAGTCCTTTTAATGTCTTTAAGAGATATTGCAGAGGGACTGGAAGGAAAGGTATGCCTCTTTGCAGATGACACAAAGATCTGCAACAGGGTTGATACACAAGGAGGTGTGGAGAGGATGAGAATGGACTTGGCAAGGTTGGAGGAATGGTCAAAATATGGCAGCTTGGATTCAATGCAAAGAACTGCAAAATAATGCACCTGGAAACAAAACCCAGGGAAGATTACACAATGGGGTGGGGTAGTAACAACAACAAAATGGAAAGGGACCTGGGGGTAATCATATCAGATGACCTTAAGGTTAGCAAGCAATGTGAGAAGGCAGTAGGGAGGGCTGGGGAATACTGGGATGTATAGGGAGGCATCACCAGCAGAAAATAGGAAGTTGTTATCCTTCTGTACAGACAGTTGGTGAGACCCCATCTGGAGTACTGTGTCCAATTCTGGAGACCCTATCTCCGCAAGGACATAGACAGGATAGAGGCAGTCAGAGGAGGGCAACTAAAATGGTGCAGGGTCTGCAAGAGAAGCCATATGAGGAGAGACTAAAGGAGCTTAATATGTATACCCTTGAGGAAAGGAGGAGAGGGGGACATGATAGAAACTTTTAAGTACCTCAGTGGAATCAGCAAAGTCCAAGAGGTAGCATCTTTCAGAAAAAGATGTGCAAGAACAAGGGGACACAATTTGAAGATTGGGGGGTTCAGGGGCAATGTGAGGAAGTATTTTTTCACAGAGAGGGTGGTGGATGCATGGAACAGCCTTCCTGAGGAGGCTGTGGGGCCTAAAACTGTGGGAGAATTCAAGAATGCATAGGACAGACATAAGACAATTTTGTGGGGGGTAGGAAGAAATAGGCTGTTGGTTAACTAGGATCTGCAGCTTATCCTGTAGGTAGGAAATGGGCAGACTAAGTGGGCCAGCGGTCCTTATCTGCCATCAAAGTCTGTGTTTCTATGTTTCCTACCAGGTAGGCTGTTCCACATGTCACCCACCTTCTGTGTGAACAATACTGTAAAGTAATTCACTTCACTTATCCTGCCCCACCCACACACACACACACACACATTTCTGAGCACACCTATTAGTTCTGCTTGCACTCACCAGCTCAACCATCTGTGTATATTCACCTATCTAGGCATGTCTAGCTATTTAAGTATTTAGAAAACTATGATAATTTTCCTCTTAGTTTTCTGTTTTGTAAACCGAATAAAGTAAATCTGTTTAATCTGTCCTTGTAGCTCTTGCCTCCTAAGACACTGAAGTAACTTGGTGGCCCAGTGCTGAACCTTCTTGGTCTCTTCAGTGTCCTATCTGTTATCTTCAGTGTCCTTTCTGCACTACAGTGACTAGAACTGGACACAGTACCCCAGGTATGGTTAGAACCAAACATTGTACAGCAGTACATTGCCTGCCTGACTTCAGCTGACTGTCCACAATTGTCCCTAGATCCTTTTCCACCATGGTGCTGCCACTGCTGTTCTACAAAAGGGGTGTGTCACTCAGATTCTTGCCCCTGCAAGTGTAATACAGACGACTCCTGACCTGAAATCTATGCCCCCAGTTCTCAGTCCACACCCCTAATGTGTGCAGGTCCCCTTGTAGTGTAATACCCTCCTCTGCATGTTCCACTCTTCTTGCCAATTTAGTTTCGTTAACAAACTTCAACAGACTGCTGCTGACCCTCCTTCAGGGCATTAATAAATATTTTAAAGAGATTCTGAACAGTAACCATCCTCCACCACTATCTTTTTATTTATTTATTTAGAATTTTGGAGAGTACTTTAGGCATAAGTGCTTATTTACAAATGTCCCATGTCAGTGTCAGACTTACAAAGATACAAAACATTTACTCATAATCAAATTCCAGAGGAATGTAGTCAAACATGCACAGTACATACAAGCAAGCTCAAATACATACAATTGAACAGTAGGTAAAATAACCATGTAGAACTTTCACAGAATAAGTTCATAGCCACAGATTCAATTAACAGATGCAGATCAGTGTGTTCACCAGGAGACATAGTTTTGGAAGATTAATGGTTACAGTTGCACTGAACTGCTAGGACAGACTGCAGAGATCTCATGAACTGGTCAAATTCAGGTAGGTTTAGCAGGGTTTCTGAAAATTCATTTGATCAGCCAGCAGCCCTGACAGCAAATGATCACTTGCCCACTGGAGATGGACGGAAAAGCAGTTCAATGCATTCCTAGCCAGGCTCCTGGTGTTGTACCGATAGGCAACAGCGTGGAAGCAGTTTGTTAGAGCAGGAGGGGTTAGGCCCAGTAGGGCCGTTTTAGCTAACAGACATATCTGGAACTTTATTCCGCTGGGCAGGGGTAGCCAGTTTGCTAGGGTGTAAAGGGTGCAGCTATGGGTAGCTTGTCTGCCCCAAGCGACAAGCCTTACTGTAGATTATCTTACTGCTGCTTAGCACCATGTCATAGGCAGCTACGTGGACAGGAAGGACACAGTCGACTAGTGACAGAACTGAGCTTGCCATTGTCCAGCATCTGCAGTGAGGTTGATCTGGTTATGGTACAAGGTGCCTAGACTTTTATTTGTGTAACCCCTACAAATGGGAGTTCCAAAAGTCTTCCAGGAGCTTGCCTGAATGCTCCAAGCCTGGGTGATGTTCGGCGTCTGAGCTGCTTAACTGTGGTTGCAAGTGAGTGCTATTTGAGCCTCCACGTACTGTCTCTTTAAAGCTGTCTGCTTGCAGACTTAATTAGATTGTATGGGGGGACTGCGTATTTAATGCTCGAATCCTGCCCGAGCTGTGGAGTAATCGCTCCATTTTGTGGTTGCTGAAGGTGCAAAGGGAGCCCATCTGAAAGCTGTAACTGTTTGCCTGTAATCATTTAAGCACTAGCAAAACTGTAGTTTGTCTAACCTGCCTTTATTGCAGCTGGGACTCTGTGTGTTACCTCTCCATTTTGGACCTAAACTGCTGTGCTGGGCCAACTGGGTTAAGGAGCCCTAATATGGAGCCTGTGGATGAATCAGAACCTGGACTCTTAATCTGAGCCAGCCGCAAAGGTTGTATAGGCACTGACTCTGGGAAATGTAGTTTTGACCTTGGCGCTTTTTCTACCAACAGAGGCGGTCTTATTGTGAGTGACAGCTGAATCAGCCAACAGAATTTTGTGGAGCTAAAGGAAATGCCCTGCTCTGTGACTGGAAAGATCAGATCAGTTATGGCAGTGAAGAGAGAAGGAGCTGTGTGCTTCTGCGGTGCATAGTTTAGTGTGGGGCGTCGCGTGTGAGGCCCAGAGTTTGGTCTGCAGCCTTTGTGAGTGCCAGTGTGGACTGAATCCGAGTTGTGAGGAAAAGAAGCACTAGAAGTGTGGAAACCAGGCTCACCCTGTAGAAGACTGGAGAAATTGCTGAATCGCACTCGGTCTGTCAGGAACTGAAGTTGCTGTGTGTGCTCCGGGTATTTTGCAGTAATTGCGATCGGGATCGAGGAGCAGCCTGCCTGGTATAGTACTTTCCTTTTACATATAAATGTGCGTGAGAGCTTGTGGGGAATCGCTATTTCAAATCCACTGTACAGTGAATTGTGTGCTGAAGCTGGAAGTATACCCCAGCTAATTCGGACTACATCCGTTTGCCATCAACTGCAGTGGGGTCCAGTCATAAGGACCTTGTCCTCATGCCCTGCTCTTGTAGCAATCCAGAGAGACATTCTCCATAAGATCCTCGGCTTGGGTGTTGTGAGTACAAATCAGGGTATTCCCCTGCAGCTTGTCTTTCAATCACAAGTGTGTCATCTAATTCTTGTTGTTTCACTGTTTCATGGACTGAGCCCTCTGGCTCCGGATTACAATTGGTGTTGTGCATATATTTTCTTCTACAGGGCCCTATCCATCTGCACCTGCCGGCCAATGGACCTGGCTAGCCCCCAACCTGGGTACCCAGAGTGTGACTTTTCAAACCCTGTGCGTGTGCACAGTACTGTGCTTTAATGCCACTAATTAACGATTTCCTCCTCCCGTGTTACTGTCCCCTAAAAATCAGATTTGTTGTTGTTATACTATGTACTGTGTGTGTGGTGCTACTTATGGAAACAGTATTGTGTTTTGCTGTGTATGTTGATTAACCTTACTTTACAGGGGTCCTCAGAGATGTGCTGCTGAATCAGTCTCGAGGGTAAGTGGTATCTATATACATACATACATACATACATAGACAGTGTCGGCAGATAAGGGCCTATGGCCCACCCAGTCTGCCCATTTGAGCTTGTAAGTTCAGTTTGTTTTCCTAGAAGTCTGTTGCCCCTACCCCTGACCTCCAGAATTCCTTTATGTCTATCCCATGCATTCTTAAATCCGTGATTGTTTCCAGCCCCCACCACTTCCTCTGGCAGGGTGTTCCACTTGTCCACCACCCGTTCTGTGAAGAATTCTTTCTCATGTTTCCTCTGAATCGTCCTCCCTCCAACTTTATCCATGCCCTCTTGTCCTGGAACATCTTTTTCGCTTAAAATAGTGTTTTCCTGCACCTGTTCCTCCCTGTAAGATACTTGTATGTCTCTATCATATCCCCTCTCCCTCCTCTCCTCCAGGGAGTACATGTTCAGTTCCTTCAACCTGTCTTCATAGGACTTGTGATGCAATCCATGCACCATCTTTGTTGCCCTCCTCTGAACCTTCTCTACCCTGTCTATGTCTTTACGTAGGTATGGTCTCCAGAACTGTACACTGTACTCAGGTGGGCCTCACTAGTGTCTTGTATAGCGATTATGACCTCCCTTATATGAGTGAACAGTGTGTAAGCATTGGGGTATTGGGGCTGTAACTCCGATTATCTGCGTGAGCCACTTGGGGGGATAAAGGGGTCTCAGTGTCCCAGAGGGCTGTGACCAAGCTAGTCTGACACTATAAACCCTGACCTCTGGGTGAGGCACCCGCCATAAGACCTAGGCCCCTCAACCTGTCCGTAGTCAAACAGGCAGGGGTAGTAGTCCTGGGATAGCGCCACCTAGGGTTACATTTGCCATGGACACTACATTGTCAACATAAGGAGCAACTGATAAAGTATTAGCCAGAATCACCCTGAGATATTTAAAGGTTTCCACCTGTTCAAGTTTTTGTCCTGGGTCATTTCAGATGACAAGTGGGAGAGTTAGCCTCCTCTTCAGTTCTTGGACTTGTGAAGAGAATGATCTATTACAATTTAGGACCAGTTTGTTATGAGAGAACCAACTTTCAAGGTCCTGGAAGTTGCACTAGAGGACAGAGGTTAGACTGCCCAAGTCAGGGTTCTTGTTATAGATAATAGCATCGTCAGCGTACAGAAGTACATTTGTATACTGACAGGAATCAAGCAGGTAATTTATGAATAGGCTAACTAGGAGGGGTCAAAATGGAACCTGGGGATGCCAGTGGATACTTCGCAATGTCAGACAAGGAGTCCTCAATCTTCACAGTTGTTTGCTATTTGTGAGATAACTCTGGAACCAGGCTACTGCGTACAGTGACAGGCCAAGGCCAAGGCCAAGGAGTTTGCCGAGTAGGAGCTTATGACTGACCAAGTTAAAGGCTTTTGTCTGGTCGATATAGAATGCTCTAACCATGTCTTCATTGTCAAAGGCCTCATGTTCAAAGTTGGAATTATTCATCAGTGCAGTATTGGTGCTGTGTTGTTTCTGAAAGCTATGCTGCTGGGAACACTGGATTTCATATTTTTGAGATATGAGACAAGTTAATCAGACAAAATTCTCTCAAGGGACTTGGACAGGTGGCAGAGGGATAATAGAAACTGGTCTGCAACTGGCAAGGTTAAAGAGATCACCACTTTTAAATACTGGTATAACCAGTGTGGATTTCCACTTCCGGAGAACTGAGAGTAAGGCAGGGAATAGTTGAACATTCTGGAAATGATATAGGAGGTTTCTTAACAGTTAGGGCAATAGTTTCAAATCAAGTGAGTCTCCCAGATCCTGTTTTTCCAAGCAACTTTCTGATATTTTTATATTTAGAGGTGTCCTTAACTGAAAAAGGCTTAAAATGGAATTTAGGATAACCTGGCTCAGGGTCCAGTAGCTGGATGGCTGTAGTACCTGGTCCACTGCAGGGGGCTGGGCTGTCTCAGCAGGGATGGTGGCGCTTAGGTCAGTAAATTCAACACAAAGATTACTGGCAGTTTCGGTGAGGCTCAAATACCTCAAGTCCATCAACCATGAGCATCTTCAGTGAGATTTTTCACCCTTACCAAGGAGCTCGAGACATTCTCCCAGAATCTTTTACCACTGCTCCAGTTTTGGATTTGCTAGGCCTTGCAGCTGTTGGATTTGGCCAATATAATTCTACTAGTGTATTTATTACAGGCTTCCTTGTACTTTGGTAGGTGGACAGGGGACACAGATTATGCCTCTCTCTCATGAGAGCAAGGAGTTCTGGTGTGATCCATCCAGAGAGTGTACCTCTTTTAAAAGGTGCACAGTCATTGCAGGAAACTGTGACTTCCATAACAAAGAACTGTGAGGCAAAATCCCTATTAGGAATAGCATCCAGGAAGCTCCAGTCTATTTTGGCCATGTAGGATTTAAAATCTGACACCTTCTTACTGCTTGGGACCTGGCTGTTTGTGAACTGCGGGTGGGGTGGGGGTGGGGGGTAGCTGGGATGTTTAACTTCCACGGGCATTGCACTGATGATTGCTCACTAAGGGTATCAGGCAGAACTTTTGACATTGTTGACCCTGTCTGGGTGAGTTACTACCCAATTGAATAGTGTCATAGTGCCCATTTTATACGTAGTTCTGAGGTGCTCAGTGACCATTTGTGAAAGAAATAGACTGGCAATCTTATCCCTGTCACTAGTGCTGGACTTAGCAGGCAAGTTGATGTTGAAATCAACTGTTACTTTGCATTTCAAGATTGGTTGAATTGTTTGAAATAGTTTGCGAGCCCCATGCCCACCTGCTGTTTACCAGGTGGGATACAGATGATCAGGGGATATGAAATTTGTGACCTCACCCCAGCAGTAGTTTAATGGCCAGGCATTCACAGTACCTAGTCCGAGCTTTGATTTCCGTCTGCCGCTTGTAGGTTGGATTTAAGATATATAAGGCGGCTCCATCTCTGCCTAGGCTATTCTTTGCTTCCTATCAGTCTGCCAATTTACTATCTACCTCTTGTACACCTTGTGAACTTATTGTGCCACCTTCTCCATGAGCTTTCTGTGCCATATAATGTCAAAGACCTTGCTAATATCCAGGCAGACAACATCCACCTTCCTAGTTACCTCCTTAAGGAAAGAGGGCAATCAGATTGGTTTTGCAAGATTTGCCTTTTGAAAACCATGTTTTGTATTAAAGGAAGAGATTACTTGTAACCATTGGTTTACTACTAGTATTCAGTTCACATTCACACAAAGGCAGCCTTCCATAAAGCATGCCTAGTCACTGGAACAATCTAAGCGCAACTCCTCCTACACCCCAACCATGTAGCCTGTGGCTGTGCCTCCTCTGAACTCAGATATGCAAGCTGGGACAGGAATCTGAAACAAGCTTTGCTAGAGGAGGTCAGGTGGGTCATAAGGATGTGAAATTAGTACTGGAGTACCAGTAGTGGAGCTATGGTTACAAGCAAGTAACCTCCAATCTTCAACAAGGATATCTCCTGCAGTGGGCCACACCTTTGGAACATGTAAGCCATCAGTGTCAGGACTTTCAAGAAACTTTTGCTAGCTGGGGGCCACCCACGATAATGTACATTGCTGGTGCCTATAAAGCGTGGGCAGCCCCCTCGCCTCCTCAGTTCTTTCTTTCACTGTCAACCACTCATCAGACCTGCAGAGAACCAATGCCATAATTTCTGTTACTGGTTTTCCTACTTAACTCCTTCTTATCTACAAGGATGATGTGCACACTGTTTCTGTGTGTGTGTGTGTGTGTGTGTGTTTTATTTCTTTATGCTCCCTGTCCCATCAGCTGGCCCTCCTTCTAGCCCCCTCGACTTCCCAGCCAATCAAACACCCCGTTGCCATTTGTCCCAGTACTGGCCCCAATGACACAACATATCCTTTTGCAGAGGCCCCCACCCTACAGGTGGCGGGAAAATTTTGTCTGGAGGCATTTCTTCAACATGGGCTCACACAGTGGGGATCGCTAGGATACTTCTGGGCTGCGTGGAGAGTGGGGGACTGGCTGCCGCCATCCAGTCAGCTGAGTGGGCATTTTCCCTTTTCTTCCCAACCCACCCCACCTCCCACATAGTGGTCTGGCGCAGCAGCATCCTGAGGGTGGGGGCATTCAGCAGCATGTCAAGAGTGCATGCCACCAAGAACGCTGACCACAACTCACCACCAGGAGCAGCCTAACAGCAATCAGGTACTAACCCCCCTCCCCAGGAGGAAGCATCCATAAGATGCTCTAAACTCCCTCTCTGCTGGTCTCCGCTCCTGACAACTAGGCTCGGCACGAACCCAGGCCGACAGCATGCTAAGCGAACACCCACTGCTTGGTGCCACAGAGCTAGCACTTTTTTTTTTTTTTTCTAAGTTTAGTAAGTTTTTCTTAACAGAACAAGAACAAACTCAAACAGCTATGTAGCATCCTGGCCAGGGCAAACCCATGGAGATACAACTCTAATCATGAAGTAGGAGAATTATTAGATGCAGTAAGGCAGTAAAACATTTAAATGACAGGCATAACATCCAGCTACAATAATGAAGAAAGAATAGAATAATAAATTGTTACTATAAACTATAAAATACATCACTACACAGTCGGTGAGTAATATTATAGCATTTGTAAAAATAAGCAGCATGGTCCAAAAGCACTTTTTCATGTAACAGCCTAATAGGATTCTATGTGACAACAGTGATTGCAGAATAGTGATCGCTGTTACAGAGTGCACATTGCCGAAAATGAATTTAGGAGATGCACACTCACAGTGAGGAAAGAAAGGCGCCAAAACCTACAGGCTCTCTGTTTAATGTGGGGGTTAGAGTCTCAACTCCGAGGGGTGTGCATGTCGGGGAGTGAAAACTTACAAAACATTAGGCCACCCAGCAGCAAAAACAAATCCATGCTGAACGGACCCGAACCCTGTACCCTGCACCTCCCAAGCGAGCACCTACCCCACCATGCCAGCTTGGCAGCTGCCCGCCACACCCATTCCACATACCTTCCTCCCGTGCATATGTGTGTGTGTGTGTGTGTGTGTGTGTGTGTGTGTGTGTGTGTGTATTATATATATACGTCATTACATCCTGTCGCTACCTCAACCAACCCAGTATCCGCTCGCCCTGCCAGGTAATCCGTCTACAGAGGTGCCGTGATTGAGTCGCCCATTTTGTAATCACCCAATCACGGTCCCCTGTGCACAGTATACCGCCTACTAATTATTGCACTGGGCTGCACAGGTTTGTAGGGGTATGGCAGTTATAACACATGCAAAATGCTAGGTGCAAAAGTTTATCAAATTTCACAAATTCAGCTAGGGCAGATACCCACTTGAAAGGGAAGAAGGAATGTCTGGTCTCCATTTTAAAAGGATTTGCCATTTGACTTCAACTGCTGTTATTGTAAGCCATGGCCCTTCAGACTTAGAAAAATGGGCAGCCACCATGGCATCCCCAATAGCCTGAGTCTGGTGGCAATGGTACTGAAAGAGTGTGTTCATAGAATTTCAGCACCTGAGTCCAAAACTAGGAGAAGACCAGGCAGGACCAAAGTGTATGCTCCAGAGATCCAATATCCAAGTGACATCTCCAACATTTGGCTGTGTTCAAGGGGCCCATTTGTGGAGAGCCTTGAGATGCGATACCACCTATGCAAAACCTTTTTTAGTACAAGTTGATAATGGCGGCCCTTATGTTGTGTGTGCTCTACTCAGCATTATTTCCACTCCTTATCTGTGAGGGATATATGGAGGCATTCTTCCCAAGCTCCATTTTTTGCTAAGCAGGTGAGAGCAGCAGGGTGCTAATAAGAGTTGGTAAATCCATCCGTCAGTTCCCTCCCACTAGGCCAGAAGGGACTGCAGGGGTGAGTCCACAATCAGTTTTTGACGAAGACAAAAGCTGATGGCTTGTCTGATCTGGAGGCACTTCCAGAAGTCTATCTGTGGGAAGCCATATGTGGTGGCAAGAGTCTGAAAGGTGTGTAGAGTTTTGGATGCAGGGTCCATCAAGTCCCCTGCAGCAAGCATGCCTTCTCTATTGAAGACCACCACTTCAGGGCTTACCTTCCACCGTTAGTTACTGGTTTCCCAAAGTGGCTCCCATTTGCCTAGGAAAGGCTCTACAAATCCACTGAGGTGAAGCATAGTGCTCCAGGCTGCCTTGACAAACATGAAGGTGGAAGAGACTGCGACACCCTGGATCCACCCAACCGTGGGCCTCCACTCCAGGGAGGGCAGAAAGACATGACCCTCTAGGGTGAGCCAGAGTGCAGGTAGGGGTGACTAAACCACCAAAGGTTTTGCCTAATACCTATAGCCTGATGCTAACGCTACAGCTATGGCACGCATATCCTCCCTTTTTCACAGGGGCCTGCAGCTTGGCCTGAGTGAACAGAAGTCGCTGCCCACCCCAAAGGAAAGAACTGAAAAGGCAGTCTAGCCTGTGAAAGATGGCCGTCGGAATGAATTGGGGATGTTGCTGAGGCGAACATAATTTTCAGGAAAGACATCATTTGTAAGCAGTAAAATTTCCCAAAGGTGAGGTTGTCATTTCCATCTGAGAAAGTCCAACTCAAGTCCATTATAAGGGGTAAATGTTGAACTCAACCAGGCATTTCAAATTAGTGGCAAGGGTCATGCTAAGATATCTAAGCTGCTTGGAAGACCATTTCATACTGAGGTTTAAGACACGAGCTGATTGGCAGGTGGCGTTATGAGGCATGGCTTCCATTTTGGACCAGTTAACCCTTAATCCAGAGAGATGCTGCCAAATTCACTAAGAATTCACAAAACACTGGGGTAGGATGCCACAGGATTAGAAATAGCCAGAAGTAGGTTATTCGCATATGCCAGCGTCTTGTGTACAAGTTTACCTATCTTGATTCCAGTAACCTCAGGTGCATGGCAAATCTTTCACAAGAGAGGCTCCATAGCTATAAAACATGAGGGCAATAAGGCAACCTACCTCATTCCTCTATGAAAGGAAATGGAAGGGGGGTGGCGTGATATAAGCCATTAAAGAGGGATGGAAGTAAAGGAGCTTAATTCAGCTGGAAAAGCTTGGTCCAAACCCCATAGTGGCCAGAGCCTGACAAAGGTATTCTCTTCACAGAATTGAAAGCCTTGTCTCTATCTATGTTGAGCAGGCGTGTCAGATCAGTCTGCTGAGAAGCAGCCGGATAACATCAATGACCATTCTGAGGTTGTCTGAGGCCATTCTGCCCTTCACAAAGTCAGTCTGCTGGTGTTCCAAGTATGTGGCATGACCTCTTCCAGTCTGGAAGTGAACACCTTTGTGAGGATTTTCACATTCACGTTCAGTAGAGAGGTCTGATGGTAGTTGGCTGGCAGGTGGGGTCTTTCCCTGTTTCAGGAGAAGCATTACCAGTGCTTCAGACACTGAGGGCAGGAGTTGTCCTGTGCTGCCTGATACGGAGTAGACAGCTTGCAACCTACAGTCCAGAAGGTGGAGAAAGATTTGTTAAAACTCCACTGGGAGGCCATTCTTTCCTAGGATTTTCCACAGTGGCCCCAATTTCCTGCACGGAGACTGGAGTTTCAAGGTTGCCTGCTGTAGAGGCATGAGGAATGGGAGGGTGGCATCCTTCAGGAAATCATGTAGCTCAGGGCCAAAGGTTTCGAGGGATTGATAAAGAGCCCTTTAAAACTCATGGAAGGCCTTGCTTATATCCATCCTCTTGGTTAAGGTTTCAATGGGTTTTACACTGGGTATGTGCCTTACTGAGTGCTGCATTCTGGTTACGCTATACTAGAAGGCAGCCAGCATTCTCCTGACTCCCAATAATTATGGGCAGTTCTCAGGATGGCTTTTTAGCTGCAGTGTGCATGAGCTCGTTGACTTGGTATTTGAGTGTCACAATTTCCCAGGACAGCTGGGGGAGGGAGTCAGAAGCCGTGTTGTACTCAGCCTCTGCTTAAGCAAAGCCTGCAGGTGTGCACATTCAGCTTAACTCTCCTTTTTAATATGAGCAGAATAGCTGATTATCCTTCCCCACATAAAGGCCTTCAAGGCATCCCACAGCGTTGCAGTGGTCATGTCCGAGGGTGTCATGGGCGATGAAATAGGTCTCTATTTCAGATGCAAGCAAATTCGAAAGGTTTCATCCCGCTGGAGGAAGGAATTTAGGCACCATCTTGGCGAAAGATTAGGGATGGGGAGATGACCCATGCTAAATGGACACAGGAATGGTCAGATACGACTATAGGCCCTATAGTAACATTTTCCACTGTAGGTAAGAGGGCCCTGCAGCAGAAAGAAGTCTTTTCTGGTGCTCGTATTGGTGCTTTGCAGAATGGTGCATAAAGTCCCAGCCCATAGGATGAATCACTCTCAAGGGTCAACAAGACTAAATTCATGTGCAAGGGCATGCAAGTGAGGCACGGATTTGTGGGAGCAGAGGAGGTGCAATGCAGTTTATCCAACATGGGATCCCATACCTCATTAAAATCCCTCTGAAGAGGGGTCTATCTAGGGGCACAAAGAGTTGTCAGGGTTTGGGGCAACTTCAGGGAAGAGAGACCTTGAGTCCTCACTGTGGGCATATATGTTGCCCACTAATAACATCTGATCATCTATTTGCAACTGGATCAGTATCCAGTGGCCGTCAGGACTTGAAGATACAGCAAGTATCTGCACCAGGAGTCTGAACAAGAATGACTATCCCGTTAGATTTTGTAGTGTACTAGCTGCCCAGTACCTGGCCCACTCAGTCTCAAGTTTCTATGTCTCGGCAGGCATAAGGTGCATTTCTTGGAGAAGCGCAATATCACAGTGCTCCCACTTCACATGGACAAGCACCTGTTTGCATCTGAGAGGCAAGTGAATACCCTGGACATTCCAGGAAGAGATCTTCAAAACTGTCCCTGTCTGTACCACCATTTAAAGGAGAAGCAGATTATGGTGGCACAGTCAGGGCAACTTCTGTTCTGGCTCAGCAAGACAGCAGGAGCCAAGGCAAGGAATGACAGCACAGATATTACTGAGTGAAGCATGTCCAGCAAGACCAAAACGAAAGTATTAAATGGGGCCACCTTTTGGGGTGTAGGTGAGGTAAGCTTGGCAAAGTGACTGACAAACCAGACTGAATGCTAACACCTAGAATCAGTAGGCTGAAATAAACCAGTGAGAACCCTTCAATGGGTGGGACAATCCAAATCAGAGACTGAACTCAAAAGTAAGGCAAAACATATTTATTTATTTGAGAATCAGATTAACACCTTTGAGCACAAGTGCTCCTTTCCAAAGGTTCCACATCAGTTACAAACAGGTATACAAAATATTGAGACACATGAACCACATTAGTAACAAACAGATAAACTGGCATAGGTAACGTATGTACTACAAGATTTCACCAACTCAAGAGGAGCCAGAACCCAGATAGACCATCTTAGGGTAGCTGGTTCATTCCACTGGGGTGTCAAACAGAAGAGGCATACTGATGAGTCCTGGTAGGATGAAACACTATCTCACGTCTTCTGTTGGCATCCTTTACCAAACTATGTGAGAGGCCTTTCGGCACCATGCATTTCTGTTAAAGTTAAACCAGCATGGTATTCTGTGGTGATTTCGTGTGCAGTCCATGATGCTTTGCATTGTAGAGGCATGTGTGATTTTATATTTTAGGTCAAGTACAGACATCGGGGTTACAAACAAGGCATATCAGCATAGAGATTTGACAGACAGCAATCAAGATGCTTAGCCGCATCATTATACAGAGAGGTAAGTGGTCATAAAAACAATGGCAAGCAGATTTCAGTGCAAGTTCCTTTCTTAGGGAATTCTTAAATGGTGCAATTTTGGGGAGGTCCACTATGGATTTAGGGAGTTCATTAAACCACTGTGTGGCTTGGATAGAAAATGTTTGTCTACCCTGACTAGTTTTGCGAAAGGGGACTTGCAGGGCATGTCTGGACATACTCCTTGTGGTGTAGTTGTTGTTGACCGGGCAGAAGAGGTCACCAATTTCAGATGGGTGAGACTCAAAGGGCTTTTTAACCAGCAGACCGGACTGGAATTTCAGCCTATGCTGCAAATGGAGCCAGTTGGTAAGTGTACACAAGGACAAATATGTGTAAGTCTATCAGCCCCCACCTGCAAACTGGCCGGCTTTGTTCAGGACCATTTTACCCTGCCAAGTACTGAGTCACAGGCAGCTCCATAGATTGGTAGACCATAGTCAATGAGGGGAGGACCAAGCTTGAGACTACCAGGTGTCTAGCTTCAGCAATAAGATTTTAAACATTGTTGATGAGCACCCCTAATTTTCTGTTGGCCAGATTTACATATTATTAACGTATTGTTTAAGAACTGTGCTTATTATTCCTAGTATCTAACTGTTAGCCTTTCCCTGCTCTATGTATATAGCTTGCTTCATGCCCTGGTGAAGGTGAATTACCATGTAATGTCTGTTTTCTATTTGATTTCTGTAACGTGGAACCTTTGTAAATGAGTCTCTGACTCGAAGGTACTTTCAAAACCTCAATAAATAAAATAAAATAAATAAAACATGGCGGCATAAACAAAGTAATCATTAATGAGCTGAAGAATATGCAATAACAGGGAAAAGCAAGCATGCTAACGGCGTAACAATATGGTACATATAATGGCAATTAACATACAATTTAACGAAGACAATAACAAACATAAGAAAGAGGCAAAGTAGGGATGCTGATATGCAGCAGAGCTTCAAAGGAGTGGATACCTCCTGGAAGCGGCTACGATCCTAGACAAGTAACCACAGTCATCTAGGAATCCAGAGAGTACCCCTCTGGCAAGGAGGGGTATATAGAAGTCCAGTGAAAAGGATACCTACAGCCGCACACAGGCAGCAAACTTCAATACACTACAGAGTTTCCTTAGTCCCTTTTGTCACGGCTCTGTTGAGAGGTAGCATAGTCCAGGCAATGCACTTGGGGGAGGAGAAGAGGGCTAAAGGGAGTAAGTGTGTGTGTGTGTGTGTGTGTGTGTGTATGTGGGGGAAAGAGTCCACTTCTCTTTAGCGGTCTAAGGGGAGGAAGAGAAGGAGGGCAGGCGAGGGAGGCAGGACAGGGTGAAGGAGAAACCACCAGCAAACTGAAGGGAGGTAACAGGATTTTGGGGGCCTCCCACCTTCCCTTAACTTGAAGCGCCACAATGTAAGCTGCCTAGCAATGTTGTGGATGCTCATCTTACAGCTAAACCGAGGTCTCTCTGTCAAGAACATAACCAGTAGCTGGCCACATGGAATAGGCACCACAACCGACTATCCCTGGCTAGCAGGGGTCCCAACTTGTGGTCAATTTCCATAAGCAGACTGAATCATATTAAGTATCTTCTGTCCATATGAATAGGGGCTCCTGTGCCTACAGGACCCCTAAGGAGCCCTTGGTATCCAAACAGGACTAGGTCCCAATAACCTCATCTGTTTGTTATTAGGGAACATTACAGACACCGCATCCAGATGCAACATAGTATTGTGCCCTCCTGCATCTTGCAACATGGGTGAAAGTGTTAGAGCCATGTGTCATATGCTTCAGGAAGAGAGCTTGAAGGGTAGATTCCACCTCCTAGCATGGCCCACATTTGGTAGTTAGTCGTCAGGATTTTCCACAGCAAATTATAAATGTCTGCTGCAGAAAGGGAAAAAGGAGCATTGGAGCCATGCTTTAATTCAGTGGGTTGAGATCAACTGAATCTGCAGCAAGAGGCAGATCAGGGTGGAGAAGAAGAGCAGAGAGGTGGGTGCAAGAAAGGAGGCCTAATATCATGAGTTGGGGGTTGGGGGACACCTAATAAAACAGCAGGAATAGCACAGCTCAGCACAGCAAGGCAGCTACAATGTAGTACCTTATGGCATGCCAATGAGGGGCCATTCTGGGAGGGAGGGGGTCTCAAAAGTGCAGTAAAAGGAGGAGTGAAAATGGAGGAGTTAGTTGGGCTGCAGCTCCTAAGGTAGGCAAAGTGGAGCTAGCTTTGCAACTGCCAGCACACTACATTTTAACCTCCTCACAAAAGCAAGAGCAAAGACTGCAATGGGAATGCAGGAGAAACAACAATCAATAATTGCAGAAATAGCAAAGCATGGCAGTCAGTACCCAGGTAACAATATGCCCATGACCCAAGTTCTAACTGTAACACAGAGGCTTGAGTCAGAGGTGTTAGGCGCCACTTGCTAGCTCAAGCAAGGATGAAAAGTAGGCAGTCTTCAGTAGCCCAGCAGGCAGAAAAATGCCTCAAGGCAGGCAGGCAGCTCAGGAGGCTCATCAGGCAGTCAGCAAGCAGTTGTATATAGATACCTAAGCCGAGCTGAGCTTTGTGGAGCATAGTTAGAGCCTGCTGTTGAGTTTTTCTTGCTTGCCAATGCAATTATGGTTGAATGTTACAGTACAAAGGATGAGGGACTCAATTGTTAGCCAGTGGCAGGAATCATTAGGGAGCCATGAATCCCTGGGGCTAGTAGTCTGTGGGGAGTAGAGACAGCCAGAGGTAAGCAGAGACACACACAGACAGTTTCAAGGTACAATTTTCTGCTCAGGCTGGAGTCTGCTTCTCGGCCTGGTGATGGGGAGGCAGAGGATGAAGGCAGCCATAGATTCTTCAGCCTGGACGATCTTAGCCCAGAACAGGGGTGTTATAGGCCCAGTTGAACAGTCTGTGGCCACATTCTGCAGCTGAGGGATTAAGGACCTATTTGGAGGGTGTCATTAAGTGAAGGAGAGCTTTGAGGAGAAGCCCAGGACCCATGGCTGCCGCTTCAGTGTGGTTGACAGCCAGGCTGAAGAGTGTTAGCAAGGGACTGTGATGCTTGCTTGTGCTTCAATCACCTGCTACCACTGCTCAGGAGGAGCAGAGCTTGTTGGGAGCAGGGAAAAGCTCCCAGCTCTATTGAAGGATATCATTTGCCACAGCTAGAGTTCCCTGCCTTTGTTCCAGTCTCTCCAGGTGCTGGTGGGCTAGTGGGGCATTAAGCTGCACTCCCCAGGAACTGTGAACAAAGTGACTGCTTTAGCTGGGCTACTAAAATCATGCAACACCTCTTTCCTCTCAAATTCAAATATAGCAGGGTAAGCCATGCAGTACTTAACCCCAAGCCTTGCACAGTCTGTCGGACAGGGATAAATGCCACCCTCATTTTGTTCACCCGGCTGTGTAATCTTGATATAAAGAGATGGTATGTCCATGCCATTTCATAGCGCCCTTCTCCTTGCCAATTTCATTAGTCCCCCTTGACAGAGAATGGAAGGATAAGAGCTATCGGGACACGGCTTGTCATGGAGCTTAGGTCGGGAGCTAGGGTACAGTGGCTCTCTGTACTTGAAGATCCATGCCAGGGATGCCCAGTAGCTCAGTTAACAAATGCTGTATAAAATCACAAACATTTTCCCTCAGCACCCACTAGGACTCCCAGAATTTTAATATTGTTCCGGTGACTATGGCATTCCAGGTCATCTAGCTTTTCCCATCTGAGCAATTTCTGTCTCAAGAGCCAGGATTTCATTGTCGGTCATTGACTGGTGGTCCAGGTGCCTGAAGGTGGTCTCATTGTCTGAGACGCTAATGGACATGTGATCTATTTTTGTCTGTAACTCTTCAATGCTGCTTTTAACCCATTACCTCATGTAATATCTGGGTGAAACATTTGCTGGATCAGCGTGATGTTGGGATTAGTCGAGGTGGCTGTCAGAACGGTGGCCATTGTGGAGTGCGGTTATAGTCAAACAATGTTTCTGACAGAAATAGGTCCAATTTTCATTTGGTTTTTACAGAATTCATTATCTTATAGTGAAAGGAAATGAAAGGTAACAATAAAAAAGTGGCTTTTTGGTTTGGTAAAATGGCTGATTTACTAGGGCTTGTGCCCAAGGTACAGAGTTCATACATTATGCAGCCATCTTGTCCAAGGCTCAACAGAAGTCCCTCCCACACACCGTGTTTGCTGTTTGGGGCCTCTCCTACAATGAGAGGGCCTGTAAGATCTGCCCACAAGGAGATGCTAAAATAAGGCTTTGGAAACTTTCATCACCCTGAATGCCATGGATAATCAGCTGAAGGTTGTGGATTCCAAACTGGCTTCTCTCTCGACCGCCCACCCTGGGTAAGGAGACTTTGACTGTCGACCGCACTGCTGAAGGTTGACGAGGACACATAAATCCAAAGCAAAGGAAAAATCATTGAAGCCCTCCTTCTCTTCCAGCCACCATAAGTATAAAGAAAAACATACTTCACTGGTGAGGTAGAGGTCTCCACTGAAGGAGGGTAAGTCCTTGGCAGCCACTCCAGCGGCATCAACAACCCCCATGACCATCACTGAGACAAGGTCGGGCCTGGCTCTGGTGCTGCCATGATGTATATAATGCATTAAAAGACCTCCAATCATCTAAAATGACTCTGCAATCTGAAACTGATCCCTAGAATGCAAATATGGGTCATGGTAGGGAGCTTTCTGAAGCCTGCTGGTCAAGGAGGCTGTGGCTACCATCAACACTACTGTGCCAGAGGCAGCGGTCCCTTTGCTAGAACCTGCTGTCCAGGGTGGCCACTCCAAGGCACTCAAAGGTTCTAGATCAGGTGGCCCTGCCACCTCTGGCATCTTCTGACTCCCCACTTCCTCCTCCTCCTCCATGGCTGCCACCAGGAGTAAAGGTGTGGGGAAGGTTCTCCCTCATTTGGCAAAATAGAGGAGATCACCATGGGTCCTGAAAATAATGGAAAGAGGGCATTTATTGGAATTGCTCTCCAAACCTCCAGTGCATCTTCTACTACATTTTCATAACCCTTTGGGATACCTGTCCCTGTTGAGGGATATGTTCTGTGCCTACTTCAGAACAAGGAAATAGAGCTGATCCTCTCAAACAGAGGAATAGGGGACTTTGCTGTAGGTACCTTCTGGTCCCCAAAGCCACAGGATCTCAGAACTCCGAACAACTTAATCGAATACAGAAAGTTTCAAATGGTGTCTCTTCAGGCTTTCATTCCCCTTCTATAAAAGGGATTGGCTCAGTGGTCTGGACATGAAGAGCTTACCTTCATATCAAAATCAGAACATGCCACAGGTAGTTCCTCAGATTTATACTGGGGCAGCTATTATCAGTTCTGAGTATTGCCCTTTGGCTTATCCTTGGTGCCATGGGCATTTACCAAATGCTTTGCAGTTGTGGCACCAGCCTTCCAGAGGGAAGGACTTTTGTTTTCCCCTATTTGGGCAACAGGCTCTCTGCAGGGCCCTTCCAGGGAAGTGGTCCAGTACACAATATCTCAAACTCAGCAGTTTTCGAGGACCTGGGGTGTCACGGTCAATGTACTGAAATCTGTTCTTATTCTGTGCCAATGACTCCACTATACTAGGGCAGTATTGGAGGGAGCCACTTTGTGTCTGCCAGGACTATGCTTAGCCTCCTGGCTCTTATGACAGCTGCCACTGAAACCACCACATTTCCATGCCTCCATATGAGAATCCCACAATGAATTCTTCAGGTGTAGTGGGGTCAACTGACAGATGAGCTGGAACAAAAGATCTTCATTACATATCCTCTTGGAAGGTCTGTAGTGTGGTGTGCAGGTTGCAGGGTGTCCCATTCTATTCCCCAACTCTGGAGCACGTCCCCACAACAAATGCCTCTGGGACAGGGTGCCCACCTGGGACTTTACTAGACCCACAAGTTGTGGACAAATCAAGATTCGGATCACCACATCAATGTTCTAGAGATGAGGGCTGTTCTTCTTGGGCTCCAGGCCTTCAAAGAACACCTCTCTTTAGGTCATCTGTCGACACAGTCAATATCAGTGTGATGCACTGTATCAACAAGCAAAGGCACTCACTTGTAACCCCTTTGCAGGAAGCAATGAGAGTATGGCAATGGGCACTCTCTCATGGCCTGCACTTGTCTGTTTTTTTCCCAGGAATCAAAAACATCTCATCAAACAAGCTAAGTTGGTCCCAGTCTCCAGTACATGAATACAAACTGCTGACATCTGTGGTAGACAACCTCTTCACAAGATAGTCATCCAGAGTTGGTCCTTTGTGCACCCCACAGAACATAAAACTGCCACTATTCTGCCAGGACCTGGAGTGTTTTGGGCAAGATGCACTGTCCCTCTCCTGGAGGGAGGTTACTTTATGCATTCTCTCTGATCACTTCGTTCAGTGAGTTTTTTAAAGTCTATGGGCAGAGGGGCTTCATCACTGACATTCCCCTGCCTGGCCTCGCCAGATATGGTTTCCACTCCTGCAGCATCTGCCAGTGGAACCTCCAGTTCAGTTGCCCCTATTTTGGGGTCTACTGTTCCAGGACAGAGGGTCCCTTGCTCTCAGGTCCCTCCACTTGGCACACTTGGCTCCTGAGAACACAGCTGTTGCACGCTTTGGGGTTTCTCCTCAAGTGGCTACTGTCTTACTGGATCTGGCGGATCACCTTCAAGGTCGCATTGCTGACCTATAAGCCCTACACGAGCTGGGACCTCACTACCTGAAGAGCTTCTGTTTTCTTACTGCTCCTCCCGCTCACTTGATCCTCTGGTGAGGGATTGCTGGAGATTCCCAGGTATCCCTGAAAACATCTGGAGGAAGATCTTGTCTTTATGGCAACTACCCTGTGGAATTTCTACCTCACCAGATAAGAGATAGCCTGACCATGGAAGGATTTAAAAATCCTTAAAAACTTAGTTGTTTAACCAGGCATTTTCAGGGACTTATTGATAGATTGTTGTTGTTTTACTGATTTTAAATATAAAATGGTATATTGTAAAGGCTCCCTGAGCTCAGGAAAGGCACTTCATTTAAATAACATTTTACCTACTTACTGATGGCTTGGAAGCCCTCCACTAGACACACATTTTCTCTGAAACTGAAGTGTTTTTCCATTCTGTGTGCTTCCTGTTCAGAGGACCCTTTTACATGTTTTGTTAACACTAGTGGTTCAATCTAAAAGTGAAACATGATGTGTCAATTGACCCCTAACCTCCAAAAGGTGGTCCATTTACAAAACTGGGCCACTCGAGTGATTTGATAACATTTTAAATAATTATTGTGCATCTTAGTCATCATCTTGTACCATCATGTAGCAATTGTTTATTTTTTAGACTATTTTAGTCTGTCAAGTCAGAGTGTTTAATAATTCATTCAGACTTTATAGTCTGCACAAAAATATAGTTTACTGTACAGAAAAACACACGTTTTCTTTGAAACTTCAAGTTTATTGTTTATCATTTTTAAGCAGACTAGCAAGCCTAAATGAATCACTGAACACTCTGGTGACTTGATCGACTAAAATACAACCTAAAATTTTAAACTGACCCAATCTGAAAGTCAACGATTCAGGCTCTCTTATGTAAGTTTTATCCACAAAACAAAAACACCCTCCTACCTGTCTAGGCACTAAAGAACGCCACTGACAGTGTACAACCAAACTTTTTTTTTTTTGCAGCTGAATTTTTATTGAGTATAACAGACAGACTAGCACTACATTATCACATTGCAGACGAGGTGTGCAGCCAAACTTTTGAAGTATTTAGGGTTCACAGAACTTGTACTGGTGCCGTGTAGCTCTGTCAAGTCTTTCATATGGTCCAAATAGAATTGTAAAGCCCTATGGACATCGAGAGAATGCAAGATAACTTCTCAAGCATTCTGACGGAAACAATGTGAACTAAGAAACCACCTTTAGATGGAACCTATGATGGTAAATAATTAAGCCCTATTCTGGCAAAACACAAGGTATGGAGGATCCGCAACCAAAACCTGCAGCTCAAACTCTTCAAGTTACAGTAATTAATACCAGAAAAAGCATCTTCCATGAAATGAAAGGAAATGAAGCATGTTGTAAGAGGCAACAAATTCAAAAAGAGGCTGGGTATGAGACTCCAGAAACAAGTTAAGGTCCCACATCTGAACTGGCCTTTGGACCGTGGGATGTAAAGGTAAGAGTCCTCTAAGGAACCTGCTGAATACATCCAACTGCACTACAGTCTTTCCCCTGCAAGGGTGTTAAAGGTTTACCTTCACAGAAAGACACTAAAGGCCAAGTCTGATAGGGACACCCCAAATACTGCAACAGTTCCATTTCAGGGAGTAAGTGACCCAGGTAAACTGCTTATGAACCATAAGAACAACATCCAAAACAGCCGAGAAGACCCTGAATCGGCACAGTTCTACTCTTAGCAGCCAGGCTTAACGCTGCAGAAGAAACCAAAGGTAAGGGTGAAACAGACTGCCACTGTCCTGTGACAGCAGTCATGTACATAGATGGAGTGAGACAGGTGGGTCCACTGCAATCTGCTAGAGCTGAGGGAATCAAATCTGTCATTGCCAGAAGGTGACAACTAGTATCAGTGCGGCACTGTATAGATCACTGACAAGACCCCACCTAGAGTACTGTGTCCAGTTCTGGAGGCCACATCTCCAGAAGGACAGAGTGGAGGTTGCCCAGAGGAGGGCAACTAAAATGGTGCAGGGTCTGCATCAAAGCCCCTGAAGAGAGACTAAAGGACCTCAATATGTACATCTGGTCAGAGACCTTTAAATTCCTCATGGGAGTAAATAAGATACAGGAGGGAAGTATTTTTCAGAAGAAAAGTTACTTAAGAACAAGGGACATGCTATGAAGCTGGAAGAGAGTAGATTCAGAAGAGATCCTGCGCCTTAGAATGTTGGGCACATGAGGATTCTGGACAGCAGCAACTCTCCTGTCACTATTGTCCTTGTAGTGCCTCTAAATATGAGAATAAATGCCATATCAGTCAACCTGACATGAAAAACACACAATTGGCTATCTATACAAATATAACTACTAGTTTAATTGTGATGTACGTTATCTTCCTTGGCCTTCTTTGTCATATTGTATCATGTATTTGTGATGTATGCAGCCTTCACTGGCATTTTGTATCATTGCTCCAATGTACCCCTCCCCAGGACACACCGTGAGACGAGCAGTCTTGGTTGCTCAGCATGTTTTTCTGGTGAAACTTTCCAACAAATAATTAAATAACTCTAGCCAGAATAAAATATAGTAAACAGTGGCCTACCACATCAGACTAACAGGCAAGCAAGTGGTTAAGAGTTATTTCATTAACTTATCAGTTTTATTTATATAATTTTTACAAACTGAAATGAAATACTAAGAGAGAGAAAGATAATAGATTAAGGTACCGCCAAACCAAAGCCATAATTTTTCTCTAGATCAGCCTTTGTTTCAAACAGGGTCAAATCCTGTTTTATCCAAATGGTGATACACAGACTAATATGTTGCTTCCTTGTGAGGTATCTGCCTCTGGGTGGGATCCCCAGGGTGCTGGATTGCTCCATAGGTATCTTAGGAAGGTCAGCTGCCCATATGAAGGCTTTAATGTCCTTCTCCTTTGCTGGTGTTCCCGCCTGGTACAGATCCCCATACGACTCCCAGAAATGGTCTGCTATTTCTTTGAGCATTGTCAGCAATGGGGTTTTGGGTGCCTTTCTGACTGCTAAGATAGTGCAACTGGCCCCTTGTTGCTACGCTGAAGTACCAAGAGGCATCACGCTCTCCTGGTTTATGTTATTTGAATTTAGTTCTGTAAATAGCCTATTCAGCCCCTCCTGCAAAATTTTAGCATATTTGGACCTCTGCAGGTTTAAGCTAATCCTTTGGGAACTACCAAAAGAGACCTACCATGTTTTCAGATTTCCTGCAGTAACCGTGTGCATGTTTCCTCTTGCTTACTTACTCCTGTATGTGCCAATCTTATGAGTTCCCAGACTGTGCACTTGTAAACCCCATAAATGATTATAGTTAGGAGTGTCTAGGATCTCCTTGGGAAAAAAACAAACAAAAAAAAAACATGCTGTAGTCTCCTTAATTTTCTCTGCATATCATTCATCCTTTTGGACATGGTTATTCACCCTCCTCCTCAGTTCTTTCCCCAGGAGACTAAGGAGCAAAACGATACCATGGGGCACAGAGAGTGATGCCCAGGCCAAAATAAAGGCTGGATACACTAGTCAGCTAGTTCTGAGAAGAGAGCTCCATAATAGGGGAATGGTGGGAGGGAAGGCAGAATTGATTAAGATCCCCTCAAGATCTGCTGTTATGATAAGTTCTTATGAACTGTTCTATCTACTTTGGGGTATCTCAGTCATCAGGTCACACTGTATGAATGGGTCCCAAGCAGTGACAGTTGCAACAGAACAGTGTGGGAGGAAGGCCAACCAAAGCCTAAGACAGGAGGCTCTGCAGAACAGCTTCGACCAAAGCCTGCTCGGGCTGTAGAAGCAATGTCCAGACTATTACTTGGTTTAAAGTAAGGAGTACCCAGGTGGCAGCAGTCTGACAGAGATATCAGGTAGTCCAGAATCTGGCTCACCAGACAAGTAAAAGGGTCCAGGTGATGCTTGGCAGCCTGTGACATGGTTGAATACGGCCTGTCCCAGTTGTTACGGAGAAGGAGTTTAAATGTAAGGATCTTTTCTGTTCTCTCCTTTTCTGTCTTTTCTCTGTCTGGTTAGCAACCATATTTTCTCGTGAGACCTAGGACTTGATCACCCTGATGGTCTTGCAATTCTCTGCCTCTCGATATCTCTCTACCCTCACTTGCTGTTCTGTCTCCCCCTCCTATCTGCTAGTATAAAAATATATGTGAATCATTTTGTGGAAATGTAATTGATACTGGGATTTCTTTGTTTAAAACTGTATATAGTTATACTGTTGAAATGATTGCAAAGCTATTTGGAACTCAAGGGTTAACCTGAGATGCAATTTATTAAGCCTTTTACAGAAGATGTAAACAAGAGGTCAGTTCTGGGTCACAATGTTCTTTTTCTGCACCTGCTGAAACTGGCAAAAACACTGAAACTTACAGAACACTGTCGACAAGCATGCTGTTTTCTTAACAAGCTCCTGCACAGACTTATAAAAAGAGCTGCAATGTTTTGCAAAAGAAAGACTGAGATTGAAATTGAGAAGAAAAACTATTTTCTCTATGTTTGTACTGCCATTGCAAATAGTTATTCTAAACAATTTTTTTTTTTTATTTTACTGTTATTAATAATAAAACTCTTGTTGAGAATTTTACACACTGACCCTGGTTTTCCTATGTTTCCTGACCTGTGCCTTGACTGCAAACCTTTTCCACTTCATGGCATATGTCGCCCTAGTGGAGGCTTCCAAACTGCCACGAGGATGCCCACCATTCTCTGAGACACTCAAACCAGGTGATAGCTATGTCCTCAGGAGCCAAGCATGCAGACAAATGGACTTGAAATTGGGCTGGACCAGGGTCCCTGAGCCTGCATCAACAGATCCCTACAGAGGAAAAGAGGGAGTAGAGGCTGTGACACTTGGACAGCTGGTTCTGATTACTTTATTATTTTGTAATATAGAATGTGGTATGTGACCTGTCTCACAGGAGACATCCTGTGCCCTGGATGACCCCTCCAACCAGGTCTCATTAAAATAACAGGATATATGTTAACCTGAAAGCCAGGAGATAATTAAAGACTAGAGAAACATAATTAAGGGTCTCCTATTTATCTGACTTCATTGTAGCTGACCAGTTGCAAGGATAGATCGTAAACATTTATGATGTTTCAGAGGAGGTGCAATTATGACCTCCTGCCTTTGAAATGGGAAATAGGACTGCTCAAAGATGAAAGAGGAGCAGGAAACCACTCAAGATCAAAGAGGGATGTGATTTAAAGAGTCACATTGGGAGGTGAGTTTTTGCCGATGTCACCTTATTTATAATATACCTCCTGATTAGGACATCCTGTTTGTATAATTTTATATTTTAAAAGGAGGAGCTAGGTGGCGTCATAGAAGGGTGGAGACACAGGGTTTAAACTGTATTCTGTATTTCCACTTATTGACACATTAGTATTTGGACTCTCTCTTGAAACAACAGCTAACTGAGCACTGTAGGAAGGTATACATTAGATAGACAAGTCTAAGTGTATTGTGGTAGGAGTTTATGCTGTATTTTACCAGTGTTCTGTGGTTACATTTGACATATTTTATTCATTTTAAGTAAAAAACAAACAAACAAAAAAAACCTCTTATTTTAAAGAGACTGCCTGTCTTCCAAGTCCTTCCTTTTGCCTGTGATGCATGGATGGTTAAAATTTTGACAACACTGTTCATAAGCTTAATGGTATGCCAAACTGGGAAAAGGTAAGACTTTATCTAAGGTCTTCACAGAGTTTTTAAGGGTTAATTTTGTATACCTGGTTAGGTGTCCTTGGCAAAAGATATTTGGCATTTCCTGAAGAGCAGAATTATCTGAGCATGTACATTTAGGTGACGCTAGCAGAAGGTTCACAGTTTGAATCCCTCCAGAACTTGAGACCAAAGGTGATTCGGACCCACAAAACAGACAGGAGGGTTACCCTGTTCACAATACTGCGCTTGGAGGTTGGCACTGTGGGAGCAGAGGGCCTGACCTGCTCAGTGGGGTTGTGACAGAGGCCCTCAGCCAACTGTTGCAGTAATGCAAACCATATCTGCCGTGGCCAGAATGGTGCTACCAAGATCATGCTGGCCCTCCATTTGAAGCTTGATTAGTAGCCTCTGAATCAGAGGAAGGCATAAAGGAACCTCCCGCTCCAGGAGAGGGACAACACATCTTGCCAGGAAACTCCAGGCCCTGAATCAAGCGAGCAAAGACTGGGCAGTTTTGCACTACGTGGGGACACAAAAGGATGACCCCATCTGGCGAACAGATCTTCTACAACAGATGACCAAGTTCCCACTCATGCATGCTGGACTGTGTCATGCTGAGGCTGTCCACCAGGGTGCAGGGTGCTTAACATGCCTGTGACTTGGACTGCTGAAAGAACCAGACTGTGGTCTAGTGCTCAGTACCATACTCTCATGGCCTTCTTGCACAGGGGGGTGCAATGCTGGCCCCACTTGTTGACGTAGTAGACAACATTGAGATTGTCAGACTAGGTCAAGAACTGACCAGAGAGGAGATGGTGCTGAAAAGCCTGTATGGCATACAGGACCACCCACATCTCCAGAATGTTGATATGCAGGGAGGTCTTGATCTGGGACCATGTTCCTTGAGTCTGAAAGGGACACAAGTGCACTCCTCAGCCCGAACCAGAAGCATCCGGGAGGGAGAGGAGATCTGGACCACTGCAGCACCTTGTGGATCAGAGAGAAGAACAGCACTAACTGATCCAATTTTCCATGTGTTGGTCCCATTGCACTCTGAGGGTCTACTGAAGGCCTGCATGTGCAACCTGGCTAAAGGAACCATGGGAATGGCCGCGGTCTTCAGACCCAATAGCCTCAGGTATATCCTGGCCATGATATAACAGCTCTGTGTTACCTCCTGAAACTGGGCAATGAGGCACTCTGCTCTGTTTTGGGACAGGAAGGCCTTGCCTGCACAGAGTCCAGAACCACCCCTATATACTGTAGTCTATGGGATGGGGTCAGGACAGACTTGGGCAGGTTGGCGGTGATACTCAGGGAGGAAAATAGCTGAAGGGTTCTTTCCAGTCTGAAGGAGCTGCTCTCTGGATGGGGCTTTAAGGAGGCAGTCATCCAGACAGGGGAAAAATGTACAGTCCCTCCCTTCTGAGAGCTGCAGCTACTGCTGCCAAGCACTTTGCAAAGACCTGTGTCACAGAACATAAGCCAAAATGCAATATCTTGAATTGGTAATGCTCACCCTGAAAGAGAAACTGGAGGAATCTCCTGTGCAGTGGAAACACCGAGATATGCAGGTAAGCATCCTGCATGTCCAGGAGCATAGCCATTTGCCCTGCTTGAGTAGAGGCATGAGGCCTGGCAGGATGACCATGCAGAATATTTGTATTGGACATACAGACTAAGGTCCTTGAGCTCTAGAATGGGCCTCAGGTCTCCATTTCTTCTGGGGACCAGGAAGAACCTGGAATACAATCCCCTGTTCCTTTGGCACCAGGGCACGGGCTAAATGGCCTTTTCGCAGAAGGGACTGCACTTCCTCCTGGAGGAGAGAAAGTGGACTGGATATAGTGTAAGGTACTGTAGGAGTCTCTGGGAGCATCTCCATGAGTTCCAGAGTGTGACCCCTCTCTATAATCTGAAGAATCCAGGTATCTGAAGTGATGGTTCTCCATTGATTGAGATGGAGGGAGAACCAACCTCCAATCACCGCCTCTTGGTCAGGGACCAGAGAGGAGGGAGCCTAGCAAGTCAAGCAGATGTGGATCCAGTCACTGGCTCTGATCTGCCACCCCAGGGTGCTTTGCTGCGGTCCCAAAGGAGGAGGGGTAGGCAAGGCTGAGGAGGGCTTTCTTGCCCTGGGGACAGGAAGTCCATCCAGACTTGTGGGACACCTTGCAACAGGAGGATGCTGTCTGTTCCTATGCTGGGTATTATAGAGTGAGTGGACAGACTTAGTAGCCCTGCCAGATGTCTGTAGGTCATTGATGATGTCCTGAACATCTGGTCCAAATAGTTTAAAACCACTGAAAGGGCATTAAGCACCTTTTCTGGACATTGGCTGCAAAGCCTGAGATCCTCAGCCAGAGTGCCTACAAAGGCAAATGCCTGTGGCATGTGCCTATGAAGGCAAATGCCTGTGGCTGCAGCTCAGCAACAGTATCAAAATATCATAGAGGGCCCTAATGAGGTGCTTGCTGACATCTAATTTCTCCACTCTGCAAGCATTTGAGAACCTCCTATTTCTGGTACACACTGGAAGGGCCTGGGCAGCAGCCTTGCTCTTCTTCAGATGGTATTCTAGTAGCTGACCATGTAAGAGAGGTAATATACCCTCTTACCCCAACGTCAATCCTGCAGGATTCCCTGTGAGGGTGGAGGGAAATAAGGTGCTTGGGCAACTTTGACCAGTCATACATCTATCCATCCATCCCTCCCATATTCTCACAAATGTCCTCATTTTCTACCCCACAAGCAATAAAGCAAATATATATGTGAATTATCCTGAGTATATGTTTACGATTAAGTACAGAGTACTAATAAATGTGTGCGTAAATGGAAATGGAAAATATAAACATATTTTGTATACAAGTGTAACCCCTTGCCGATTTGGGGTTACCAAATGATGCCCTGTTGTCATCAACAGGATCAGATTATGCCTGCTGCCGGGGTCGGAGGGCGGGCTTGTGCAGCAGTGCGTGGATGTTTTTCAAGCACCAACTGGCAGGCAGGGAATCCATTAGGGGTTCGAGAGAGTCGCCAAGAAACAGGGAGCAGTTGTAGCTAGTTCAGGTTCAAGTGAGGGCATCCAGTCGGGTTGGGTAGGCCCGGGCTGAGGTGGAGACTGCCCCACAAACACAAGCAACCCCACAGCCCACCAGTAGGGAGAGCAGAGGTAATCTCTGCAGCCTGGTTATGGAGGGAAGACTGTGTAGAGCCTGCCCAGCTCTGTTTCTGTAGAGTCTGCAAGGAGTGGCTGCCGTGGAAGGAACCGGGGCATCAAGGTGGCAGCGAGGTTCCAGAGAGACTGGGTGGCAGAGCAGCCCCTGTGCCTGTCCATGTCCACTTGAGTTTTGATGGAGCTGCTGTGGGGAAGTTGTTGAGAAGAGTGCTGTACCCAGAATGGAAGGTGGCTGCTGCCCTGCATGAACCCTGCCCGTGGATCAGCAGGTGCTGAGGCACAGGAGAAGAACTGTGCCAAAAGTACCATCATAGCCCCAGGAGGAAGTAAGGTTAAAGGTATGGTTTGCACCCCGCCCCTCTGGTGGGGATTAATGTGAAAAGAGACCGCTCTGAGATTACTTGAGGGTACTGAAGTAAACAGAGCCCTTTATAGCTTGCAAATGGGAACTGCTGTGTGAATTATCCAGGTTCAAATCCAGGGTCCCCCTCTAAATTTGGTACCATGGCAACTGCCATTGTCTGATGATCTAACAATGAATTATAAATACTTATTGGAGTACTCCCTGGAGCTGAGATAAGCTTGAGCCTTCTGATTTAAAATAAAATGCTGTTTGTTGCATCGCAAGTTCTGTCTGGGCTGAATCACCATGCCAGGAACTTTTAAGCTATTCTATCTTTTCCCAAGTGTGTTTCAGGAGTAAGTCAGCAAATGGGACCTAGGTTGTGGAGTGTAAGAAAGATGCCACCAGGAATCCCTCGATGAAGCTCATGCTGCCACGGAACTCTACATCAAAGAACTAAGATACTATGTGTCTCTCTGCTAATAAAAGTTTACTGCCTTATCTGGTCTGATGGTACCTCCCTCTTTCTCAGAGACAATATGCCATCAAACCCCTAGACAGAGAAGGGAGGGGTAGCTTCTGGAATGCATCGGAGGACTGGGAGTATCTGCCTGCCAGAACTAATTGAACTGTATCCCCCAAGGCAGGAGTGAGGAAATTTTTCTCTGAACTGTGAAACTGTGTGCTAAGTGATTTCTATGCAGCAAAGCAGAGAGAGTGGTTACATATGTAAATAGTTTTATGATCATAGTCCATATATGTTGACATGTACTGCCTGCCTAGCCCACAAAGTGCTGGGTATTGCCTTACTGTTTTCTGTACAGATTTAGCTCTATGTATACTTATCTTATTCTGTACTCAATACTGTATCCCATTCCCTCCCCTCCCCCATGACACATCTGAAACTAGCTATTGTAGCTCAGTATGCCTTTCCTGGTGAAACTTTTCAAATAAATTACATAAATAAATGAGCTGCCTTGATGACCACAGAATCAGTCTCGGTTGGCTAGACGTCGACAAACTGGGAGCTGAGGATCGACAACCAGCAGGCGGGCAGTGATGCTGTCGGCATGAGCCTAGTAGGAACAGAGACCTGGGCAGCGACATGTGTCTGTGCAGCTGCAGCCAATGGAGTGCCCCAGAGGAAAAAAGAGGCCGTCGGAGAGTGGGACTGCCACCGGGGAGCGATCCCGATCTTGTTCTTTTATGACTTTTCACCGAGGACTTGCCTCAGGCCTTGGTGGCCTGGGAGCTTGACAACCCCACTGGTGACTGGAAAAGAGGGACCCCGAGGACCCCTGCTCAGAACTGTCTACCTGTTGTTCCATCAGAAAGTTTTTCAGAGGCTTTTTTTTTTTCCAATCACTGGAGGGTGGTTTGGTTGAATTTTAGGCAGAGCTCATAGTTTGAGACATTATAGTCAGGCTCAAGACAGCAGGCACAGAGAGAATGTTTGTCTATAGAGGCAATCTTCTTTCTGGACGGCAACGACGGAAGAGAGAAGTGGAAGGAATAACTCTCGACATAAATGAGGTAGGGAATCTCTGTAAAATAAGAGATTCTGAAAAGCTAAGCAAAATAAAGTCATAGGCAAAAATAGCATGAAACTGCATTGGAGCTCATGGAGACCCATACAAACAAAGCCAACAGGGAAAAGAACTGAGGAGGAGCAGGCAGCTCACACCTTTATAGGTTAGTGACACTGGCAGGTGATATTGGAGTGGGTGGTCCCAGTGGTACTGCTGGAAAATCTTCTGTGTGAATTCTGCTTCACTGATGGTGAAGTTCCTATAGTGTGATCTGATAACTGAGATACCCCAAAGAAGATCTAGGGCATATATCTGTTCCCTCGACTTTCTTGAGGATCCCTCCTACCAAGTTGTTGTGCCTACTTTTCCCTTCTGATCCCAGATGTGCGTCCTCTAGTTTAACCATGTTCATTTTCAGCATAGCCAGTGCTGTCTTCTCTCAGTGCTGCTTGTTCTCTATTAAACTTATTTGGGCTTCAGTGTCCCTCAGCCAATGCCTGAAGTGCTCCAGTGCGAGCTTAAAACATGTGACATTGTTGGCTAGTTCTGAGAAAAACAGCTCTATACGATCAATGCTGCTATATTGTTTAGAGTTGGGGGTGACTCAGGAGGAATGCCTGATTTCAGTTTCTTGTTCTACTGTGGCTGCAGTGGAACTAACGGTGCTGCTGCAAACTCCATTTGCTGCCAATCTAAATCTTCTACCATCCTAAAATTGCAACCAATGATAGATTATTTGTCAAGTTGCCTAAATCGCCTTTCACAAACACTAAATTCTCTTTAAAACTGCATTTTAAGCCTGGGGCACCACAGCTGAAACAGAGATGACTTCTCAAAGACAGCGCATCAGTTAACTCCATTTGTTAAGGTAGAACATGGAAGTAGCGTTGCCTGCGTTCCCTGAACCATTAGAGCCTTAAACCAGTGGTGCCAACTCCAGTGCCAGCTGACTTTCTAACAGGTTGATGTGTATTACAGTTTCAGCTCAGTGACCAGAACTCTTGCACTTTGATGTACAGCAGATGAATACCCCAGCTCACTAGCAACGCATCCATCATCAAAAGTGACAATGGCTCAGTTGGATGAAATGAATGTCCTCTGAAAGGTTCAAGGGGCAGCCACCAATGGATGGTGTCCAGAAACAGGTGGGTCACTCAGATCAGGTGGTTCAGAGCTGCGAGCAAATAGGACTACTTGCCCACTAGTTCCAAATGAATGGGTCGCATGTTCCAGCAGGCCAATGTACCATAAGCCATAGTAGAGACCATGAAGCCTAGAAGACAGAGGAGTCCCAGGTTAGGCAAGACTGCCCTAACCTGAAATGATCGGCATTGGAGGACAGGTTCTCCAACCTGTATGGGGCAGATGAGCTCTGTCTTGAATGGAGTCCTACTCTGCTCCAGTGACCAGAATCACCACAATGAACAGAATTACTGTACCTGCATCTGAATAAGCTCTGACTTGGCAGACTGACCATCAGGTCATGGTCCCAGAACACCTGTATGACCAGATACCTAGACTGCACCACATGATGAGCCAGTCATAAAGGTACAGAAATACCTTGACACCTCTGCATTGGAGAAAGGCTGCACAACAAAAGGCACTGAAGTTAACACCCTTGGTGCCGATGACAGACCAAAAGGCATGGCTCTGAATGGATACAAGGTTCTGCCCACCTAAAAGCAGAAGAACCTGCATCCTAGAGGTTCAGGAGTGAATCCAAGCCCTGGCCTCATGGATGGAATGATCTAGTGCAATGTCACCATGCAAAACTTCCGACTACATATTTTCATTTTCATTCCATTTATTTGGAATTGCAGGTAAGTACTCTGGCATTTACATTCAGTTTTCAGGCACGACTGAAGTCAAGTAAGAAATACAACATACAAATATACAGATTTTTACAGTATAAAGATACAAAAATACAATACATTCATTTACATACACATTATTTTAGACTTTTAAAATGATTAAAAGCTGCCGTGTTAAAATATTCACAGATGTAGATTCCTTAACAATGAGAGGTAAGTTGTTCCAGACAGAAGCAGCACAGTAGGCAAAGGTCTCTTGCTTGCATTTGATTGTATGAGGGCAAGACCAATTGAGACTTTGTAGATGATCGTGATTCAGATTTGATGAGTCAATTTTGTAAAGTAGCTGGAATTCCAGTATTTAATATTTTGTATGCAAAGCAGGACATTGTAAACCTGTATTTGTTTTGTACAGAAAACCAACTGAGTTGATTTAATATTTGACAGTGGTGTGTTCAATGGGGCCAAGAGTGCAAACTTCCTATTTTTTGTAATAACGTTTATTTTCTAGATATAGTACAAGCAGGAGCCGTATCAATGACCAACGATGTGTAGTTCAATATTGGCAGCATAGTTTGTTGACTGATAGTAAGACGTGTTTCTTTTGATAAGATGTTTCATAATCGGTATAATGTTCCTATCTTTGCATGTAACTTGAAGTGACTTTATCCATACATATGAACCTGGTCAGGATTCACAAGTCGAGAATAGGGCACCAGCTCCCTTCCAGTTGGGTACCAAAAGTACCATGACATGACCCTACTGAGCAAGTTTTTTTTTTTTGGAACAGGCTCTACCATGTTCTGCTCAAGTAGCTGGATGACATTGCTCCAATGTACAAGAAGAGTCCAGCAAATACAAATTCTCCAGTGGCACTGGGGACCAGTAGGTGAAAGAGTCCTGAATTCCAGAGACAACCTAGTTCCCACCACTTACAGCTCCTACTTGTTTAATATAACAGCAGGCTATTGTTGCAGGAAGTGGGAGATTTGGCCTCAACCGGAGCTTCAGCAAGATTCAGGGTGGAGAGGGATAAGACCCCTTAAACTGTCACTTCTTGCTCTTGGTAGTGGGCCACTCCCACCCCCACTCTGAGGACTTACTGCCAGAGGAAAGTACAGTTATGTAAGAACTTACCGTAACAGTAGATCTTCGAGAACAGCTCTTGCAGCAGGTTACACCATTAGGACTGAAGCCGGCAGGTGCCAGGACCTGACGGAAAATTCTAGCTAGCTACCTTCAGCGGGGACCGCCTCTGACGCCGGTCCCACCTCTGACGCCAGACGGTATATAAGGGGGCGTCCCGCCTGACCCCAGTTCTCCGCCGGAGACTTCCGCCGCAGGCTGACATCGAAATGGGAGACCGAGGATCCACCGTCAGAAGTCAAAAGGAAAAACCCTGATAGTAAAGCGTAAGCCATGCCTCCTCCAAGGGGAAGGTGGCGGGAGGTACCTGCTGCAAGAGCTGTTCTCGACATCTACTGTTACGTAAGTTCTACGTAACTGTACTATCTTACCGAGACAGAGCTCTTGCAGCAGGTTACACCATTAGACTGATTCCCAAGCAGTAACGCTGTCAACATTCTGGGAGGAGGAAACTAGGAAATACATTCCAGGTCCTGAATCTAGGACAGGAGACCCTGTAGCACCGCTGAGGCCAGCCGGCTCTTCACGAGGCGATGTCCAGGCTATAATGCCTGATAAATGTATGCACAGAGCTCCAAGTGGCTGCAGCACATATGGCAGAGGTGGAGACGCTTGGAGTGCTGCAAGGAGGTGGCCACACCACAAGTAGAATGACCCTGAACTGTACCCGGAGGGCTTTTGTTTGATGATATAGCGGTAGGAAATACACTGGACAAGCCAGTGAGACAGGGACTGTTTGGATACTGGTTGGCCCATCATCCTTTCAGAAAAGGAAACGAAAGTTGCTCTGAACTACAAAGTTGTTTAGTTCTGTTGAGGTAATACTCAAGCTGAGGTGAACATCCAGGGTGTGGAGCAGTGCTCTCCTCTATTAGAGTAATTGGAAGTAGACCAGCAGGTCAATATCCTGATTGAGAGTGAGTGTAGAGACCACCTTAGGCAAAAATTTAGGATTAGTCCTCAGGATACTCTGTCCTGGTGGAAAACTAAATAAGGCTCTTTGCACATGAGGCGTGAAGCTCAGAAACTCTTCTAGCTGAAGTAACAGCAACCAAAAACAAGCGTTTTCCACGACAGAAAGCATGATTCGCAATCCAGCGGCAGGTTGAAGAAGGCGTGAGTTGTTCCAGGACAAGACAATCCCATGGAGGCACTGGGTCCTTAATGGGTGGCCTAGATGTAACACCTCTCTCAAAAATTCCGAGAGGCGCTAATTGTGCCATGTCAGCGATGTCCCACCGGAAGGTGGTAGGCAGAGATGGCACAGAGGTGCACCTTGATAGAGGAGCAGGCTAGGCCCGAACGGAAAAGGAGAGCAGGTAGTCCAACACCACTCTCACCGGCAACCTAAAGGGAAAAATCACGTGCTCACGACCATAAACAAAAGCGGCGCCATTTCATGGCGTACATCAAAATCGTTGCGGCTTTCTGGCTGCAGAAAGAACTTCCGCAACCTCTTGCGAGACCCGGCGAAGATGGCTATGTCTCTAGGAGCCATGCATGCAGGTTTAGTGAGCGTAATTCCGGTGGACCAGTGAACCTTCCTCCTGAGACAAGAGATGGGAGCTGAACGCAGCGGAGCGGAGGTTCCGGATAGTTGAATCAGTAAAGGGAACCATATCTGTCTCGGGCCAAAAGGGGCCACAAGGATCATGGTTGCTTGCTCCTCGCGCAGTTTGAGAAGAACTCTCTGGATCAACGGAAGGGAGGGAAAGCGTAGAGAATCTGTCCGCCCAGGAGAGGGACAACGTCTTGCCAGAAAACACCAGGCCCTGGATCTAGCGAGCAAAAATTGGGCAGTTTTGCGTTGGATGGGGATGCGAACAAGTCCAACTCTGGAGTTCCCCATTGAAGAAACAGATCATCTGCTACCGCTTGAAGAAGTTCCCACTGTGGACTCTGGCCTGGGAGCGACTCAGGCCATCTGCAATCATGTTGTCCACCCGGGAACACATGACGGTGATCAGGTTCACGCCAGTGTTGGATTACCCAATCCCACACCCTCATGGCCTCCCTGCAAAGGGGGTAAGAGTGTGCTCCTGTTTGTTGAGGTATACATCACCGCCGTGTTGTCTGTCTGAAGCAGGAGAGTACTCGCGGGATTTCTGACTGAAAGGCCTGCAGGGCATAAAGGACCGCCTCATCTCTAGGACATTGATATGGAGATGAGCCTCCAGAGGGTCCACGCATTCTGGGATTTCACCCGTCCAGGTGTGCTCCCCACCCTAGACCTGAGGCGTCTGTGGTGAGGATTACCTCCGGGACGGGCGCTATAAGCGGGACGCCTGTGGAGAGTGACCCTGGGTCTAGCCACCACTGCCAGTCTCAAATCACGGTGTTCGTGATTCTGACCGATGCTGCATGTGGTCTTGCCTTTGATCCCATTGCACCTTGAGCATCCACTGAGTTACCCGCATGTGGAGCCTTGCGAAAGGACAGTAGGAAAGGCCGCAGCCATGTGTCCGAAAGCAAGCGAAGGACCGACTCTGGCAGGGACGGTCTTGTTCACCACAACTCCTCGATGAGGGATCTGATGCGCCCGCCTGTCGCCTGGAAGAAATGCTCTTCCTGAACGGTGTCCAGTATTGTGCCTATAAATTGCAGCTTCTGCAACGTACCAGGAGAGACTTCTCGTGGTTGATTAGGATGCCCAGAGATCGAACAGGTCCTGGGTGCTCTGGATCGACTCATAACAATGCCTCTCTGGAGGCGGCCATGAGAAGCCAATCGTCGAGGTACAGGAACACATAATGGCCCTGTCTCCTTAGAGATGCTGCTACGACTGCCATGCATTTGGTAAAGACCCTGGGTGCGGATGACAGTCCGAATGGAAGGGCTCGAACTGAAGGTGGTGGTCGAGAAACTCGGCCGCAGGAACCTCTGTGTGCCTGAGCTATAGGGATGTGCAGGTATGCGTCCTGCATGTCTAGAGACGCTAAGAAGGCATCTTGCTTCAGCATGGAATGAGACCCGAAGAGTCACCATGCGGACTTTCTTGTATGCGACCGACGCTGCTGAGGTCGCTGAGGTCCAGAATCGATGGAGGTCCCTGTTTTCTTTGAACCAGGAAGAAGTGGGAATAGTATCCTTGTCCTCTCTGGTTCTGGGACGACTCCATCGCCTCCCTTTAAGAGCGCAGTACCTCTTGCCAGATCGGTGACTTGTGCTGACCGCGGTACTGGGAGAGCCAAGGAGGCCCGAGGGTGGCTTTTCTGCAAATTCTATAAAGTGGCCTCTTCCGACTAACTGAAGAACCCACCTGTTGGTGGTTATAGCCTGCCATCCTGGCAGGAAGTTTGTAATGCACTCCTGACCATGATTTCCCATTGATCCTGAGGGTGGGGGCCGGAAAGGAGCCAGGCTGTGGTGGCTGAGGGTCCTGCTGGCTGGACCAGCTTTGGAAGTACGCTAGCTACGGCCTGTGGGTTGTTTCCCTGGGCTCTGACAGCCGGAGCCCTCTGTTGTGGAGCGGGCGGGACTGTTGCCTCTGCGCCGTCCATGAAATCGGCTTTGCTTCCTGCGAAAGGAACTAAGCTTGGTCCAGCACATGGCCTGAACTGCATCTCACCGCCTTCCCGCCTCTTGAGTTTGGTAATAATCTTCTCTGAGGGCTTACCAAACAAGACTTCTCCTCAAATGGGGTCCATGATATTCTTCTGACGCCTGGGGTAAAGCCGGAGACGCGAAACCAAGAGTGTCTCCGGACGCATACGCCTGAAGCTGCTGCTCGGGCCGAGGAGTCCATGGAGTCACATGCTCGTAGCACTTGGGTTCCCACGCCTGAACCTGCAGAAGGAAGGAGCTGAAGCATCTCCTCCTTCTGTTCACCTTCCGCAGTTTCTCAGCCGCATCCAGACCCTGTTCCCACAAGGCATTTTGAACTGCACCATGTGGGTCAAGTAATTCAGGATCTGATGGCGCAGGTAGCGGAAGCATACATGCGCCACCCATAGCATCCAGCTGTTTGGACTCTGGTCTGATGGCAGGGTGCTCAGATGTTGCGGTCTCTGGGACCGGTCATGTGAGGCTGTTATGACCAGAGAGTCGGCCTGAGAATGCTGAGTCAAGTACTGGTCTTCCTGGAAGCCTTGTACAAGTGATCAGCTTTCTTCGGCATCGCTGGGAGCCGAATGATGGGCCTCGCTGCCTTAGTGACGCCCACGAAAGTGTCTACCAAGGGTGGCACCACCACAGGCTTGGGGTCCTTCTGCTGAAGATACTTTGCAAGGCGTAGCCTTCGGTCTAGCTTTCCGCATCCCATCCCATGTTCTCTTGGATGTGTCTCATAATATCCGAGAACGAAGGTCATCGGAGGAGACTTTGGCATCTTCGTGGATCCGGAGAAGGGATGGAGAGGAGATGGGATCTGGATGTTGAGAACTCTGATCCCATGTCCTCCGTCGAGAAGGCGTCGTCCAGTCTTCTGGGTCTTTAGGGCTGGGTGATCTGGAAGAGGATTTGGGCGGAGGTCTCGTTTGTCTGGTCTCCTCCTTGGAGGTATTCTGTGCTCCCGGGAGGAGGCAGTTGGCCTGCTGACCCGATGGGGAGTGGGGTACAGGAACCGGAGGAGTAATCGTGTAGGAGGAAGAGGAGGTGGAGGGAACCATGTCCTTTTTATGGTGTCCCACCAGTAAGTGAACAGCTCCTTCACTTCTACCATGGAAAGGCTCGACAACGGTCCGGGCACCGGTGGACGGCCGCCGGGTCCCGGCCGGCTCCACAGGGGCTCGGGTAATGGCGAGGATCCCTGGGCATCTCGACAGGACCGGGTCGCCCATCTGGTCCTCAGGCTGAGTCAATTCTCCTCGGTGATGGTCTCCTGACCGACGTCGGTCGAGGCGTCTGGGTTCTCTTCTCCCTAGGAGCGGGCGGTCCCCCCTAGCGTCCGATGATGCATTAGCCTGGCGGCGGCGATTAGTCTGGCAGCGGCGGCTCGGGGATCTGTGGCGGGGGCGGCTATGGGCACACCGCTAGTCTCTGCGGTCTCTTCAGAGAGGTAAGCTCCAAGGTCTTGTGAGGAAGGCAGGAAGCCGACCTGACGCCGAGTTCAGAAAGGCGGGAACCCGACTTATGGTGATGGTGGCGATCCCCAGACTTGACCAGGGCCCTGGAGGACGAGGAAGGTCTGGCAGTCTTGGCCTGAGAAGAGGATGAAGACTTCTTGACCGCAGCAGGGGAGGTTGAGAGCTGGCCGGGAAGGGGCGGTCAGACCTGGAACCAGAGCTGCGTGAGTCTGAGGCCCTAGGACGGGACCTGAAGGGCCTTCTCCTCGTTGTTCAGCGTGCTTGTGGGCCTTCTTGAAGAGTCCCCTTGGAAGACATGGTCTTAGCTTTTCTTCCAGCAAAAAGCCTGAAGGGCCTTCTGGCGATGGATCTGGGTTCTGCTATTAAACCCTGGCAAAAGGAGCAGGCCGGTGTCGTGGTCTGGGGCCTAGGCACCGGATGCAGGCCGCGAGGGTCCTTGAAGGGGATCTGTTTCCCACAAGCACACTTCGAGGAGTGACCGGAGGTCGGAGAGGACATCAGAGAAAACTTGAAGAAAATCAAATTTCCCGTAGGAAAGAACTTAACCACGCTCGCCGCAGAGACTGAACCGGAGGGTTCCAGACATGCAAGTCAATGGCGGAAAGAACTGGGAATTCGGGCGGGACCGCCCCTTGTGTACTACGCCTGTCGCCGGAGGCAGGACCGACCGGGGGTGGTCCTCTGAAGATAGCTAGCTAGAATTTTTTCCTGGGGTACTGGCGCCTGCCGGCTTCAGTCCTAATGGTGTAACCTGCTGCAAGAGCTGTGTCTCAAGTAAGATCAGCCATTACCCTTGTGTTGACCCTGACCTCTCGATTTATTATAGGGTTTGGCCAAGGTGGTGGCTGCTAGAACTGCTACCTCTGTTCCTGCAGAGGCTGCTGCTGTTATTGTGACCCTGCATGCTCAGACAGGGCCAACAAAGGAACCTCAGCCTCATGACCTTGGCTTGAGTTGAAGCTTGGGGTTGGTAATTGATGTCATAAAATCCAGGGTTACAACAGAGTTCTCAAGACATGTAAGGTTGGCCTTGACCACTCTAACCAAAGAGATCCATACCCATGAAGGGCAAATCTGCCATCCGTTACTGACTGCCTGCATGAACAGTGAAACTTACAACAGGCAAGTCATCGTATGGACACTGCTGTTGCCACTGTTCATGAAAACAGAGTTGAAGGTTTCATCTCGGCATATACAGGGGCAAATAAGAAGGGCAGTTTTGTCACAGGCCATTTGTATAGTGGTGTTTTGTCCTAGCACTCATAACAGTTCACTGATTTTGCTCCAGTAAATAAGCTTTTAAACCCTTCTAACCCCCCAGAGAGAGAGATTCCTGCAGAGCATTTGGAAAGACATTCCAGATGGTGGGGATAGAGATTACAAAGGACCTACTGCCTGCTGAAGGTCTGACTTTAGGGACCTGGAGGAGCATTCTGCCAGAAGACCTAAGAGGGGATGCCTATCAGGTTTGATATTTATTAGGCCTGCTAAGTTAGGGGGGACTTTGGGACCTTTTAGTCTGAAGGCAAGGTATAGGGATGCATATTCCAGTCTCCCTTGGAAGAGGGCCATTTAAAGGAATCAAGTACTCTGCAATGAGTGTTCCTTGGGTGAGGCACCTACTACATAGCGAGCTCTGGTATGGTATAAAGATTTTAACTTTCTGAGTCAGAGCTTCTTACTGAGAGGGGACTGGAGCACCATAGAGAAGGGTGGGCGAAGGCTGAGTTAGCGATGGGATGGCAAGAGCCATTGGAGAGGCTTAACGGCATAGGAGACCAATTTTTGGTGCAGACTTTTCACAAGATGTTCTATATGGACCTTAAATGTCATGTCCTGATCATGTCAAATACCCAGGTAGTTAAGGAAGCTAAATGTCTCGACTGGTGTTCCATTTGAGAGGGAAAGGAGAGTTCTGTGGGCCTAGATTTTTGGACCTAAGAGGATGGCCTTTGTCTTTTGCCATTTAGAATCAATCTGTTCATTTGAAGCCAACCCTCGATTAAGTGCAAGTCTTTGGTGAGGCTATTTGTTATGTCAGAGATATTATTAGAGGTCTGGTAAAGCACTGCACCCGTTCAGGGTAGTGGCGTTAGTGCACCTGTCATTAGGGCACCAAAACTGAAATTCACTGCCCCTCCCGAGGTCCACCCCACTGGAGTTGGAATCCTTAGTTGGGGGGTGAACGCAGCCCCCTTCCATAAATGGCGATTGGTGAAACTGCAGACTGGCACCTTAATGAGAGGCACACTACCACTGGAATGTTCCAAGGGTGGAATCCAGTAAAGTACCGCATCATCAGCATATAGTAATAGATTTGATCCATTGCACTTGTAGGCATTGCATTGATATATAGCGAGAACAGAAGCGACCTAATATTGACTTCTACGGACACCATCACTAACTGGGCGCCTGTCTGACAAATCACCCTTCCAGTTAACAATCTGTGTTCTGGCTGCTAGGTAGTCTAAGAACAACCATAGGATAGGTTCTCTAGGCCTAGGGATTTTAGTTTAACTAGAAGCAACTGATGGTTCAAAGTTAAAGGCCTTGGTTAAGTCACTAAAGACTGCCCCCATCATTAGGCCATTATCTATACCATTCAAGATATCATTGGTCAGATGGACTAAGGTAGTGTCCATACCATGATTTTTCCTAAAGCCATGCTGGTTTTGCGATAAAGTAAGTTATGCTGCTCTCGTAATCCGTGAGTTGGTTGTAGATAAGCCTCTCAAGTAAACTGTTTACAGTGCAGAGGATTGAGATTGGGTGGTAATTTTCTGCTTGTTCATTTCCCACCCTTATGTATTGGGGTTTAAGTGCCATTTTCCAGGTGGAGGGGACCACTCCTAAGACGGATCAGTTAAAAGTTGGGCACTGGGATGTGCAATTACTGGAGCTCCAAGGTTGGAGGCATTTGGGGTCACGCTTATCATATCCAGCAGTGCAGGTAGTTTTGAGACTAGAGGAGTGACAATACTTTTTTCTTGTTATAAGTCTAAAGTGGACAGATGGACCTAATTCATGTATGGACTTATTTCAGTTGATATATTTTAATGGAAGAAAATATAACTCAACTGCAGTCAATTTTACTGTCTACATAGTTTTGTTCCATCTCTGGCTCTGTTTGTTTACCAAGGAATATATATATGTTTTATTATACAGATGTAGTATGTCATTGTAATGTATGTTCCTAATAAAACTGTTAAACAAAGAGTTAAAAAAAAAATAAGTCTAAAGTGGAAATTTTTGGCATGGGAGGTTGTTGCCAGTGAGATCAAGAGGTGTTGGAAGGAAGCTTGAGGAAACTTCTGCACCTGTCAAGGTTAGTGAAGAAGGCATTTAAAGCAATGGCTGCATCTCTAGGACTTTCACAAATCTTTCCTTTAATTTCATGCCACAATCCCTTTGTGATGGTCGCCTTTAGGACAGTGTTTATTTGGGACCAAAACTTTTAGGGTAATTCAGGTTCTTTCTACATGATTTCTAAGTAATTCCTCTTAACATGCTTTAATTCCTGCTTGCATGTGTTTCGTAATTCCCTATGTTTGCCAGTCGCAAAAGAGGTCTGAGGATTTGAAGGATCTCCATGCCTTGTCCTTTAATTTCAAGAGCTTTCTGAGGTCTCTCGATATCTACTTAGATTGTTGACCTCTGACTCTGAGCTACTTTAGTGAGGCGGTTTGTTAGCCACAGAGAGGAAGTTATTTGTAAAATAATCAGATGCTTTTTCAATAGTAGGGAGTGTATGTATTTGCTCCCAATCTACCCCTGATAGCATGTAGGAAAGAAGTTAAGCCAAAGTTGGAGAAATCACAGGCCCAGAAAGTTCTTGGGGGAGGTTTAGGGAAATTATTCTTCCAAATCCCAAAGACTGGGGTATGGTCACTTAAGGAGTCAGCAGGTATCCCCACTACTTTGAAATTGTCAGGTTTCGAGGCTAGAATCCACTCCAGGGTAGTAGGACTACCTGTTTTGGTATTCAGTCTGGTGGGGCATTAATGGGTTGAGTGAGTTGAGCCCCATGTAGGGCACTCTTAATTCCTCATTGAAGTTTCTGTGATAGTGGGGAAGTGTACAAATTCAGTTACTCCCTACTGATCCAGATGACCCTTCTGACTCTTATAACTCTTATAAATCAAGAAATAGCATGGACTGAATTTATGTACAAAGAAATCATTTTTAAAGTTTAAAATCAGTTCATCTATCATCTCAACCCCACCCATCTGGGTGGGGGTGGTGGGGTCAAGATCTATTTTTCTGTAATTAAAGATGTGTATTTCTAACAGATAACTTGTTTTCCTTAGGTGTTCACCGGTAAAAGTACTCCCATGAAACAACAGAAACAGTTGATTTGTTAGGGCAAAACGTGTAGCAGTAATAGTGAAAATGGGATAGCTAACCATCAGAGCCCACTCAGCCATGTTTGGCTGAGAAGACTCAAGCGGTTACTTGACAGCCTTCAGTAGGAAGGCTGTGTGGGCCATGACCCAAGGCATGCTACTTTGGGGTCAGACATTTGTCCTGATTCAGCTCTCTGGTCCGTTCAGAGATTTTTTCACTGAGGATAAGAGGTTTAATATCCGCAAGATGACAAGAAAAGTAAACTTTTGGGCATTTGTAAACTCACAGATTGCTAGTAAAACTCTATTTTCCTGCTAGCATTATTTTGTAGGAGCCAATCTCAGTTTTCTATATAACTGTAAACCGTGAAACGCTAACGGCAGGTAAGAGCATCAGCTCTGATTATTGATTAGACTGAAATATAGAAGTCAAAGTTTAAAAGGAGTGATATGAAATTAATGCCTAGAAATGACAATTAATGGGATTTTATAAATGAGATGTGCTAGTAACATATAAACATGCGTAGTATAAAAGTCAGAGGCTTCTAGTGTTTAAAAGTGTAATAAATTAATCTGTATGCATGAGTACATAGTGGTGTTGAAAAATATTTTTAGCATACACAATGAGCTTCTATACGATAACCAAAGGGTGGAAACAGACATGGCAGCAGAATGTTAAATGATACTAAACTAATATTAATTATATAATGCCTCTTTGTTAGATAACTAAAAAGTTGAAAATACTACGATATGAAAATTGTCTTAAGTGCTGGAATACCCTTGAACACTATAGAGGTGAGGAAAATATGCTTAACTCTAAGAATTTCTTGTTAAGCAGTAATATGATTAAAAAGAAAATGAAACACAATCAAAACAAAATTATTGTATTCTAACAATAGGTAGAGAAAAGACAGCACAATTAGATACCATGAGATTTTCGTGCACCATAAGGTAGGAGCTATGATTTTACAGGAAAGTTAGTGTCTTTAAGTGATTATATGAAGTTAATTTCTATTGGTTAAATGGTGCACTAACAGTGCTAGTAAAGCAACATAGACGCTTTACAGAGGCTATTCAAATACATAAAGTTAATGAATGCATCGGACAATGACTTCTTAATGCATGCATCAGACAATGACTTTTAACTATCACAGGAATGTTCTTTTGTGCACGAGATGGCGGTCTAACCTTTATTAAGGCCATGATGTTACTGGTAAACTACATGAACTTGGTATATTTATAGATCCTGATGAAGTGGTGCGTGAACTACAAAATCTTGATCTAGGGTAGTGTTGTTGGGAGAACCAACCAAATTTTAGTACAAGACTTAACAAGAAAACCAGTGAGTGGGTCTGTTTCTCCATGTAATGTGCTTGGATGTAGCCGAGGTTGATATGGAACAAGATTCCTTTGATAGTTTTGTTTATATTGCAGGTGCAAGGAGAGCCACACTGCTCAGTGTGTGTACTGTGTAAAAGGTATAACACCCTGGGTAGCACTAAAATCAGTATGCCTCTGTTTTAGGAAAGAAACCAAGGAAAGTGACTGCCATTTACTCAAATCCTGAGTAATTTGTGAGAGGCACATTCTGCTATGCTCTTAACCAGCCATAAATGTGCCAACCGGTACTACTTATGCCCACAGCGACACTATGCAGAAGAAATCTTGCCACTTTTCACATTGGCCTCAGCAGCCTATTGCTTTTACCCACCTGTACCACCTTCAAACTGATAGAAAGGAAAAGACAAACATAGCAGACAGCCTTGTAGGTCATCTGACACCCCACAACTGTGTTTCATGTGACAGATACTTAAACTTATAAACTAACCATTGTTATATTTTCTGTTAAAAACACATTACTTAGCCACTACAGCTCCACATCTCCTGTTCCACTATGCACACCACTCTTTAGCACTGACTGTATGTTCAATGCCCGGTCCCCTTTTCCCCACTGTACTTAATTCTGGACAGTGTGACTACAAGCAGTCCAATCAAGAAAACTGCAACGCCGGAAGCCACTTGCTCATACAGCAGTTCCACAGTGCTGCGATCGTGAAAACACGCCAGAAAGCATTCACTACCACTGCTGCAGAAGGACACACTTGCTCATGATCATGTCAGCTCAAGACACTCTTTTAATGCCAACAAAAAAATAAGTCTATTACAAAACTAAAAGTGCACAAAAAGGCCTTCTATCTTTCTGTGTTGGGGAAGAATCCACAGACACACTCATTGCCAATGAAATCTGGTACACTGTTGCTCCATGCCAAAGACACCATGAACAAACAGAAAAAGGGTGGGAAAAATACATGCAACCGTTTGCTTCTGTGTGTGTGGGGAGGGCAGACAAACATCATGTCCCTGAAATGTTAAAATAAGTTAAACATTCTCTAGTGCTACAGTAAACAAACCTAAACAAAAGGATAAACAGTATTTTACCTAACTTGTTTACTCAAGTTGAAAATTTTCTACCCATATAACATGCAGAATGAGACACTCCAGGGTGTGGTTTATGGCTGATAAGAGCAATTCCCAGGTGCTAAAAGATGCTAGTACAACTGCCTTGTGCTCATTACGCACTTAGGGTATGCTCTTATCAACCCATAAGCCATACCTTGTTGTGTCCTATTCCTTGCATATACAACTGGTAATTTACGAGTGCCATCTTTATTGATCTAGACAAAGCTTTCAACCTGGTTTCTCAATACCTGTAGCTACAAAACTGGATAAACTGGTTCACACCATTTCAGTTTGGATTCAGGCCTAACCACTCACCACAATAGCCTCAGTAATGACATTCTTCTGCACATTAAGCATCCTGCTGAGTCTCTAAGGCATGCGTTGGATGTTATCAGGCACTATGGGGTCCTTTCCGATATAAATTGAATATTTCCAAATCAGAGATTTTCCCACTGAATGCTCATACATGTAAATTAGATCTTGCTAATTTTAGTATGAAGTGGTCTCCTAAGTCAATTAAATACTTAGGGATCCATTTCTCAACGGACCCTTCCCTACTTAGGAAGCTTAATTTGGACGATCTTAAAAGTCATATTCAGCAGGATCTGCAACGATGGACCACTCTTCCCATTTCCCTCTGGGGCGGATTAATATTATTAAAATGAATGTTCTTCCCGTATCTTTTACCCTCTCAATTTATTAAATCTTTGGTTACCTGTTAGATACTTTCAGCACTTCCATAGGATGTTTTCCAATTTTATCTGGCAGGAGTAAGGGGTTAGGCGCTCCTTTTAAGTTATCCCTACCCAAGGATAAGGGTGGTCTCGACTTCCTAATTTGTTGTTTTACTACTGGTAGCACCTGGCTAAACTAGGGAAGTGGTTGCGGTCAACTCCGATCCCTCTTCCTGATCTGGCTTCAAATCAGAAGTCGGTCCCAAGGGACTCTGGAGTTGATCCTATGCTATTTTTATACTCCCCATTCCATACTTTCACAGTTGATAACTGACCATGCAGTTCTTCTTTCTCTCAAGTCCTTTCACAGTGTATGTTTCTTAAAATATTTCGAAGGAGGATCTGAGTCAGCCGATTACGCTTAATCCCAATATTAAGGTGAGGAACTCCATGCTTACTCCCGACTGGCTTCCGAGGTTAAAGAGGCTCGTCTAGAGTACTTTTATGGTCATGGGTCCCTCCTCTCGCCATTGACATCCTTGATAAATATGCTATCCCCAACGCCAAAATCTTTAAGGTATATCAATTGAGACATCTTATTGCTAGCAATATAGGGAATCGGTAGTTCATCCTTTCTTTCTCAAGTGATAACTCTTGCTTCCAAACCACATGCCATCTCGCTAATATATTCCTTTCTTGAATTACAAGGTCTCGGAGCCTGTAATGGGTCCTAAGATCTGGTCTTCCTGTTTTCCGGATTCTACTCTGAATTGGTCTCGCCTTTGGAGGAGATCTCCATATGTTCATACTCAGGACAGATTAAGGCTCACCCAGTACTATATTGTGAGTAACATGTACTATACTCTAAGCTTTTCCAACTTAAAAGCTTCCTCTCCGCCTGCTCCAGGTGTATGCAAAGTGAAGGATTCCTTGCATATTTTCTGGAGTTGTAACAGAGTCTCCCTCTGTGGTCCTCTATTCGGGATAATTTGGATCCACTACTAGGTCTTTCTGGGTTCTTTACTCCTGAGGTCTGTATTTTGGGTGACTATGCCAGTGTTGATAGTGTAGAATGCCGTTATCATATGGCGCTGATTGCCTCTGTGGTCAAGCGATTGGTTCTTAGGCATTGGACAGATCAGCTGACTTTGTCATCGCTGAGTGAGCTTTCGCGTGCCTTAATGCTGCGAAAGACTGGCAGCCAGCTTGCGCAATCGCATGGACCTGTTTCAGAAAAAGTGGGTGTTGTATTCCTTATACCTCCACCAATGATCATTGACCTCTCTGTGGCCTGCAATAATTTCTAATGTTCTTGTGATTTTGACAGGACTAGTTCTTGTATTGGGAGATTGAGGTTTGTTTGGATGGATCGTTATGCTGTATATCCAGTTCTGATGTATTGTGAACCTTGCACACTCTGGTTTGGGGAGGAAAGGAGGTGGTGTGGGGGTTCTGGGGGTGGGGAGGTTTTTTTCCCCCTTTGTTTTTGTTAGGGGAGGATGGGGGTGGTTTTATGTTGTGCCACTGACTTTTGTGACTGTTACTACTGTCATGTTGTGTGGTTTGTATTTTGGTTCTGAAAATCAATAAACTTAAATTTCAAAAAAAACAATAGCCTCAGTAAAACTAACAACTGATGTTTATGTTTTTCCTCTTCAGCTAAAACTAACAACTTATGTTTAAATAATGATATTTGGCACACAAGCCAAAGTTAAAGCTATGGTTCAGTATTTTAAAATTTCTTCACTGTATTGTACACTTCTCATACTTATTACTATAGTCAAATACTTTAGTCTAAAGCTAGACCACTACCTGAAATCGAGGAGAGATTGGCGGAACTCAATATGTATAACCCTGGAGGACAGGAGGGACATGATAGAGACCTTCAAGTATCGCAAAGGAATAAATAATGTACAGGAAAGCTATATGTTCCAAAAAGAAAATGCGCTAGAATGGCAAGAGAGCATGACATGAGACTGAAGGGGCAAACTGAGGGGCAACGTTAGAGAGTACTTCTTCACGGAATGGGTGGTGGAGGCATGCAACAGCCTGCCGGTGGAGGTGGTGGGGGGTAAAGATGGTGGGGGATTCAAAACTGCATGGATAGGCATAGGGCTGCCACAGCAGCTCAGACAAGAAGATGAAGCTGCAGATTAAGTAGGGTCTACAGCACTCTCGCTAGGTAGGGATACAGGGCAGAACAGATGGGCGCCAGTCCTGATCTACTGTCAAATTCTACGCCTCAGAAATATGATCAACATATAGTGGGGAAGAAAACAATGTAAATGCCAAATATGAGATGTCTAATATCCAAAGCCTGTTTAACCCAGGAAACTAGAAAAAAAAGCAACATTGTCTACATGATAGCTCACAAAACACTTATTGAACAGTTGGAAAAAATGAACAGATTATGCAGGTGTATCCTGTGTACCACTTAGAACACAACACTGTAATCTGTACATCAGACCAAAATGAGTAAATTTAACAACCAGGCAGACATTGCTTGGGCTGTCTACTGCACAGATGTGCATACACTGCACCTCATATCTGACAAGCCCTTTCATGTCTGTAATTTATGCCTATGGTCTCAGATCTCAGGACCCTATGACTTGCAAAATACTGGAAATATAAGTAAAAGGCAGATGATCATTTGCCTGTAGAGCTCCTCGAGACTGGAATGTCCAAAGTACCAACATAAAAATATCTGCAACCTTGGGAATTTTCAAGATCAACTATGAGACCTCAAAGTAACTGCAGATGGTCTAACACCTGTTATACACCACCATACTACCAAGCACTTTACAACAAAACCACAGCTACTTTACACACTCGACTCTGTCCATTTTGAACCAACAAAACATTGAGCAATTTGCATCACGGGCAACTTTGAGATATGCTCAGTGAGGGTCCCACTCCAACCATTCCCAAAAGATCACAAATGACACTGTGACCTTCCAGTAACCAGGCAGTAATGAGGGGATGAATTGATACTACTGGGTGCAGCTACCCACAGGAAAAGATTTCTGGGAGATCACGCCACCAGAAGGTGGTAAGGGCCCACTGGGGCTACAGAGATGCCATGGACTTACCTTGGGCTGGGGAATGGACTCCACTTAGACTGACAGGTAGTTAGTGCCACTGTGTCATAACGGAGGGGAACTGCTGACCCACCAGTGCCTAAAAAAGGTCTAGGGAAGAATTCTGGATGGATTGGCTATCTGTAAATCACAGTTACTGGACTGCAGTATGGCATCAATGCACCGCCACTTGCAGGAAAAAGATGTACAATATAATAAATAATACAAAGGTAGATGGGTGTAACCAATATTTTATAAATACCAAGGTGTGTGTGATTACATTAACCCAGAGAGCAAAGCTTGAGGGATTTATAAATGTATCACACACTGAGGAATGTATAAAATTCTGGATTGCACCATCCGCCCATTTTTTAATTTTTTTAAAATTGCTGGTCCCACTGACTAAATAAAGCTGTCCCCTGTTGCTCAAGGGCGGTCCAGTCAGGAGGCTTGCATTGGTTGGGAAGAGACAATGCCCAACTGTATGCAGAGGGGTGTGGGTCTCCACAGCCTGCCTGCACAATTAAAGTGTGTGTGGGGAAGAGCATGTGGCTTGCCTGCCTCTGACCAAGTTTGTGCTTTGCCTTTTCAGACATACAGAGCAAAGGTGGAAGACACTCAAACTTTACAACAGCTTGAGGATACTCCCATACATGGGGTGTTTGGCAAAATTCCTCAAACTGTTGTGAATTTGTGAGTTTGTTATTTTGATATCAAAGTAAGTTTGGTACTGCTTTAATAAAGAGAAGGTGTAGCCTGCACCTTTTCAAACCTGCAACCTTTGCACTGTAGACTTTTTTTTTTTTTTTTTGAGTGCTTTACACCTTTTGCTCTGTTTGCCATACTGGAAGTTAGGCACTTCAGGAGGAGCACCAGCAATCTGTCCAGTGCATACCTGACCTTTTGCTATCTTCCCATTTTACAGCTGTTTTTTGCTCAGCGTTCTTGATCACATACGGTCAGTTGTGATGGATAATTACAACACAGTTATGTGTGTAGTAAAAGTGATGACCAGTAATTATATATGGTTACCAAATTTTTCCATGGTTTCTAAAACTCATATTAACTGCAAACCTTTAAGTACAAGAGTCTTAGGATGTTTTAGTAAGAAGTCACCCCACCGGCACGGCAGTTGGATTTCCGCTTGCAACGCCAGTGACCCGGCTTGGGAACGGACCAGAGTCATCGGAGGGTCGGCTGGGGAGAAGAATGGAGCATCCCATAGATGGCTCTCCTTCTCCGGGAGGGTGGAAGTGCCCGGCGACTGAGGACTCCTGGCAGAGGCCGGGAGACACGGTGCTACTGGCGCTGGCCTCTGCTGGGAGGTGGGGTGATGCTGGCGCCACTGCACGCCCCTGCCTCCAAGAATACAGGAAAGGAGTAGGCAGGCGGAGACCACTGCCAAAGTGAAGCCCTCCTCGGCTTTGATTAGCCGTCATCGCTGCATCCCCGACCAGTCACTAGTTCCATGGCATGGATTGGGGACTGTTGCCACAACCCACCCTCCAGGGAGTAAGTCGGGGGTAACTGGGGGATTAAGCAGCAATAGATAACGGTGGAAGTCCCAGGGCCATGACCAGGACTGAAGATTGGCAGTGGCCCTGGCAAGAGGAAAAAATTTTGAATGTTGAGTAAGACTTTTCACAGCTGAATGTCAGAAATTTCTGTGTGACAGCCTACAGCTGAGGTCAGTCAAACCATAACTGAAACAGGTAAATCAATTACCTTTTTCCATTTGTTTGCTGCTTTTGTGCAAGTATGGCAGTGTTCACTTCTGATTTCCTCTGCTCAGAAAATGAGATATCCATTGTATTATACCGCTGCATAACTTTTAAAATCATGTTTTCTTTATCCTTTGTTAAGAGAAGTTTGTCTGTATCTGAAGTACTCTCTCCTAGAGTGAATACTGTAAGTTTTTGCTTAAAATCCATAAACAAAAAGTGTAAAATAGAAATCTAAGTGTTAAGAAAGGACCGTACCTAACACCTTACAGGTTCTGTGACTTCAAGAGCTCTCGAGCTTACATGTCACAAAATCCAGAATCAGCCTGTTAAAACTTGGGGTTAATTATTCTATACATAATTAATAGGTTGCATTTTTTCCATTGAAAACTGTGTCTTAAATGCTGTAGTATGGCATTTTTTAATACAGTCTTTGTGTCAGACTGTCAGCAGTACCTGAGAAGAATGAGTAGTCCAGATCCCTGCTGTGCGCCAAGGTTCCCATTTTTATTTATTTTATAATAGGTTCGGTGCCTCGGCGAGGCACCCACAAGGAAGCCACAACCTCAACTCACACTCTCCGTCAGGCTGGAAGAGACAGGAGCATTGGGAGCAGCAAGGCCCCAAGTCATCCCTCCTACTGCCCATCTCCAGTGCCCCTCACCAGCCAGCATTTCTTGTCTTCTCCTCTTCCTCTAACTTCACCCTGGACCAGGTCGAGAGTAGGCAGTAGCACTACTGGCCAGGTGATAACCGCTGGATCAAAATAAATAAATAAATAACTTTTATTTCCACACCGCAGAGTGTATGAAGAGGCTGATGGGAGTCGGTGAAAAACGCAACCCTTTAAGTTATATAAAACAAAATATGGAATGCAGTGTATACACTTGAATTTAACACACACCCTCATTGTTGGATGGCTACCATAAACCCATTTGTGTGCCATCCAACAAATGTGTTAAATTCTCGTAACACACGCTGAACCCCACACTTTATCCTATATGTAATTACTAAAGCAACATTAAGCACTGTACTGTCTACAGCCCCATTGGTTCTGTATGTGTAGCTTGTTTGTATGCTAAAAGACAAAGAACCTCAGCCCTATGGAGGTATGTGAGATTACATACTTGTTTGTACTATATGTAGTAACTGATATGGCAGGTGTACCCAGGACCCCTTGTAAATGAGATGCTGCATCACAAGGAACTTATCTTCAACCAGGAACAGAATTTCAAGAAACAATGAGTGAAAGATATAGGGAAAGCATACAGAATGGAAACAGAAGAGGAATGTAGAGAATGAGGAGAGAATAAACACATTAAGTCAGAGAGATAGGATGGAGCCAGACCATAAAGAATTGTAAAACTAGTAGAGATACAATGAACATGTGTGCAATTTGTATTGTGTGTTTGCACTAACTTTTCCCTAGTTTTTTCACTGTTAAGACTCACAATTGCTCCTGTAACTACCTGACTATGTACTGCTATGTAAACTGTCTTTCTCTGTATGTAAAATTTGTGACGGGGAACCTTTGTAAAGGAGTCTCTGACTCAAAGGTATTTCGAATCTCAATAAACAAAGTCATAAAACTAATTAACAACATCCTGTTTTCACTGGAGGTCTGCTTGTACAATTTTTGTCAATTTAAATTTTATTAAATTTAAAGTAAATACACAAAATGTTATAATAATGCAGGGAATGCACACAGACCCAGAAAGGAATTACAATAGTATAGTCTTTTCTGAACCTCATAGGCACATTTCTGCTCAGTTTCATTACTCAAGCTCAGGGAGGTTGAGTACCTTGATCAAGATTAAACAGCGGTCAGTTGCTACAGTGAGATATAAACCTACAGACTCCAGCTTCACAGTTTATTGCACCAGCCACTAGACTACACTGCCTTCCACATGTAAGGTAATATCCACACAAACAGATGATTTGATACCTTTAACGGACCAACAGAGTTGCTACAAAAGAACATGGGTGCTTAAGACATGTAAGGTAAATGATTCTAAAGATTTTTCAATGAAATTGAAAACAAAACTTAAACTGTTTGGTCTCCTCTGCAGGTCTGAGTCAACTGCTACACCACAATGATTTGCCCCACAGAGGAGAAACCAGTCAGCGTGAGGTGAGGTTTTATCAATTGCTGACTGTGACGGCTGCCAGGCACTTTAGAATCTCGTTTGATATCTAGTCAAATTGAGCTCTTTAATTTGTACATGTTATTCATGCTGCATTGCATTAAGGCAGGAATACAGATAATGGGCCCATAAACCTTTTATTCTGGCCCACCCAACCTGCTTCAGAGTTCTGAATGGGGAAAACTGTCTCCAGATGTTCAGGCTGTAGGCTTCTAACAAGCTTTACTTCCACTGCTGGCCCCTGCAGAAAGTTACATTTTCCCCTAAGGCTCAGCCCACAGTCCCAGTCCTCAAGGCAAGTTGATACCACCATTTCAGACCCTCTCAATGGCCAATGAATTCAATACTTTCTTCACCTCTTGTGCCTCCTCCCTTCTCTCCTCTTTCCCTCTAGTGTTTCTGCCCTCCACCCCATCTCCTTTCTCCTTTGCTCCTATCTCACCTGCTGTTGCCATTAAGGCCTTATTAGCCCTCAAGCCTCACAAGAGCAAGAGCCCTGATGGGCTTGACCCTAAACTTCTCCATTTTGCTGCACCTGCCATTGCTCTCCTATCTCATCCCTCCTAAACTCTCCTTCTCTCTTGCAACAGTCCCCACTGCCTGGAAATATGCCACAATTATTCCTCTCCCTAAAGGTGGTGACTCTCTATTCCAGGCAACTATCACCCTATTTCTCTTCTCCCCACCTATGCCAAACTCCAAGAACACTTAATGCTGTCTCAACTTTCTCCTTCCTTAACTCTTCTGCTTTCTTCACCCCTAGTCTTCTACTAGTCTGGGTTCTGAAAATCCCATGTCACAGCTTTCTTCCTTCTCCGGCTAACTGATTCCATTCTTACAGGTATGGATCAGGGCCAAATCACCACGCTCATCTCTGCTGACCCAGCCAAACCTTCGACACTGTCGCCCACCACCGCCTCCTCACTAAGCTCACAGCAGCAGGGCTGTCCACCTTGGTCACTAATTGGTTCCGCTCCTACCTTGAAAGTAGGTCTCAATCAATTATAATTGGTGACTCCTTTCCCACCCACCCCCACTCCCACTTTGCACCAGTTTCCCCAAGGCTCCGGCCTCGGCCTGATATTATTCTTGGCCTTCCTAAATGACCTACCTGCATCTCAGCATCCATTTCATGTACATTGATGACACAGACTTATTTGCATCTGGCCGCCCCTTCTGATCCGCAGACCAGACTCCAGCTGGACTTTGACAATATCCAGTTCTGGTTCCACTCTAATCAGCTGGCTCTCAACACTAAGAAAATGTTCTCTATGATCTTTGGCATAAGGCAAAAGATCTCTAGGATTACTAGTCCCTCCTCCTTCTGTACCCTAGATGGATCCACCACTGAGGATGTACTATCCTTAGAGTACCTCAGGGTCTGGCTAGACAGCCACCTCGACTTTTCTGAACAGGTGGATGTCATTTGCAAAACTGCATCCCAAATTAGGAGCACTGTACTGCCACCACAGCTGCATCACTCTGCCAGCCCACCGAGCTGTTGTTTAGAAAATGCACCCCCATATTTGACTATGGTGATATAGTCCACAGCGCTGTTCCTAAATACATCCTCTCCAGACTGAACTCTCTCTCTTTCACTCCTTCTGTCCCTGCGCTCTGGACTGTCCACCCCACTCACCACAGCACTCTTTAACCTCCCTCTCATTTCTGTCCCTTGAAGTCAGATGCCTGTCCCACTGCTACTCTTTTATTGCCAAATTCTGGTTTAGCTCCTTTCCTCCTACCTTTCCCTCTATGCTGTCCCAGCCCCCAACTCTTATCCCTTGCAGCTCCTCCCACTTCTGCACCCTTGCTCTCCCCTGGGACCTCCTCAGTTGGCCAGGCTACCTTCTCATACCAACTCCCAAGCTCTGGAACCCCTTCCCCAAACATCTGTTCTGCCACCTGTCCTCTGTCTTCATCCTCCCTACTACTTAACTTCACCTTCCCCACTTGTAACTGCAAACCAACCTCCACTACTTGAATCCACTGCCTTCCCATCCCCCAATCCCATCACCTACTTCTTATAACTTAGAAATGCTCTCCTCTACTTTCGCTCTCCTTCTATCTTCCTTCCTCCTCCCTGCTCCCCTTCCCTTGTGCCAGCTTTTCCTTCTCATTGCCCTCACAAGTTCTCTAATTTCTTGATGCAGGCCAGGAAATCCATCACGAGCTGTGGTGCACCCAGTCACGTGCCTGGCCCTTGTGGGGTTTGCATCCCAGAGGGACAAGGCTTACCTTCTCCATCTCTATCATACCCTCCTCCTGTTCCTCCTACTACCCTTTTCCTATTACATTCACACTAGTTCTCTGCTCTGTCTCTTTCACCTCCTTCCCATCTTCTTCCCTTTTCAATGTGGGCCAATAAACCAGATGCAGGCTGAGTGTGCATCCAGTCGTGTCCAGCCCTTGTGAGGTCTGCATCCCAAAGGGACAATGGTTTGCCTCTCTGGCTCTACTTACACCCTCCTCCTTTTACTCCCTCCTCCTTACCTATTACATTCCTCACTATAGTTTCCCAGCCCATTCCCTCCTGCCCTCTCTCCCTACTGCCCCCTTACGCTTGTTCTTTCCTCTGTTACTATGGGACATATCTCCCATACCTTGCCTTGTGTATTAATATTTATTTCCTTTATGTTCGTCTACTCCACATATGTTCATAATGTACATAGTTGTTTCACTGTTATTTAACCGCTGTATGGAGTTTAATTTTGCCAAACTTTGCTCTGTTGTGAAAATCAATTGTACCTGCACCTTGTCCCTTCCCAGAGACGCATCTGGAAATGAGCTGATTTAGCTCATTATGTCTTTCCTGGTTAAACTTTTCAAATAAACAAATAATGTTCATGCCATGCATGCATAAAGCCAACATATTGTTACTGTAGTGTAGGGGATTTGTAGGTGTGTTACTGTACAAAGCCAATGGATGTAGAAATGCAGGAGGCTTCGTATCTCAAAGCCAAGGCTGACGGTGACAGTATTCATCAGGCTGATGCATGTAAATCTCTTGTAGTTCAACTGAGAAAAGCCCCACCAATCACAATGGTTTTGCGCTCATTAGCCAGATAGCAGGCATTATCAGGCCTTACACGTATCAAGCCTCAGTGTGTATGTGTGCGTGTGTCCTACTAGTTCCAGACAGGAAGCACCTATTTCAAAGCACTAAACAGAGTTGAGAACAGCATGCAGAATGCAAATGTAGTAGCTAAAATATGTTAACAGAAAGTCATTAATAACCAGAAAATATCAACAATAGTTTATTTAAATTGTATATTGTTTATGTTCCTTTAAAGAGGTAATGATACTAGCTGGGTAACTTTAAAAATATAACAGTTAGACACAGTTCAATTTAAAGTTCACAGCTTTTTTTTTTTTTTTAAATTTATTCTTCTGTCCCTCTCATCAGCCCCTTCAGCTGTCTAACTTCACTCACTCCAGTTTAAAATCAAACACAATATCAATTACAAAAATATTAAAGTTTTCAGGTTCATGTGGGTGTATGGTCTAGCAAGTTCCCCAATCAGAGTCTTCGATGAACTGGGGAGACAGAAAGAATATCTGATCCCTGATTAAGCTTCAGATCATTCAAGTTAGATTGTTCAAAAACAGAGCTTACTCAAAGAGGTCCCTCTTCAAAGTTCCAGTTAGGAAAAGCCCCCTCCTCTATCTGCCACCAAGAGAAATCAAAATCCAATAAAGAAATAACAATGCTATACAGTTAGCCACTGACTTTTGCCAGACCCAAGCAGGATATGAGAAATAAAGTACACCACATTCCCCTAACACACACACACTGACTGACTGACTCTCTCTCCCCTCCAAAACAAAACAAAACAAAAACAACAAAACAGGTTACTCACCTGTAACAGTAGTTCTAGGGTGGCATATGATGTTCATACACAATTTCTGGCAGTTGCCTTTCCCTTTAAGACTAGCCGGAGCGTCAAGCTGGCTCCTCCCACCCAGGTTATAGCTCCCTGGCTCAACTTAATGATGCCAGACCTTGCCCGCTGGAAGCAGCTGTAGCCAAAGCCAGGTGAGGGGTTTGTTGTCCATGTGGATGAACAACATACCACTCCTAGAACTATTGTACTGTTACAGGTAAGGACCTGTTTTTAGGGCTGTGGATATGATGTTCTGTCCACACTTATGGCAGACTCCTAGCAGTTCTCTGGGAGGAGGGAGGCAAGGCTACACCTCCACTTCAGGAAATAAGGATTTGAGAACTGATCTACCCAATACCAACATCCTGGTGTGACTTGAGGATCTATGTGGTAATGGGAAATGAAGGTGTGTGTTGACCTCCAGGAAGCAGCCCTGCAGATTTCTTGGACAGGGACGTCCCTGGAAGCAGCCACAGGGGCAGTGGTATGGCAGGTGGAATGAGCCCTTAGCCCTAGGGAGGCTCTCTACCCACCAACCTCATAGCAGAGATAATGCAAAAACAATCCACCTGCCAATCGTCTGCTTGGCTGCGGTCTCCCAGGTGCGACTTCAGTGTAGGTGACAAACAGCTGGGTGAGCCTTTCCCGAACTCCAGCCATGTAGTCCCTGTAATAAGTGAGCGCCAACTCAGGTCCAGAGTATGAAGCCTGTGCTCAGCCTCAGGAGGTGGAGTGGTGAAGTCAACTGAGCAATTAATCACCTGGTTAAGGTGAAACTCTGACACAGCCTTCAGGAGGAACTTCGGGTTGAGGGAAGGATGACCCTGTCCCTGTGGAAGACCAGGTAAGGAGATGCCACCAAAAGTGTCTGGCGCTAGCTGATCCTTGCGGTTGAGGAGTAGCCATGAGGAAGGTGTTCTTCCACGACAGGTGAGACATGTCACACCAGTGCATCGCTTTGAATGGCTTGCCCATGAGCTTTGCCAGTACCAGCAACAAGTCCCATGGTGGTGGTGGTGGTTTCACGTGCCAGAGGGAAATATGGTCAATACCTTGAAGAAGCATCAGACCAACTTCTCCTGCGCACTGACTGCTGACTGGCCCATGCCCGATAAGCAGAGATGGCTGCCAGGTGCACCTTGAGGGCCATCGACTGAAGGCCTGACAGAGAGGGACCACAGATAATCAAGGATGCTAGTCACTGGACAGGACAAGGGTCTAACCCTTGCCCTGACACAGAATGGAGAACCTTTTCCATTTAAAGGTGTAGCGCCTCTGGTTGACTCCTTCCGAGATGCCACCACAACAGTGAGGACATCTTCAGAGAGACACAGAGCCTGGAACTCTAGCCACTCAGGAACCAGGCTGCCAGGTGCAGTGAATGAAGGTCTGGATAGAGAACCTCTCCTGACTGATGGAGAGCAGGTCCAGGTGGAGAAGAAGACCTCATGAGCCTACTGCTACGGCTGAAGAGATCGAGGTACCAAAAACAGGCGCGCTAATCTGGAACCACCAGGATCACCTGTGCCTTGTCCCTCCTAGCCTTGAGTAATACTTTGTGGATCAAGGAAAGTGGAGTGAAGGCATAGAAGAGGCCTAGGGTCCAAGGCCTTGAGAAGGCATCTCCCTGCAGCATTCTCTGCCGGGGGTGATAGGCACAAACAGGATCCACCTGGGGTGCCCCACTGGGAGAACAAGACTGTGTATTACCTCCGGGTGGAGAGACCACTGTGAGATGCCTTACTCACATGGCTTAGAAGTCTGCCAGCTGGTTGGAGGCCCGCCACATGGATGGCTAGGAGATTGGCCCCCAGGCTGCACACGAGGGTCCACACACAAAGAACTTCCTTGCACAGTGGCAAAGAGTGCATCCCACCCTGTTTGTTGGGTAGTACATGGTCATGTTGTTGTCCATCTGGACATGAACCACTTGACCCTGAATGTGAGGAGCAAGGCAGTCAGCGCCAGCTGAACTGCTTGTAGCAGCAGCAGGTTGATGAGACATCGGGACTCCTCGGTCCAAAGACCGTGGACTCTGTTTTTCCCCCAATTGGGCACCCCAGCCCATGAGAGAGGCACTGGTCATCAGGATGACTGTCAGCTCTGGTGGACAACAGGATCCCTTCCTGCAGATGTTCAGAGACTAAACACTAGTGGAGTGCGTCCCACATCCGCTGAGTCACTTGACCAGTGGGCTGAAGTGACCCCTGCACTGAGACCACTGGCTGGCTAGCTCCGACTGCAGAAAGTGCATTTACAGCAGGCCCATCGAATCACACTGGTGCAGACCACCATGTAACCCAGCACATGCAGGAAGTCCTGGGTAGGGTGCAACTGCCCAACCAGAAATGATTGGGCAAAGGAGGAAAGAGAGCCTCTGCCCTGTCCACCAGCAGCCAGGCTCTGGCTCTGCAACAGTCATGCTCTGCCCTGATGAGTTGATCACCTGCAAAGTATGAGATCCGACTTGGCCTCGTTGATGAGGAGGCCAAGGGAGATGCAGGTCTGGAGGGCCAGATCTCTGGACCACGCCACCTCCTGCCTGGAGGGACCTCCAGATCAGCCAGTCATCCAGGTAAGGGAAACCCGGTCCGCTCTGTGCCTCAGGTAACCTGCCACCACTGCAATGCACTTAGTGAAGACCCTGGGGCTGAGGACAGGCCATATGGCATGGCCTGAAACTGTAGAGGGCTTCCTACGCATGGACATGGAGGAACCTTCTGTGAGACGGACAGATCGGGATGTGAAAGAACGTGTTCTTTAGGTCCAGGGAGCAGAACCACATGTTTTGCTCCAGAGATGGCATTATCGGAGAGCGAGAAAGTGACCATCTGGAAGTGCGTGACTTGAGAAACTTGTTCAGGTCATGCAGATCTAGAATGGGGTGCCAGCCCCCCATCCTTTTTGGCACCAGGAAGTACCTGGAGACGAACCTGGGTGTTCCAAAGGATCCGTGACAGGAATGACAACCTCCTTATGGAGGAGCTGGGCAATGTCATCCTGACAGAATGTCTGTGGATACCAAGTCTTCCTGTAGGGTGCGAACCGCAAGGAGGGTACTGCTCGAACTTCAGAGGCAGACTCTGACCAATCATCTTGAGAACCCACTTGTCCATGGTGACAGCGGACCAGGAGGAAAGGAATGGCAGAGCTCACCCCCATGGAAAGACCCAGGGAGGTAATAGGCATGAAGGAGGCACCCCTCATCCCATCACTGGGCAAGCCTGAGGTGGAGGAGGGCCCGGCAAGTAACCACCATGGCCTCTCCCTCAGGCTTGTGGACAACAGAGGCCACAGACTTCGCTCCCAAGTTCGCCAGGCCTGAACCTGCTGCCCAACTTGGGGCTGGGCTGGTTTGGCCATAGGATAGGAGGCAGACCAAAAGGGATTCTTTTCTGCTGCTTAGAGCCCTTGGGGTCCCTCTGAGCAGATGTCACCGAGTCCAAAGTGGCACAGGACTTCTCAATGTGGGTGAGGTAGCCCTCGGCCCTGGGTCCGAACAGGTCAGTGCCCAGGAAGGGGACATCTGCCAGCTTGCGCTGGTGTCTGCCATAAAGGTTGAGATCCGCAGCTAGCCCTGTGGCGCACGACCACTGGCGGTCACCAGGGAGGCACAGGAGTCCCCAATGTCTATGGCTGTCTGGAGATGTTGCTTTGCTACAGTCTGGCCCTGGTCCCACACCTGTTTGACCATGGTCTGGAGGTCCACCAGCAGATGAGGAAGCACCTCATCCATGGTGCCCAACAGGGCATGGGAGAAGTGGGCCATCAGGGGGCTGAACTCGCCTGGTGAAGACCAACAAAGAGGCAGCGTATACTTTTTGGCCACACAGTCCAACTTCTTGGACACCGTCAGGCAGCTTGTCGACATCCCCACATTGCCCGAGGCACCGAACACAGACTTTGTCACCAAGCCCACAGCTGAGGGGTGTTCTGCAAATCCAGAAAGGGGCAGTGGGACCGCATGCTATGAGCCATCTGGGCCGACAGTACCAGGTAGTTAGCGGGGTGCTGCCAAAGCTCCAAGGCAGGACCAAGGATGATCTCTGCCACTGGAAAGGCTTCCCCAGGGAGTGTCTCCAGTCTAGGATCTCGGTTAGGGTTACCGAGCCACTTCTGCACTAGGCTCCATCTTCAGACCCATAGATTCTGAGATCAAGCAAAGAGGCCCATAAAGGAGGTGGGCCTTCATCCATGAGAGCCCCAACAGATTCCACAACAACCAGACAGGAGTGTGAGGAACCCTCCACTCTGAGGAATTGTTGAAGAGAAGTCACCACCAGAATCGCCGCTGACCCTTAGCGGATGGTCAGGAGTGATGGTGACTGACAGGCAATAGGAAGCCCGAGGCTGGTCGGGACTCCTTGGTTGGAGTGCTGGATTTCAGCTTAGATGGTGGCTCCATAGAATCGGGTGAGACACTGGAGTCAGCTGAGCCGGACCGACGGCCGGTTCTGAGGCGGAGAAGGCATCAGCCATTGAGACGAAAGTCAAGTTGGCTTCATACTGGAAAACACCAGCTGTTGCCACATGAGATCCCCGTAGCATTGACACAACTTGCGTCAAAGCCTTTCCTCAACCCGAGGACGCGAGAATGAAGAATAGTGGTGGCACCGCTTCCGGGTGTCGAGAGCGGGAGCACTGATGTCAGCGAGAACCATCGACCCCCGAGTCAGACCGAGACTGCTGGCAAGCCCAGAGGGTGTCAGTGAAAGCTGAGGCACCTCTGGGTCCTGGTCAGTGACCAGAGGCAGCATATCAGTGGATTCACCCATCCCAATGGTCTGGGTCAGGATCAGAGTCCTGGATAAAAAGTGTTGGCCTCCTCGGTCGGCAACTCGTCAACCAGCTTGAGGAAAACCCGGCTGAAAGATCAACCAGCCGCCTCGGCCATCTGGCCTGATGAGGTTACTCATGGAGCCGTGGCCTAGGCTGAAGATTCTACTGAAGCAGATATGGAGAAGCCGCAGGAGTCGAAGCCCCAACAAGCGCTCTCGATCCCATGATCTACAACAAAACCATTTTTTTGTCTCTTTTTAGATTTGGATTTGTGCCCGGAGAGGGGCCCTGACCGACTGTTGGTAAAGCCTGGCACAAATCCTTGAACATCCCCGTGAAGGAGGCACCCAGCGAGCGGTATGAGGCTGAAGCTGAGGAGGTGTGAGCTGTGGCCTGGGCCACCGCCTCCTCAAATGCCACTAACTGTTCAGTGGACCCCGCAAACAGGAGACCACCCAGCGGGCATCCTTCAATTTGACCATCAGGTTCCGTTCACTCGGCTGACCTAAGGTAAGTCGGGCACAACAGTCCTCAAAACTGAGATAAAGGTGCGACAAAGATCGCAGGGGCTAGAGATCATACTCATGTCCCAGGCAGTAGATGCACATGGTGTGCGATCAGTTTAGGACATCTTCTGCCCACAAAGGCATTGACAAAACCCAGAAACAGACCTGCCATCGTCCATCACGGTCTGAAGGTAAAAGTGAGAAGATGTTTTGAAAACATTTGTAAGAAAATCTGAAGATTTGTTTAGCAAAGGGCCTACTCAGCACAACAGCGATAAGGAGGAATTCACTTCTTCCAGTGGAAAGGAAGGTCTGGCGATGTGGAGGAGTTACCACCCAGGTGGGTGGGAGGAGCCAGCTTGAAAATGTTACAGCAAAAGGCAAGTGTCAGAAAATGTATAGAACATCATATCCATGTCCCTAGAAAGATCTACTACCGTCAGAGTCCACCCTTTGGACAATCCAACATACACCCACACAGTCTGAAACGCGCAGTACAAAGCACGATTTGGCAAACATTACACCTATCAGCTTGGAGCCATAAACCTCCACAGCATAAAGAATATCTACTGAAGCATCTAGGTTTTGAAGACAATCTTAGTCTGGTACAGTAGTTTGTAATAAGCTAACAAACTAGACAACACTAAGCTAAGACCTTGTAGTGAATTCCACATTCATTCCTTGTGAGAAAGCAAACAACCAGACTAAGGAGGGCAAATCTCCCCTGTGTAGAAGAGGGAGGTGAAAACACATGTTAGAGGTATATTACAGCAAAGATACTCTGTGCTTCCAAAAAGTTCAACTAATAAGAGGATTATTTTTTCCACAAAGGTTTTCTTCCCAGCCAGTCAACCCTTGGTCTGCCTAGCCCTCCTGCTAATCATCATGCCCCCCCGACTCACCTGTGATAATTCCCCACAAATTACCAACACCCCTCACGGGTCCTGGAGGAGGGGAGGCAGCACTTATCCAGATCAACAGGAGTCTCAGGTGGTGTGCAGGAAAGGAGGAGCCCTGCATCATCCTCTGGCTCTTCTCCATTTTCTGCCCCAACCAGACAGCGTGCAATGAGTGCCAGTGAATACATGTGTTGGGGCATGCATGCACCACATACTCTGCTGTCAGCTGTTTTCCAACTTTGTTGGACTCGGTGGAGTCTAGGAGCAGTGCGTTGTCCTCCAAAACCCTCAGCACCAGTGGGCTGGCTAATTAGAGGATTATTGAAGGCCATACAAACAGGGTTTTTAAAATTCAAAATGCGAAAACCAGAAACAAAGTACTATAGGGTACAATTTATGTACAGAATGATGTTCTCCATTTGCTTTAGAACAGTGATTTAATAGTTTTGTCATGTTTAAAGACTGCCACAAATGTAAATAAACCTGTAAATTCTTTTCAAATGATCAAACAAAAGCCAGCCCATGGCTGAGTGTGCTCAGGAGATGAATAAACCACTCTTGCAACAAAACTCCAGCACCACCTGCACACCAAACAGTGAAGGCAAACACCAACAGTTTAAATATATTCACCTTTTATTCATAAGTAGCCATAACTGTGCAAAGAGATCTCTCATCAGGAACACCAGCAGGGCCCCAAGTAACTCTGACCGTTTTGCTTCAGGACATCATCAAATAGGCACATATTACAAGTACATAAATACCCTTAAATGATGTTTCTTAATATATAGACAATAAATATGTACATTATTTCATCAAAGGACAGACCAATAAAACCGTGAATAACACCAGATTGTGCCTACAGTACAGGTTAACTTACTTAAGTTTCTATAAAGGATCATTGTGCAGCATGGGGACCCATACAGGAACAAAAATAAATAATAATCAGAAATCACAGCTGATCAGTGCAACACAGATTAATTCCATAATATGGCATAAAGTAGCTATTGATTCAAATATCAGAGAAAAATATTAAAGTGATACATATTTAGGGACACTAACACCATCCACTTATTAATAAAACATTCGATTCAAGTAATGTCACTGTGATAGAACCATCCCAAAATATTATGTAGTCAAATTCAAAAGCCAAAGCCAGACTTCTCTTTAAGGAAAGTTGTAAGTTTGAGACTGTCATTAAGACCTGAGGGTCATTGCTCCTAACATGAAGATCCGAAGGCTTCCTCCTGCTTAAAAGTTGTTCAGCATCGCCTCCTTGGACCAATAACTATTTCTATTCCAAAAAGTTGAATACATGTTGACCCCTAAATCCAACGCTTCCAAATGACAGAACAAAGCATTACGTTCTCATACAGCTGAGGTGTTCCCCACCCAGATTTAAAAACCTTTTTAGTCTCTCCCCATAAAATGCCCTACAGACACCGTTGTTAGACAGATCACCCCACGTGTACTACAATTAATAAACTGATTAACTGTATTTAAATTCCTTTCTACAGTTGGTGGATGTAAAGTTTTAGACATGGTAATGTTAACACAAGTCTAAAACTTTTACATCCACCAACTGTGGAAAATAATTTAAAACAATTAATCAATTTATTAATTATAGTACAGATGGGGTGGTCTAGCTAGGCTGCGCGCATGTGCAAGTCATCGCATGCGCAAAAACCCTGGCTGCCATCTTGAATATGGCGGATAGTGCCAAGCTCCACCAGTACCAACGGACAAAATAGTGTGGTGGACACGCAGTGATCGCTATTCACCTTCACTACTGAAAAGTCTGCTCAATATCTGGTGAGTCCTTTTCTCTACTGTGATCGTAAGACGCCTGCCCACTGTAGCCGTAAAACTACAACTTACACAGGATAGCCCACAAAACTACCAGATGCTATACATCAAAGATCAGAAAAGACATTCCTTCACAAACAGGTTCGAGTTAGATTTGGTTAACTGTTATGAACAAAATCAACTCCATTTAGGACTGATTTAAATGTATCATTACAGATTTATTTTAGTTTTAAAACTTTTACTTACTTTTTGTAGTAACCTAATACTGTACATGTTTCAAAGAAAGAGTTTATGAAAACAATGATTTGCACTTACCTTAGAGTCTAGTTTCTGTTTTACATATGCTCCATTTGCTGCTGTGAGTACATCATTTATAAAAATTGATATATACCCTTCCAAGTCAAAGGCCAAGTCAGCACTGTAACAAAGAGTAATATTTATATGGCTATAAAATATTTATTAATCCATAGAACACCAGAATACAGGATTTTCCCAGTGTCCTTACCAGTATTTCACCCATCAGTAAAACAGCTCCATGTATCCCTCTCCCCAACACACACTTTGGAAATGAGCTGCCATGGCTCAGAGTACTTTTGCAGGTCCAAAATTACAAACAACAAAAATACTAAAAGGTAAAATAAATAACTAACTGGAGGAGGCAGGGATTTTTTAATGGGCATGTAAGAGATGGAGTGATTTAGAATATTTGTACTTATGATATCAGATCAGACACAGCAATAAGTAAAGGCTGTTCACCTGTAACCATAGATCTAGGAGTGGTATATGGCACACAGCCACACACTGGCTGTTTCACTGGAATGATTTCATTGGATGAATGTCTTTAAACTAAGCTCCTCCCACCACCAGTGGACATAGCCTCGACACCACCCTGTGACGTCAGATCCTACACACTGGAGACAGAATCTGTGCCACTTGCCAAGGGAGGCCAGGTGGGTTGTGTGGATGTGTACCATATCCCACTCCTAGAACTATGTCACAGGTGAGTAACCTTTTTTCTAGGGATGTGGATACGGTACACTGTACAAACTCTGGCAGACTCCAAGCAATTCTCTTGGTGGTGGGGTGGGGGGAAGGCACACACCTATTTACTTAACAGAAATTAGAGAACCAAAGTCCCAAAATGCGATCCCAGTGTGACTCTAGGTAGATGCGTTAGTGGGAGATGAAGGTGTGAGTTGACCTGTAGCAGCCCCACAGATCTGAATGGGCACACTCCTGGAAACGGCCAATAAGGCAGCAGTATGTCTTGTGGAATGAGCCCTGATCCCTTGAAGGCTCCCAACCAGTCAACCTAGAGAAGAGGTTGATGAAAGATGTAATCCACTGTGCAATTGCCTGCTTTGCTGCTGTTCTGCCAGGTGCAGCTTCAGTGTAGGTGACAAACAGCTAACAAGCCAGACCCCAAACTTCAGCCATGTGCTCTACATAATAAGAGTGTGCCTCTGGAGATCCTCCAAAGAAAGGTCGGTGAAGTATACCAGCAAGTTAATGATCTGGTTAGGTGAAACTAGAAACCACCTTCAGGAGGAACTTTGGATTGGGGTGAAGGATAACCATTGTCCCGTGGAAGACAAGGTAGAATAAGACCACCGAGCTCCCCAATCCTTCTGGTGGATGTAATGGCCACCAAAAGGCCATTTCATGACAGGTGTGAGACGTCACACCTGTGTATCAGCTTAAACGGCTTGCCTATGAGCAAAGTCACCACCAGCAGCAAGTCCTACAGTAGAGAAGGCTATTATATCAGAGGGGACAAGTGGTCAATGCCCTTGAAAAAGCACCCAACCACCTTTTCCTGTGCCAGCATCGGCATACCAGTCTGCGAATAAGCAGAGATGGCTGCCAGGTGTACCGTAAGGGTCATCGCTCAGTCCCAGCAGGGCAAGGGACCAAAGATCATCCAAGATACTAGCCATTGGGCAGGCAAGGATCAAGCTCTCGCCCAGCACCATATGGAAAATCTCTTCCATTTTAAAGGCACAGCAACTATAAGTCGACTCTTTCCTGGAGGCCTCACATCATGGAGAACCCTCGAAGATCCAAGGCCTGGAAGTCCAGCTGCTCAGGAACCAGGCTGTGACATACAGGAACTGAGGATCAGGATGCAGGACCATACCCTGGTGTCTGGTAGGCAGGACTGGGTGGAATGATAGCCCTGACAGAGGCCTGCTGCTGAGGCCGAGGAAAACTGGGTACCAAACTGCCATAGCCAGTCCGGAGGACCAGGATAATCCATGCCTTGTCCTTCCTCACCCTGAGAAGAACCCTATGCATCAATGGGAAGGAGAACCAGGATAATCTATGCCTTGTCCTTCCTCACCCTGAGAAGAACTCTATGCATCAGTGGGAAGGAGAAACACAGAAACAGACTTGGACGGCACATAAGGACCGCTTGCCCCACCCAGTCTGCCCATTTTCCTACCTACTGGATAAGCTGCAGATACTAGTTAACCAACAGCCTATTTATTCCCAGAGTCCAGGGCCTCACTAAGGCATCCCTAATTAGTTTCCTGGACTGTAGGAGGTGGGCACAAAATAGCCTGAGTTTCGCATTCGTCAGGAGGCAAATAGATCCACCAAAGGTGAGCCCCACTGGAAAAACAGGTGGTTCACCACCTTTGATGCAGATGCCACTTATGTGACATCTCACCTACCCAGCTGAGAGCGCCTGCCAGTTGATTGTCCTTCCCTGTGACATGAATCACAAATGAGATTGGTGCCCATGCTGTGCACCAGGGTCCACATGTGGAGTGCCTCCAACAAAAGGGAAAAGAGTGTGTACTGCCCCGCTTGTTCAGGTAAAACATTGTCATAGTGTTGTCCATCTGGACTTGAACGACCTGGTAACAGAAGCAAATTCTGTGATGGACAGTCATACTGCACAGAGCTCCAACAGGTTTATGTGGTGATGGGACTCCTAGGTGACCAGAAATGATGGGCTGTGTGGTCCCAAGCATGCACTCCCAGCCAACAAAACACGCATCCACGCCACAACGTGATGGTCGGCTCTGGGTGGACAAATGAGATTTCTTCCTCCAGATGTTCCAGGACCAGCCAACACTGGATGGCATTCCACATGGGCTGGGTCACTAAGATTGGCTGGTCCAGGTGACCACAGCACTGGGACCATCGACGGCCCAGCTCCTAGTGGAGGGTGTGCATCTGCCATCAGGCACAACGGACAATGCTGGCAAAGGATGCCATGTGCTCCAGCAGCAGCAGCAGGAAATCCGGAAAAGTGCTATAACCCAACCTGAAATGACTGGGCAAAGAAGATGAGATCCAGTGCCCCATCTGTCGAAAGGTGGGCCTTGGCCCACAGGAAGTCTCACTCTGCCCTGATGAACTGGATCACCTGCTGCGGTACCAGTTCAGACTGGGTTTACCAAAGGCCCAAGCTCCTGTAGGTCTGTGGACCTCGCTATAGCAATGTCAGTGGCTCATCAGGTAGCACACTTGCCTCTGAGGCTGGGAGATCAGAAGGCTGTGGGTTCTAGCCCCACACCAGGCACCTGGGTTAATATCCCAACACTGACACTGCAGTACAGCATGACATGGGTGCTGCACTCTGAGGTGCCGCTTTCAGATGAGATGTTAAACTGAGGTCCCATCTGCCTGTTCTAGTGGTAGTTCAGGTGGATGTTAAAGATCCCCTGGCACTTCTCGAAAGAGTAGGGAATTTCCCGTGCACTGGCCAAATTCCCCCATTCACTAAAAATACCATCAATAGCTTAATCTGGTTCAAAGTCAGTTGGCATTCATCTGTATCCCTTTCCCCAGGTCGTGCCTGAAAATCGCAGAATTTGTCTAGTACACTTACCCGTCAACAAAACTAAATAAATAAATAAAATAAATAAAATAAATAAATAAATCCCTCTCTTCATGGGCTGGCAATCAGTCAGTCATCCAAGTACAGGTAAACTCTGAACCCGAGGTGCAGAAGATGGTCGCCACCACTGTCATGCACTTAGTGAAGACCCTGGGGATTGAGGAGAGGCTGAAGGGCATGACCTAAAACTGGTGCAGGAATCCTTCTACTCAGAACCAAGGTACCAGCAGTGGGACCTGTGGACAGGAATGTGGAAGAATGTGTCCTGGAGGTCCAGGGAGTAGAACCGCATACCCTGTTCCACAGATGGGATAATCTGGTTCAGAGTAACCACCTGGAACTTACGTTTCTGTACATACTGGTTGAGATCATGAAGATCCAGTATGGGATGCCAGCCCCTCCCCAATCTGTTTCAGGATCAGGAGTACCTGGACATGAACATGGGAGTATAGGACATGGGCTATGGCTCCTTTCGGGCGGGGCTGAGCAATGTCCTCAAGAGCAGTGAGGCAGCGTGTTCCGAGATGCCCTGGACTCTCAAGACATAAGGAGATGGTAGGGCAGATTCTTTAAATAGACAAATCTCTGCCCACTATGTCCAGTACCAACTTATCTGTTGTGATAGCAGAAAACATGGAAAAAGAGATGCAGCCTGCCTCTGACGGAAATAGGGGTCAGGGACAGAACAAGGTGGAGGGATGACAACCCCGACCTGTCACTGGTGAAGGCTTGAGGGTCACCAGTGGCTGCTGCTGAAGGGGTACCACTACCCTGCCCCCACTGTTTTGTACCATGGCCATCAATTTTCTTGGGACGCCTAGCTCTAGAACTGCCCCTGATGGGGCGGTTGTCAAGAAGGTGGTGACAAGACCTGTTCTTGGGAAGCTTTTCAGGTCCTTCTGGGGACAACATCACCGAGTCCAGAGTGGTATTCCACTTCTCAATCCGTGTGAGGTGTCCTTCCATCTCAGGGCCAAAGAGGTCGGTGCCCAAGAAAGGGACATCCACCAGCCTCTGTTGGGTGTCTGCTGTGAAGGTGGACAAGCGCATCCAGGCTCCTGATGACATGGAGACAGCCGCTGTCTCTGCATGGGCACATGTGTTGACCATGTCCAAGGCTGTCAGGAACTGGTGTTTAGCCAGTGTTTGACAATGGTATCAGATGAGCTTCACTGCCACACACTGTTTTGAGTGGAGGTGGGGAGGATGATATCGAATATGCCCATCATGCATGGCCATAGTTAGCCATCATAATGGCATAAGTAGCCTGCCTTGAAACCCAGCGCTTTGCTGCATACACCCTTTTAGCAGCATGGTCAACATTACAGGACTCTTTTTTCTGGAGGCTCATCCACACTCCCCTTGATGCCTAGACTTGCAAAACACTGAGTCCAAACCAGCCTCCATGGAGGTGAGGAACTGTGCATTATGCGACCATATGTGCTGTGAGCTGCAGGATGCTGGATGCTGCCAGAGCCCAGGCCAGTCCCAAGATAGCCTCAGCAACAAAGAAGGCTACCCCAAGAAGACTTGCTTGATCCAGGATGTCCCTGAGAGGGTAGGTAGCCCTCTTCTGGACACACTCTAAGGGATACCTGTGGATTCCAAAATGAGGTGTAGAAGCCCACCAAAGACACTGGCCCTTGGTTGGTGAAGGGCTCTTGGCTGGTTCCCAGATGAAGAGCTGAGCCACAGAAGAGGTCATCGACTCCTGGTCAGAGTTGAAGGAAGACTCCTGGAGGACTGCCTTCAGCCCTAAGTTGACATATGTACTTCCCAGGACTCCTCACCTGGGGTGATCCTCACCAACAAACAGCCTGGCAAGCTGGGGGCTGAATGGCTGTCCTCCTTGGAGGGAGTGCCAGTCAGTGGCTATTGGGGTGCAGCTCACCATAATTGGAGTGGAGATAAGGCATTGGCTGCACCTGTGGAGTGTGGACCAGCAGGGGAACCACTGGTGGCTGCCAGGAAAGAATGTGACCTTGGGATATAGTCCTACCTGCCCCATGATGGCCCACTGCTGCAAGAGGAACTCTTCACAGCATCAACTCATTTTGCAGTGGTGCCTCTCTCTCCAAGGAAGAGGAGTGCCACTGTTGGCACCTCCTGGTCAAACCTCCTAGTGAGGCAGTATAGCGAGTGGTCTAAGGCTCTGAGCTGCAAATCGGTGAAATCCAGCTGACCAGACCTGGGTTTGAATCCCACAGCTTCCACTTGCATACTGTGTGACCCTGAGCAAGTCACTTAACCTCCTTGTGCTCCCAGGTCGCTCCTGTAAAAAGCTTCCAGCTTAGTGTGCTATACCTGGTTAAACAACTAAATAAAAAAATAAAAAACAGGATCGAGAGCATGAACACCATGACCACAACCTCAACCCACACCTTGACCATCGACCAACTGACTGACAGTGGAAGGGTCATCCTGGCTGGCCACAGACCATGCCTGCCCATGAACTAACAGGGTGTGGAGGACCCGACCTTTGATGGAGGTTTGTCCTGAAACAGATCGACTGGGGTGACTGGTTGAGCGGGTCCTGCTGAGTCAGGATCAGGAGCACTGAGGTCTGAGAGGCTGAATCCTTGACCTCATCTGACAATGGGTCACCCAGGTCGAGGAATATCTTGGCTAGCTGGTCAACTGGAGTCAAAGTTGATTGGCTTGTCATCAATGCCATGAAACCTCAACCTGAGGGGCACTAGACCACCGCTAAATGTTCAGATGAGTCAAGGGACTGGGAGGATCATGATCTCTCCCTGTCCCATGACCAGCGATGGTGTGCAATGATTTCTTCTTCCCTTGGTCTTCAACCCAGAGCCATAGAGAACATGGCTCTCCCCAAAGGACTGGAAGGACTGGCACAATTCATGAAACTGACCAGTGAAGATCTCTCCGATGCTGACCCAAGCCAGAAACAGTGCTGAGGATGATGAAGTGCTTCACAGCTGCTACTGCTTCCGTTCCATGGCAGCAAGCTATGTTGCAGACCTGGCAGCCGCCAAGGCCATTGTGTCACCTTCAAGTGGTCCTCTTCGATTCCCATTCCCAAGGCCCACCCTTAGCAAGCCAGAACTTTCTCTACTCAAGAGATTCTAGGAGCATGAAGGAGGCAAGGCCACACCCGACATGTTGTGTTTCCTGCCTATGCAGTACATGTATGTGTTGTATGGATTAATGACTGGATTTTCTGGTGGCACAGAACACAGAATTTGATTATGGGTTTCTTGTGATCCGTCGTAGCCAGGAATGGTGGAACCCACAATTTAGATTCAAAAACTCTGAGTAACAGTTTGCCAATGGTGCACAGAAAATTTCTAAGCAGACATGAAGGAGGTGACCTGTTCTTCCAGTGCAAGAAAGCTTGACGTCACGGGATGGAGTCAAGGGTTATATCCACCTAGGTGGTGGGAGGAGCTTAGCTTAAAGATGTCTGACTTGCATAATGACATCATTAAAGTGGAACTGCCAGAGTGTGGATAGTGTACCATATCCATGCTCCTAGAAAAGAACATTAGGAAAAGGCATATTAAAAGTATTTTTTGTATCATATTTTTATTAAAAGTTCAAGTACTGTATATGATACTAATACAGACAGAACACGTCATATGCAAGACATAGTTGAAGAAAACATACAATCGTACATTCCAGACCATAGTGGGACATCTAATCTTAAAAGGAACTATAAAAGTCCATCCACTAAACTTTCTAGCTAAATACATTACTGATTCAGTTTATAACATAATATCATGTATACTTCCTAGCAGTATCCAACTAATACTAGTTAGCGATCCCCACATGGTAGATTATTTCTTTTTTGTAAGAGAAAGGAAAAGAAAAGTCCCTAAACAGAGGTTAGTAATATAAATGTAAAAACACACAATGAATGGTTCATTCTTTACATTGCATATCCTATGGATGGTGTACAAGCTGAGATATGCATATCTCTTAAAGCCATGACATTTACATTTAAACATATTCTTTCGCTCCTTTGCTGGGATTCCAAAGAGTTTTCAGCAGCCTTTCCCAGATAATCAAGAGGTGGGTCAGGAGTTCCATCTCCCGAGGAAGGCGCACCCATATTTATAAACCATAGTAGTATTCAGCCTCCCCACCTTCTCTTAACAACCTTGCCTCCCACCGTGAGAGTGTCTGGGAATATACCCCACAGAAACATAGACTTTGGCCGGCAGATAAGGACCGCTTGGCCCACCTAATCTGCCCATTTCTCACCTACAGGATAAGCTGCAGATCCTAGTTTACCAACAGCCTATTTCTTCTACCTCCCACAAAATTGCCCATCTGTCCCATGCATTCTTGAATTCTTCCACAGTTTTAGACCCCACAACCTCCTCAGGAAGGCTGTTCCATGCGTCCACCAACCTCTCTGTGCAAAAATACTTCCTCAGATTGCCCCTGAGCCGTCCCACCTCTAGCTTCAGATTGTGTCCCTTGTTCTTGCACACATCTCTTTTTCTGAAAGATGCTACCCTCTTTGACTTTGTTGATTCCACTGAGGTACCTGAAAGGTTCTATCATGCCCCCCTTCCTCAAAGGTTTATTACATTAAGCCACTTTAGTCTCTCCTCGTATGGCTTCTCTTGCAGACCCTGCACCATTTTAGTTGCACTCGAGATGGGGCCTCCAGAACTGGATGCAGTACTCAGATGGGGTCTCACCAACTGTCTGTACAGGGGACAGAAACTTCCTGTTTTCTGCTGGTGATACCTCTCCTATACATCCCAGTATCCCCCAGCTCTCCCTACTGCCTTCTCACATTGCTTGTCAACCTTAAGATCATCAGATATGATTACCCCCAGGTCCCTTCCATTTTGTTATTAGCCACCCTCCCAATTGTGTACTCTTCCCATAGGTTTTGCTTCCCAGGTGCATTATTTTGCACTTCTTTGCATTGAATCCAAGCTGCCATACTTCTTACCATTCCTCCAACCTTGCCAAGTCCCTTCTCATCCTTTCCATGCCTCTTGTATATCAACCCTGTTGCAGATCTTTGCGCCAACTGCAAAGAGGCATACTTTCCTTCCACGCCTTCTGCACTGTCACTTATACAGACATTAAAGAGAACTGGACCCAGTACTGAACACTGCAGTACCCAACTAGTAACCCTCTTTCTTCAGAGTGGACTCCATTTACAATTACCTTCTGTGTCCTATTGTCCAGCCAATGTTTTACTCACGCTACCACCCTGGGACCCATTCCCAGGCTGGTTAATTTGACTATTAATCTTTTGTGTGAGACTGTGTCAAATGCCTTGCAAAAGTCTAGGTAGGCCATGTTCACAGCCCTCCCTGGTCTACTACTTTGGTCACCCAGTCAAAGAAATCAATTAGATTAGTCCGACATGACCTTCCTGCTATAAACCCATGCTGCCTTGGGTCCTGTGCCCACTGGCCTCTAGGTATTCAACAATTCTTTTTTTCAGAGTGATTCCATCACTTTCCCTACCACACAGGTCAAACTGACAGGTCTGTAGTTTCCTGCCTCTGTCTTGCTCCCACTTTTGTGAAGGGAATTACATCCACCTTCCTCCAGTCCTCAGGTACCACACCATCCTCCCATGATTTGTTAAAAGGGCAGTAAGTGGCATCGCTAGTTTTCTCCTTAATTGTTTTAGAATTCTGGGGTGAATTCCATCAGGCTCCATTGCTTTGTTCACCATCAGTTTTAGGAGTTCTTTCAGAACCTTTCTTCTGTGAAAGGACTGGGATCGACTCCCTATCCAGAGTGCTTCTGTTAATTGGATTAGGCACCTCCCTTTTGTGAATACTGAGCAGAAGTATTCGCTCAGTATCCCTGCTTTTTCACTGTCCCTCTCTGCCCACCCTCCGTCCATTCTATTCAGCCTCACTATCCCTCCCTTTGTCTTTCTATGTCCCTGATATACTTATAAAATGATTTATACCCCTTCTTAACCGAGTTGGCTATCTTTTCCTCAGTTTGGGCCTTTGCTATTCTGACCACCCTCCTGTTTCCTTCTGCCCTTAACTGGTACAGTTCTCTGTCCTGCTCCTTTTCTGTTTCCTTATACTTCCTAAATGCTATCTTTTCTTCCTAACCTTCACCACCACCTCTTGTGAGAACCATAATGGCTTTTTCTTTCATTTTGATTTGTTTATTACCTGCTTCACACAAAGGCTTGCTGCCTCTGTGATGGCAGTTCTGATGTTTCCTATTGTTGCCCCACCCTCCTTCTAGCCTGTTTGCTAGTGCTTTTCTAAGGCACTCTCCCATCTCACCAGTCATTTAAGACTCTTTCTTCCCTGTCCTTCAGGACATACGCAAGTCTGTCTACTGCTAAAACCTGGATCATTAGTTTTTTCCATTGATCTAGTGTTGGAACAGTGCTGGTTGCCCATAAATTTTGAATCCTTGATGGGTTACTACCAGCAAAATTCTTATCCATCTAGGGTATAGACATCATTCATCATCCCCGTCCCCTCCACACCAAACAGAAGTGACAGTGGTGAAAGTTCTATAGGTCGGTCCCCGTCACTGATAACTCATGGGCAATTCCCTTACAGAACGCAGCTAAGCAGGGACAGCTCTAGTAAGAGTGAAAAAGGTTCCCTCTCCACCCCACATCTTCCACAATTGGGCGGTATCCCTGGATAGAACTTATCAAGTAAACTCGGGGATAATACAAGCGGTGTATGACTTTATATTACAATTCTTAAACTTCTTGCATAAAAGAAGTCCCATGTGAGACCCCAGCAGTAAATCCCAGTTAACATCAAAGATATGCATGCCAAGATCTCTTTCCCACCATTTTCTGACCTTGAGAGTGCTGTTAGGGGAAAAAACCTGTCCTGTTTAGTGGATCTCCCAATAAGGCCCTTCTCATTTTTCTTTGTGTTAAGGATCTCTCAACACCAGATCAAGGTGAATCCACTAAAGACATTCTATCCAATGTCAGATAATAGTTCCAGAGCTGCAAGAACTTGAACAGGTGGAAATGAGGAATCCCTAATCTCATCTGAATTTCCTCAAAGCTGAGCATTCCCATGCTAGTCACCTGGTCCCCTAAGCATTGTCTCTCTCGAGTTTGAGATAATGAGAACCCAGCACCGCAAGTCCAGGGAGAAAACCAGGATTTCCACAACAGGGACCAAAAGAGTATTTACCTGAGCAGCTCCCTCCTTTTTTTTTTTTTTTTTTTTTAGTTTTCCATGCCTTCAAGATGGAAATACTCAGAGGACTCAGAGCACCTAGCCGATGATAGGCCCTAAGCCCACCCTCCACCAGAGGATCAAAGTATTAAAAAAAAAAAATACACCTTCACATTTGGGAACCAGGTAACCACAGCTTCTGTAATGTTGATCATTTCAGTAAGCAATATGTCACAACAGTGTGTGCAGGATTTTAATCATGCCCTGGGGAAAAGGCAAGGCTATCTTTCACATATGACTCATTCACATATCTGGACTGCCTTATCTGATACGTGCGGCTGCCGCCCAGTGGCTCTTGCTCTGCACCAATGGGCATCAGCCCTACTGGCAGATCAGTCGGTGCGGCAGGTGGCAGGATGCTGCCACCCACCGCTGCCGGAGGGGGAGCAGGGTGGTAATGGGTGGGTGGGGGTGGGGGGACACTAGATCACCAGGGATATGGTCTTTGGGGAGGTTTATCACTTTGCTGCCCGCGATCGGGCTTAGCGGTCCACTGGACCACCAGGGATTTGGTCTTGGGGGAGGTTTAATCACTTTGCTGCCATGATCAGGCTTAGTGGTCCACTGGACCACCAGAGATATGTTCTTTTGGGGGGTTGGAAACTTTGCTGTCCGTGATCGGGCTTCACGGTCCACTGGACCACCAGGGATATGTCCTTGGGGGGTTTACTCTTTGCTGCCCAGCGATCGGGCTTCACGGTCCACTGGACCTGAAGGATATGTTCGGGGGTGGGACTCTGTGCTGCCTGATCGGGCTGGTGGGGGGCATTTAACAATTATGCCCGATCGGGCTGGTGGGGGTTATTTAACCTAATGCCAGCGATCGGGCCAGTTGGGGTTAGGGGATTTTCACGCTTTTGCCTTGTGATCAGCAGGCTGCAGGGGCGTCGGTCCCCGACAGCTGCTGTCTGGCAGGCGCCAAGTAAGTCCTCGGGGATGGCGCCACCATGCTAATGGGGCCATAAATAGATGAAAATGGCCCCTCAAGTGTCTCTTGTATGAATTATGGCCCCATTTGCATGTCACCTTTGAATATGGGAATTATGCGATGGCGCAATGGCACTTGGCGCCAATCGCGAACCTGAATGCTCCACTCGACCACTTATGGCACAAGTTCCACTGCACTACGCATGCGGTTGTTGGGTGATATTCAAAGGAGTTGCTCAACAGCTTAAACCCTCTTGAATATCACCCCGCCACACCTCGCACAACTATTTTGTGCAGCGCAGGCTTGCGCCACAAAATAGCCTGTCTTGAATATCCAGCCCATAGAGTTTTTTTTATTTTCTCGATCCAATGTCTGATGCTTTTCCTAGGATGAAGGTAGTGGATATCTTTTTCTTCAGGGTAAAAACAAAACAAAAAAAAAACTAAATGTAAACATTTTTCAATGCTCAAATGTTGGTGGAACTAGAAAAATGTTACCACCAAATAAAACTGGATGATGCCTAAACCTTTTATAAAGGTAGGGTCAAATATTTTGCTAATTTCCTTCCCGCTGCTTAAAACAAGCCACACAGGAGCAAGGAATGGGATAGCCTGCTGATAAAAAGCAGTGAATCTGATACTTTTTTGGGGGGCACTGACCACTAAGCTAATTTTCAGCTGGCATTAGCAAACCTCAATCAGGGCCAATGATTTTCTGTTATCAACAGAGACCACCGGTAACAAATGTGATCTGTTATTTTAAACTAAATTTTTCATGAATAAACTATTTGCGCCACTTTATCATGCCAAACACTTTGCAACAGCTTTTGGGCAAACCCTTCTAATTTGAGACTAATGTTTACTAAAATGCTGATTTTCCCTATTCTGGGGACAAAAATGAAAAAAAAAAAAAAAAAAAACTGATTTTAAGATTTTGGCAAATGGTATTAGCCATTTTTGAAAACAGAAAATCATTGGCACTACTCAATTACAATACATTCCACACACAAAAAAATCTTTAATTTGGATTCTTCATTACTAAGGGTATATAGTTGCATAAAAAGGAGCTTGTTCTATTACAGTACATCCATAGCTAAGGTTTAGTTAGAAATTGAAGTCATGGTGCCATGCTTGTGACATCACAAGTCTTTTCCACAGCCAGCAAAAAACAGGGATTATGAATTCAGTTCCTGAAAAAGCCTGAAAATATCTACTGGGACAAAGATCAGTGATTCAGTGGTAGGAGCACTGAACGGGCGACAGGAGATACGCTTCTGAGTCCAACCTCAGCAACACAGGTCACAGTGTGACCTTGACTAGGTCACTTGCCTCGCAGCTTTAAAACTGGGTATATAGAACTCCATTAAAAATAGTGTACTTCAACTCATCTGGGTTATGCTAGGCAAATACTGTATTTTGGAAAACAAAATTAAAAGACTTCAGTTTATATTGAGAGCCAGTATCAGTTTTCACTATAAATGTGTATTCAATTTTTAATCCCAGTATCAGAAAGAGGGATAAACAGAAACAACAGCAAATGGGAACAGGATGACCAAAACCCCAGACAGCGATGATATTAGTGATGGAGTCAAACCACAAAGAATGCATGTTGACAGTTTTTTTTTTATTTTCACTAATTCACTATGTCTCCTTAGCTTATTCATTTATCATTGAAAAGATGCTTAGTAAACTTAGGGCAACTTATCACAATATTATCCGCTTTGCAATCAGGATTCCAAGAGGTGCACTCCATTGTGTACTTTTTCAATCATTTGAGTGTCTTTTCCTAGAAGACAAACTTAAGTTCAGGTCGCTTTATTTTACATAAAGTACATCTTGGTCTCCTTCCTGAATGTACTGCTTAGTTGTTTCTAAAATCAACCAATGCCTTTCAACAAGACCACAGAGTAGGTTCTCTTTTCAGGTTCCCTTTTACAACTGTGGGCAGAGCCTGCAGCCATCTTGCTGTAGCTGGGAAAATGGGATACAGAAGCACACATTTTGGAGTTCTCAGTGTATCCTTCCACAACTGCAAATCAGTACGCCAGTTGAATGAAATACTCCTTTCTCTCTATTAAGTAGACTAGTTTCAACACTATTTTTCCAGCTTGTCTCTCTCTAGTCATGTCTCCTTTAAGTGACCTGACAGCTGGTGTCTTGGACTGGGCATATAAGATAAATAGCTTTGGAACAGCGAGCTAACTTCCATAAACAATGAACAGATGATTTTCTTTCAGTGGCACTCCTCAGTCTGCAAGTTGTCCTGCATTCCACTGCTGCCTGCTCAAAGATTACTTTGCAACACATCTGAGTCTTAACCCTTGATCATCTTGATAGTTAATCTTCAGCCTTCTTGTGTTACATACATAGAAGTTGACATTTTATTTTAGCTGCATGTCCTTCAGTGAATTCCTATTCTGACCCATAAAGACACTGCATTTTCACAGTTTCTTTAACTTAGTCACTTCTCTCATTTTATTTTGCTGTCCAATGTCCACTTCCACATTTACATTTTTATTTCTACTTGATCAAGCTTCACAGCATGTGAGGTTAGCAAGGAGGAAGGTTCTCAGCTGTAGCTACAGCAGTCTTTATATTGAGGGCGCAACAATCCTTAAACAGTTTGCTGCCCCTTCGGCATGCAGAGGTCCTGGAAAGCTAGGGACTCGGGTCCATCATGTTCAACCCCTCACTGTAATAGTAATTTAATGCTGTAAGAGACTCTGAATCCATCACATTCAACCCCTCACTGTAACATAGTAATTTAATGTTGTAAGGGACACCGGGTCCATTGTGTCCAACCCCTCACTGTAACACAGTAATTTAATGTTATATGAGACTCTGGGTCCATCATGCCCAATCCCTCACTGTAACATAGTAATTTAATGTTGTAAAGGACACTAGGTACATTATGTCCAACCCTCAGTGTAATATAATAATTTAATTTTATACAGGACTCTGGGTCCATCATGTCCAAACCCTCACTGTAATATAGTAATTTAAAGTTGTAAGGGACTTGAGGACCACCATATCCAACCCTCACTGTAACATAGTAATTTAATGTTGTAAGGACACTAGGTCCATTATGTCCAACCCCTCAGTGTAATATAATAATTTAATTTTATACAGGACTCTGGGTCCATCATGTCCAAACCCTCACTGTAATATGGTAATTTAAAGTTGTAAGGGACTTGAGGACCATCATGTCCAACCCCTCACTGTAACATAGTCTTTTAATTATGTAAGGGACTCTCGGTCCATCACATCCACCCCTCACTGTAACATAGTAATTTAAGGTTGTCTGGGACTCTAGGTCCATAATGTCCAACCTCACTGTAACATAGCAATGAAATGTTGTAAGGGACACTAGGTCCATCATGTCCAATCCTCCACTGTAACACAGTAATTTAATGTTGTAATAGACACTGAGTCCATCATGTCCAACCCTCACTGTACACAGTAATTTAATGTTGTAAGGGATTCTAGGTCCATCATGTTCAGCCCTCAATGTAATATAGTAATTTAATGTTGTAATGGACGTAAAGTCCATCATGTCCAACCTGTCATTGTAACACAGTATTTTAATGTTGTAAGGGACTCTGGGTCCTTCAAGCCCAACCCACCAGTGTAACACAGTAATTTAATGTTATAAGGGACTCGAGGGTCCATCATGTCCAACCCCTCACTGTAACATAGTGATTTAATGTTGCAAGAGACTTGAGGTCCATCATGTCCAACCCCTCACTGTAACATAGTAATTTAATATTGTCAGGGACTTGAGGTCCATCTTGTTCACGTAATTTAATGTAAGTGATATTAGGTCCATCATGCCCAACCCCTCACTGTAACATATTATTTTAATGTTGTAAAGGACTCTATGCCCATCATGTCCAATCTGTCACTGTAATATAGTAATTTATTGTTGTAAGGGATACTAGGTCCATCATGTCCAGCCCTCAATGTAATATAGTAATTTAATGTTGTCAGGGACTCGAGGTCCATCATGTCCAGCCCCTCACTGTAATATAGTAATTTAATGTGGCAAGGGTCTAGAGGTCCATCATGTCAAACCCCTCACTGTAACATATTAATTTAATGTTGTAAAGAACTCTTGGTCCGTCATGTCCAACCCCTCACTGTAACACAGTAATTTAAAGTTGTAAGGGACTCTAGGTCCATCATGTCCAAACCCTCACTGTAACATTCATTTAATGTTGCATATGACTCTAGGACCCTCATGTCCAGCCTCACTGTAATATACTGTAGTAATTTAATGCTGTAAAGGACTCTTGGTACATCATGTCCAACCCCTCCCTGTAACATAGTAATTTAATGTTGTCAGTGACTCGAGGTCCATCTTGTCCAGCCCCTCACCGTAACATAGTAATTTAATGTTGTAAGTGACACCAGGTATATCATGTCCAACCCCTCACTGTAACATAGCAATTTAATGTTGTAAGGATTCTAGGTCCATCATGTCCAACTCCCCACTGTAACATAGTAATTTATTGTTGTCAGGGACTCATGGTCCATGTTGTCCAGCCCCTCACTATAACATAGTAATTTAATGTTGCAAGGGAGTCTAGGCTTGATCCAGGGACTGATGACTGGGCTTCAACTATCCAGGAATCCAGGCCATGCCACTTTGCCGAGAGGGCTGGTTGTGGCACAGGAAAGGGTGTGGGGGCAAACACAGAGAGGAGTCTGGCAGCTGAGACAGCTGGGTGTGGGTACAGGAAGGGAGAGGGCAAACACAGAGAAGTGTGCTGCAGCAGCCAGGTGTGAAAGAGCATGCTGGTTATGGCATGGGTGGGGGTTGTGACACAAACACACTGCGCATGCACAGTATCATCTTGTATACATAGTCATGTCAGTAGTGCCATGTTGCATCTGGCTGACTCCGGGGCAAACTGCACATGAAGCGAGTTTCACGCATGCACAGTACTGTAACTGCTGCATTATTAGTTATGGCTGAGTCCAGTGCAGCAAGAGCACTGCATATTCTTTTCAATTCTCGTGCTGCTCCTAAAAGGCTCTCTGCGGCAGTATCGGCTCTGACCAAGTCTGCTTTATACAGCTGTGAGTCTGAATTCCCTATCCTTTAGGGCTATTTATCTTTACAATAACCTGCCAAACCTACTGTTTACTGTACAAAAATTTCTACTTTTAAAAGTTTACTTAAGTCTTACTTTTTAACAGATATGTTTGTAATTGTTTTACTTGAGTTCATCTTTGGTGTATGCTACTGTTTAACCATGTGCATATTTTTTTTTTTTTAAGTATTTTATGTTTCTGTTGATTTATATTGTATGTACTTGACACTTGTGAAAATGGGCATTTGCTTACATGCCTTTCAGTATAAAAATAATTAAAACAAACAAAATGTATGGTACAGTAAGTGAGTCCAGAGTCCCTGGATGCATGCAGAGAATGGAGGCAAAAATAAGGCAGTATGGAAAGCTGCAGAGACAATGCCAGCAGCATCAGATGAGGAAGGCAGCATCTGCAATAATAAGCCCAATAAACGCCATGGGCCTGTAACAGAGCCCTAATAGGAACTGGCAACTGGTGACTGCCAGACAAGTGACATCGGTGTTGAAAGAGTGGTGCACAATAATGTGGATCATAAAGTAAGCAAAGGTCCAGGAACCTCCAATATGACAGGGCAGTGCCAACTGTGAAAATCAATGATGGCAAGGGTGCTTGGAGGTCCAAAGGCAACTCCGAATGTAGCTAGAAACTGCAGTGTGTGTTGGCATGCTTCACCACACAACTACCAGAGGCGGCCAGCACCAAGGAAACCCCAAACCAAAATGGCAGGAGGCGCCACTGGTAGGAAGACGCAAGCTCCAGTAAGTGCCAGGAAACAGTGTAGGGGAAGCTGACAAGAATATGGACAGGTCCTTGTTAGCTGAGTGGCAGCCTTCCTTTGTCAAAACAGGCAGTCAAAAGTATATATAAAAAAAAAAAAAACTGTAAAAGCTGCCCCATTATAGTCTATTGAGCACACCCCAAGCTGTTCTTGTACTGACATCACGAAATGTATGGAAGTATGAGTGTTTTGCTGCCAGAACCAGGAGCAATTTTACTGAGTATTTTTCTCTACACACACGAATATGACACTTTATGCAGGAATTGACTAAGGGACAGGTAAGCTATATGTTAAGGGGAAGAGAACTATTAACTAGAAACCTATTCTTTAAGAGAAGGAGGGAACATCCCCCTGAGAGGGAGCACCAGACTATCTCAGCAAACACTGCCTAGGGACCCCCATCCTCACTAAGAGGTGTGTTGGGCCTGGGTCCAGTTCACAACATGTAGGCTACATCTTAGAGATTGTCTCACTAACCTCCATACCCCAATCACTGGACAAACTTGCTCCAGACATGGACTGCTCCATCAGCTCCAGATCCAACACTGCCCACCTGATGGGAGTCCCACTGGTGAGATACCCACCCTGATGGAGGACACTTTGTTAGCAAAGTACAGAGCAAACTCATCCCATTTTGTACTGGCTAGAGACAGGAAGGGTGAACAAACCTGTCCACCATCCAGAAGAGCTGGGCTGGTCTGGTCTTTGTTGCAGCAATCTCCTGGATAGGAACTCTGCCTTTTTATGGGAGACTGCCCTTGATACTGTCCCTAACGACATTTCAAAGCCAATCTGTTCCCCTCAGTGCCAGATCTCTGCCAGCGCTCCAACCTCCAACCCATGGTCTTCAGCTCCCAGAGTTTTCCACCAAACCATGGGGACCTCAGGCGTGACAGCCAGGGTCATACGGACTGGTGTAATACAATCAAGGGTTACAGCGACAGCCTTATTATAGGCCATCATCGTCCTCCAGTCCTGTTGAACAAGCATCCAGCACACTTGATGGGTCCAGCTCTGCCATAAGTCCTTCTGGGGTCATGCCCTGTAAATGGTGGAAGTGGATCATCTCCACAGGGGAAGACTCGGGAGGGTCCCAAATCAAAACTTCAATATGCAATGATCCAACCAAATGAGTGGATTAATGTTGAAGTTAATCTTGAATCCCAGTGTGAATACCAACTCCAAGGTATGGCCATGAGTATGGGTCATGGAAGTAAATAACTTGTGACAGGCCTAGCGATTCCATAATCTGGAGGAAGTCATGTCCAAAATGCGAGAGCTTGTCGTCAAGCCAGGCATCAAAGTTGCCCAAGACCAGCCATCTAGGTGACTCCAACAGTCGGTTGGTGATAAAGTCCACTACTTCCCATAATCCATGCCAGGATTTAAATCTTTTTCTATGTTTTTTCTGTCTGGGTATGAAGGGTGTGGCTGTACAGCTATTAATAATGGAATGTGGAGTGTGTTACTCACAGCCCACACTGTTTTTATTGCTGTAACATCATATCCTCAATTAACAGTGCAAACAGTGAATGAAAACATTGCAGGCTTCATTTATGTAACTGATTATGGGGTCAACCATGTGATAGAGTGATATTAATTTAGTTATAATGGAAGGGAAGCCAACATATAAAGTTTAGGGCTGAACTGTGTATGAAAATTTTTCAAAATTTCCCGAGGGGTGTGGTACTCTAAAACATTGGTGACTGTTTACCTTATGAAGCAACTGCAGAGGGGCCAGCAAGGAGCACCCTTCTGCAACCAAAGTTGCCTTAGAGGAAGATCTAACTCTTTGCACATATTCTTCTCACATTTACGTCCTTTTCCTATATACCGTCTTTACTATTCTAACTCCATACCACAATGGGTCACCACTCTAGTGAAATTCTGAAAATAGAAAACTCAGGGGCTCTTGCCTGGATTTAACCCCACAGTCTGTTGTTTAGCAGGCTGTAGACCTTTGCACTACACCACAAGGCTGGCACAGCAATGACATTCAGCTCGCTATCTGTAGATGTTAAAACCTTGCTGGGAAGACAGCCCAATGTGTAATGCCTTGTCTCACAGGCAGACCTGCCTGGAGGCAACATGCTCTGCAGAGATAAGTCTCTTGTGGTTGGCCAAGTTTTGTTTCCTTTTGTTTTTTTGTTTTTGTTTTGTTAGTAATAGTGAAATCAGCATCGTAGTCTAACCACACCAAAGCATTCTTTGTCTCTAGTCCTTTCAAGCAATACAGCACCACCAGTTACAGCAGCAAGTTCTGCAGAGGGTAAGCAACCATAAAATGCATTTTTTTAAAACTAGGAACAACTTGAGGCTGGGGTGGTATTGTCCCATTAGGTGCTTTCTGTTTCTCTTCAAGCAACAGAACACAAACCCTGACATTTAGAAAGACCAACTAGAATACTAGAGTTCACATGCAAAAGCTAACCAGTCAGACACAGAAAGTAAATATTCAAATAAGCATTCTGGTGAAAGTTTTTAAACTCTTGCTATTCCTCACAAAAGTAGACTGTAGGGTCATTTCAGATTACTTTTGCCCCATGGATCCACGCTGAATACGATCATTAAACTCAGTCATATCTTTAGGCATACAGTAAGCTGAGTTTGACTATCTTAATTTGAGACTGACCACCACCACCACCACCACCACCGCTGGAGCTTAACCATCCTGTTCACTCTGAATCCACAGGACAAAAACCACCTGACGTGAAACAGGAAAAACAGGTTACTCATCTGTAACAGTAGTTCTGGGAGAGGTATATGATGTTCATCCACACTTCTGGCACGTCTGGCAGTCATACCTCTCAACTGTCACATTAGAGGTATGTCACTCATTTTCCCCTCAGAAATTCTTTGTCCCACATGGGGAAGGTGATATTCTATATTTGCCACTGAGACTTTAAAGCAGAAATTAATAATACTCTATTATGCTCAGTTATCAGCAAACATTAAGAACATTAATGCAATTGATAGCCATAGTGTTCTGAGTTTGCAGTGCCATGTTTGACAATATATCACACATTTTGGTAATTTGTCACACATCTTGGTGCAGAAGGGTTGAGAGTATGCTGGCAGTGTCCTTTCTCTTTAAGAGCTTGCCAGAAAGTCTTCAAGCTGGCTCCTCCCACCCACCCCAGTGGTAACTCCCTCAGCTCCACCCCATGACGCCAGATCTTGCCCGCTGGAAGCAGATGTATGCGCCAAAGTCAGGTGAGGTCGGGTGGGTTTGTGTGGATGAACATCATGTACCACTCCAGAACTACCATTACAGGTGAGTAACCTGTTTTCCAGGGACATGGATATGATGTTCCATCCACACTTTTGCAAACTCTAGCAGTTCTCTGGGAGGAGGGAGGCAAGGTGCATACCCCTACTTAAGAAATAAGGATTAGAGAACTAAGGTCCCAAACCAGCATCCCGACATGACTCTAGGTCAATGTGGTAATGGGAAATGAAGTGTGTGCTGATCTCCAGGTAGCAGTCCTGCAGATTTCCTGGATAGGGATGTCCCTGGAAGCAGCCCGCGACACAGTGGTATAGTGAGTGGAATGAGCCCTTAGCCCTCCAGGAGGCTCCCTTCCCATCAGCCTATAGCAGAGAGCAATGCAGGATGTAATCCACCTGCCAATCATCCATTTGGCTGCAAGACTGCCAGGTGCAGCTTCGTGTAGGTGACAAATAGCTGGCGAACCTCTCCCGAATTCCAGCCATGTGCTCTTTATAATAAGCGAGCCCTCGCCACAGGTCCAAAAGTATGGAGCCTGTGCTCAGCTTCTGAGCTGTGATTGAAGTACACTGGAAGATTAATCACCTGGTTAAGGTGAAACTCTGACACAACTTTCGGGAGGAAGAGCTGGGGCGAGAACAACCTTGTCCCTGTAGAAGACCAGGTAAGGAGATTCCACTGAAAGCACCTGAGCTCACTGATCCTTCTGGCTGACATGACAGTCACCAAGAAGGTGGTCTTCCACGACAGGTGAGAGAGCTCACACCTATGTATCGGTTAGAATGGCTTGTCCATGAGCTTTGCCAAAACTAGCAACAAGTCCCACAGTGATGGTGGTTCACGACTGAGGGGAAATGTGGTCAAGGCCCTTGAAAAGCACCAGACCACCTTCTCCTGTGCACACCGACTGCTGACCAGCCCATGCCCGTAAGCAGAGATGGCTGCTAGGTGCATTTTAAGGTCGGCATCAAAGGCCCAACTGGGAGAGGAAACAAAGGTAATCAAAATGCTAGCCACTGAACAAGGCAAAGGGTCCAACCCTTGCCCTGGCACCAAATGGAGAATCTCTTCTATTTGAAGGCATAGCACTTCCTAGTCAACTCCTTCCAGATGCCTCCACAACGTGAAGATAGCTTTGGAGTGACCCAAGCCCTGGAACTCTGGCCGCCAGGAACCAGGCTGTCAGGTGCAGGGATTGAAGGTCCGGGTGGAGTACCTTCCCCTGCTTGATGGAAAGCAGGTCCGGGCACAGGGGAAGATACATCAGGACCCTGTTGGTGAGGCTGAAGAGATCAGGGTACCAGAAATGGCGTGACAGACTAGAGCCACCAGGATCACCTGTGCTTTGTCCCTCCTGGCCTTAAGGGAGCACCTTGTGGATCAAGGAAATCAGAGGGAAGACACAAAGAGGCCTGGGCTCTGTAGGCACAATTGTGTTTACAGCTCCAGGGCTCTTGAGAAGGCATCCCCTGTAGCATTCCCTACTGAGGGTGTGAACACAAAACTTTATTTTAATTTTTTTTTTTTTTTTATACTTGTAAAACCAGATGAGCAAAACTGCCTGTTTACACAGGTGACAAGTCATATCTAAATACAATACAAAATATTGATACAATATTTCAGAGCAAACCACTCAGTCCACACAAAGTGCAAGTACTGTTCAACACAGAGAGTTATAAATACTTTCATTTTTAGAAAAGCCACTGTTTCAAACTTCTTTAAAACACCGTGCAGAAATACTTTCAACAATTTCAATTGGTATCTTATTAAAAAAGTTGGAGCTCTAAATAATAAAGATCTTTGCCCAAAAGTCTTCTTGAATAGAGGTATTCTAAAATTAAATTTATGCTGGGATCTAGTAAATAGAACATTTAGTGCCCTAGGAAACACTGAAGAGATAGAGGAAGAAAACCCGATTTTACTTTATATAAAAAAGTACCCATTTTAAGGCAAACTCGATCTTGAAAAGGTAATGAATAAGACTGTTCATACAAGCCAGAATGGTGGGATTGAAATGGCATATTAAGCCAAAATCTCAAGGCAGAATGATATATTACGTGAAGACAATTCAATGCACTACTGCAGGAAGAGGTATATATAAAATACCATAGTCCAACACCGAAAACAAAAACTATGGACTGAGAGTCTCCTGGATTCAAGAGTCAGAAATGGCTTAATCCAATATAGACTATGCAGTTCAAAAGTAAACTAAGCTTATTCTTAAATATTTAAAACTGAAACTAATTCACTATATTACCCCTTATCAATAATTGGGGAAATTAAAGGTTTCTTTCTTGTTATGAGAAAAACATGACCTTTATTTTTTAGAATTAAGCACCAAATGATTTTGTAATAACCAACCCTGTAAAACCCAAAGTCAGTCTGAAGACAAGAGAGGGCAGTCTCAGGTTTAGGACTAGAACAAAAATAACTGCATCATCCGCGTAAAGAATCATCTCAGTCTGAGTGCAAATACTAGGGCAGAATTCATAAAATGAAAAAATAAGTGGCCCCAGGATTGAACCCTGGGGTATACCACAAACTAAGGGAAGAATCCGAGATGTAGTTGAACCAATAATTGTTCTATGATATCTGTTACTTAAATAACTTTGATACCACTGACTACCTCACCAGAAAACTATAGTCCACGAAGAACACCTGGAGAAGATCAAATTCTACAAGGTCAAAGGCCTTAGTGAGGTCCACAAACAGTGCTGCACATGAATAACCTCTATCGAGTGCACCATGTACACTGCCTGTGAACCCCACAGGCCATTTCGTATTGAAACCTGGCTTAAAGCCATGTTGATTAGTTGGAAAGAAGGAATACTTCCCAAGAAAGGCCAAAGTTTGATCCATAACAATTTTTTCAAGAATTTTCGAAATGGGTGATAAAAGAGATATTGGTCGATAATTTGAAACAGTGGAAAGACTTCCACTCTTCAAAATAGGTTCTATGGTTGCTAATTTCCAACTGGAGGGAGAACATTGTAACACAGGGAAAAACTGAAAATATGAGAGAGAGGATTAGCAAAACAATTAATACCCAGTTTAATAATTCTATAACCCACTCCATCGTTACCCTGAAAAGGTCTTGGTTTATTTTCCAAAATATATTTTTTTTTTACTAAAGAAGGAGTGATGTATTTGAAATAAAACTTAGGATTGGTGTCATTACAAACGTCTTCAGACTTGATTCCACTACCAAGGACTATAGGAGTCCTAAAGGGACCAAGATTCCCAAAGTGTCTATTAAAGAAATCAGAAACCAAGGAGGGATCACTAATACTTTGTCCATCTTGAAGAATAATAGGGACAAAATATTTTCTGTCTTCCATAATTTTATTAAGTTTTTTCGGATTGCCCTAGAGTTTCTTTGTTCATTGATACAATGGACAACCCTAGCTTCTAATTTCAGATTTACATTTGTTTCTGAGTGTCTTATACTCTTGAAGATGAACAAAATTTTGTGATGCCCTGTATTGCTTCCAACACTTATCACATTTTCTCATTAAATGAATAAGATCCCTTGTAACCATTCTTGTTTAGAAGATCTAATTCTTACTTTCTTTAACGGAAACCCTATTAACAATAGCATTATAAGCAATACAGAAAAAAATCCTGCATTGCATCAGTATTGGTGCAGGAAAAAAGAGAGACCAATCCATTTCTTTTGACAAGTCTTCTATTTTCTGAGGGGTATAATTCATCACATTCCTGCATTCAGTATATCTGGGAGGCCCCTAAACACCCTAACTGACCATTCACACTTGATTGGATGATGGTCACTCATAATATCAGGCATAACCTCCCAATTAGTTATCCTGTCTGCATGAGAGACCATGATCAATCAAGAACAATCCTCATCCTGATTTATAATAAGGCCTTGTGACTTCCTCTATTAATTGCTTAACACCAAGGTCAACCAAGATTTCTCTAACTTCACTATCAAACTCTTATCCCAGCTTCAATTAAACTCACCTAAGGCAATCCACTCTCTGTTAGACATAACCTCACTGAAATGAAATTAACAATTCAAGACCATGAGCTATTCTTCCTGGAGGAAAATATACTGTACTAAGAATCAAATGTTTACTGTATCCAAAAACAAATCTATAGAAATCATATTACATCCTGAATTTCCCAATGAGTGATCAAAACAGTGTAATCAAGTTTACAATGAATATACATTATTACCCCACCTCTCCTTTTCCTACTCTATCCTGTCTAATTAAATTATAATCAGGAAGATAAATCTCAGAGTCCAATATACCATGATGTAACCAAGTTTCAGAAAGTGTGATTACATCAAATGAGTGGAACTGGACTATGCTACAAATTGGATCCATTTAGAGAGCAGACTCTGAACATTCAAGTGTACAATCTTAAGTGTAAGGAAACTGAACCTGAATGAGAACCAATTAAATTAAAATCAGATTCCTCCATTTGAAAACACTAGGCCCTGGATGGGGATGCACGGTTCCTGACAATAGAAGTAACAACATTAATAACCTTTTAAATTGTCCTATTCTCATATTGTCTTTCCCTTTTGTAAGGGTTTTAACCAATTTACACACAGGCTGACAAAATTTTAAACTGAGAATGAAAACACCCAGTAAAGGGTCATCATTTAACACCAATGAAACACAAATTCAGACAAACCCTCCCTGGTACAGCCATATTCATGACTTGTACAGTGTAAATAAGAATAGTAAGACTGAAAGCTACCATTTTTTCAGTAGGGACAACAGTTACAAATGGACATAGAACAAAGAACAACAGTACTGCATATACCAATAACATTTTAAAATACACAGTGATAGACTAAACAGCAGACTTTGTCTGACCGAACAAGATAATTTATCATAAACTTATTGCTTCAAATGTTCAGGTCAGCAGGACGTCCCCGAATAATAGAAGCAAACACCAGGAGGAACTTTTTCTGATGAGTGGCATGCACCACCTCACAACCGCTGGCTTGCAAGCAGCATGAACTTTTGAACGCAGGGAGAGCCCACCTCCCGATAACGTGCATCAGCTGCAGTACACTCCACAACCCCAAAACAGCAAAGCGTTTTGAAAACAACACCTTAGGGGAGAGAAATGGAATTCAGGCTAGGGTAGCAGTGAGCATGAGGACCTCAATCAGCTCCTTGCAGGTAGTGGTAAAAGCCTTAGCATGTCCTCCCTGGAGGCAAACAGGTCCACCTGAGGGCTGCCCCACTGAGAGAACAGGCTGAACTACCTTTGGGTGGAGAGACCACTTGTGAAACACTTCACCCACCCGGCTGAGGCGTCCACCAGCTGACTAGAGGCTTCTGCCACATGGATGGCTAGGAGATCCACCCCAGGCTGTGCACGAGGGTCCAAACACTGAGAGCTTCTCTGCACAAGGGCAGGTAGTGTGTCCCACCCTGCCTTTTCAGGTAGTACATGGTTGTGGTGTTGTCCATCTGGACTTGGGTCTCCTGACCCCGAATGTGCGGAGTGAATGCAGTCAGTGCCAGATGAACTGCCTGGAGCTCCAGCAGGTTGATGTGGCATCAGGACTCCTCAGAGATCCAGAGCCCATGGACTCTGTGTTCCCCAGGTGGGCACCCCAGCCCATGAGAGAGGCACTGGTCATCAGGGTGACTGTCGGCTCCGGGTGGGCAAACAGGATCCCTTCCTGCAGGTACGCTGGTACCAACCACCACTGGATGGTGTCCCACTTCTGCTGGGTCACAATGACCAGCTGGTTAAAGTGACTCTTGCTCTGAGACCACTGGCTGGCCAGCTCCCACTGCAGGGAGTGCATTCTCCAATGGGCCCAAGAGATCACGCTGGCAGGTGGAAAGGAAGTGGTGGAGCAGGCCCCATGGGAGGATCCAGGGGAGGTCTGATGGGCATGAGGGAGGCACTCCTCATCCCATCACTGGGTAGGCTTAGAGGAAGGAGGGCCTAGCAGAGGCGCCACTGGAGCCTCTCCCTCCAGGCTTATGGTTGACCGAGGCCACTGACTTGGGCCGGTGCACCAGCCTGAGTCTGCAGGCCAGCCTGTTGCTGGGCTGGTTTGGCCACAGGAGTGGAAATGAACCAAAGGGCTTCCTCTTCTGCTGCTGCTTGGAGCCCTTAGGGTCCTTCTGGGCAGATATCTTGGAGTCCAGGGTGGCACTGAACTTCTCAATATGGGTGAGCTGACCCTCGACCCCAGGCCCAAACAGGTAGGTGAACAGGAAGGGATAGCTACCAGGCAATGCTGAGTGTCCCCATAAAGGTCAAGATCCTCAGCCAAGCCCTGCAGCCTGTGGCCACTGAGGCCGCCACAGAAACGAAGCACAGGAGTCCCCAATGTCCATGGCTGTCTGGAGCCATTTGGCTGCAGCCTGGCCCTGGTCCCAGACCATGGTCTGAAGGTCTGCAGGCAGATAAGGAAGCACCTCATCTAAAGTGCCCAGCAGGGCATGGCAGAAGTGGGCCATAATGAGGGCTGAGCTCGCCTGGCGGAGACCAAGACAGGAGGCAGCACAGACTTCTTAGCCGCATGGTCCAACTTCTTGGACTCCTTGTCAGATGGCTTGTCAATGTCCTCAATGTTGCAAGCACCTAAACACAGAGTCAGCCAACAAGCCCTCGGCCGAGGGTGCTCTGTGAATCCCAAAAGGGAACTGGCAGGCACCGTGTATTTGCAGGCCATCCAGGCAGAAGGTGCCGGGCAAGAAGCAGGGTGCTGCCAAAGCTCCAGGGCACAGCCAAGGATGGCTTCTACCACTGAGAAGGCCTCCATTGGAGAGTCTCCTCATTGAGGATCTTGGTCAATGAGTAATGAGCCTGTTTTGCATGGACTCCATCTTCATACCTGTCAACTTAGGAGATCAGATGGAGAAGGCCCAGAAAGGATGTGGGACTCTCATTCATCGAGAAAGTCCCCACTGACTCAATGTCAACTGGACAGGAGTGCAGTGAGGAACCCTGAGACTCTGAGGGCTGTCAAGGGTTGACCCTTTCGTGTCCCGCTGACCCTCCGCAGATGGTCAGGGTGACTGTGACCGGCAGCCAATGTGAAGCCCTTGGCTGTCAAGACTCCTTAGGATGGAGTGCTGACTGTCGGTTCTTGAAGCAGTTCCACCATCACACTTGGTGGAATGCTGGAGGTGGCTGAGACGGGGCCACTTTGGTATCTGTGAGAATCCAGAAGACTTTGGTCTTCGGGGACAGTCAGGTGATGGCAGGCGAGAAACTGGGATCAGTCTGGCACAGTCAGCATAACTGTTACCACATCAAGTTCTCATAACGTCACACAACTTGCGCTTGAAGCCTCTCCTCACCCGAGGAGGATGAAGAATAGCAGTGGTGCCACTTCCCATAGTGCCAAGAGCAGGAGTGTCGATTTTGGCTGGACTGGCTCGACCCATGGGAGGAAGACAGAGACCTCGACCGCTGGGGGACCAGAGGCAGGGCTCAGAGGGGCTGGCAATTGCCAAGGCTCCTCCTGGTCAGGGTCAGAGACCAGAGGTTGCAGGTCAGTGGACTGATCCGTCCCTCCAACGATCTGCATCAGGACCAGAGTCGTGAGAAGGAAGCATCGGTCTCTTCAGTTGACAACTGGTCAGTTGGCTCATGAAAAGCTCAGCTGAGACTTGGACCAGTGTCTTGGCCAACAGACCCGATGGGGTTACTGTGGAGCCAGCAGCCAAGGCCAAGGATTAGACCAAGTCAAATCCGGAGAAGCGTGGGAATCGAGGGCCCTCGACCAAGAGAGCTCCCAATCCCATGATCAATGATGAGTCTTTTTCTTTTAGACTCTTTTTAGATTTAGATTTGCCAGTGGGTCCCTGACAGAAGGTCAGTAGAGACTGGCACAATTCACTGAAGGAGCCAGTAAAAGTTGACCCCAGCTGAAGTGGCATGAAGACAGGCAGAGGAAGAATGGGCTGCAGTCTGGACCACCTCCTCTTCAAAGGCATGAAGCTGCTTGGCAGACCCTGCAATGGAGACCACCCAACAGACATCCTTGGATTTGACCCTGGGTTCCGTTGTGCCAGGTAGCCCAGTTTCAGGCAGGCGAGACGGTCCTCTGGAATGGTCAGAGTGAATGAGTAGCAAAAGTCGCAGGCCTGGGGACTGTGGGCGTGCCCCAGGCAGTAGACACACATTGTGTGCAGGTCGTCCTGGACATCTTCTGCCTGCAAAGGCACCAGCAGAATCCGCACCGGACCTCATCATCCATCGCGTCATGATCGAAGATCAAGCTGAGAACAAAACTTGTAAGAGCTGCAGTTTTGGTAGTAATTCCAAAAGTTTAAGTGCGAATGCCTACTCAATGTGGGAGCAGTAAGGAGGAACTGGATTCTTCCAATGGAAAGGAAGATCTGGTATCATGGGGTGGAGCCAGGAGTTACCACCCAGGTGGGGTGGGAGAAGCCAGCTTGAATTTCCGCAACTCTTAAAGGAAAGGACACTGCTAGAAAGGCCAGAAAAGTGGACAGAACATCATATCCAGTCTCTAGAATTTTTTTTAAGGTGTAAGCATAGTACAGTTTTCCACTTGTGTCTATTCCTCACAGTGACAATACTACCATGATAAGATTTATATGAGTGTAACCCTAGGTGGCACTATGCCAAGACTACTCCCCTATCTGCATGACTAGGTGCGAGTTAAGGGCCTGTGTGCACTGAAAATGGGTGCCTCCATCTGGAGCGGGCAGGGTTATTGGTAGCATAGCTGACCTGGGTACAGTCCTCCGAACACTGTAAGCCACCTCTTTCCCTCTAGTGACCTAAGCAATTAACAACAGACACAGTTAGAATAACCCCTAATCAGCATACAAACCCCCACTCTGTTTGCACTTACCACCAGGGCTGATTCCACCAGTTCGACCCTGGAGACCCCTGCAAAATAAGGTTAGACACAGCAAGTAACAATAGTAAAGTGCTTCTTGTACAAAATGGAACCACAGTCAAGTTAAATGCAAAAGAATTAGATCTGATTTATTCAGAGGAATAAACAAGGAGGGCGTAATTTGGCTGATTAGTTCTGTAACTGATTCAAATCAGGCAATCATGCATGCACTTTAGAGTTCCTTCAGTGTCACACACTCTGGATACAGAGTTGGAAAAAAGGTGGCTAGCCTGACACATTGCCCAGGGTAGGCCAGCATTGCAGCTGTCGGGGCCCTGCAATGGAAAGAAGGAGCATTCACAACACACACAATTTGTAATCCACAGCCTGGAGGCTCAGTTTGTGACAAGAAAACAACGACTGAATCAGATGACAACACTTTTGAGTTAGCTGATGTTGCAGGAAGTACAGGTGTTTACTCACGCTACCCAATATGAAGCACAGGAGGAAGAAATGGAGACTGCAGGTTGACAAGCTGGTATGCCAGGAGAAGCAGGGCCGACACAATTCACGGGGTGTTGTTCCTGTTCAAGATGTTGAGCAGGGGCTGATCCGGGCAAGTCTCTTGTCGATGGTGATCTCTGCATCTGAAGTAGCTGACTGGGCCAAGGTGACAGGGCCTAGGCAGGGTGAACAGTTCAATAGGTGCTGGTGGAGACAGCTTCCAGCAAGCGTGACACATTTAAGTAGCGGGAACCAAATCGCGACTCACTGACAGCTTACAGCACATTTATAGTAAAGCAAAACACAATCCCACAGGTCAGATGACAGTCCGGCTGCAATTTCAGTTTTCCTGAGCAAAACTGTGATCTCTATGGTGATTCAGACATCCTGACAGGCCAATCGCTACAGCAAATCTTCAGTCTTCTTCAGGTAACAGGGCAGTCACAATATGGTATTTCTGGTCACAAGCGGTTTGGATTCCGTCAGATTAATTTCACTAGCAGATCCCTCAGATGGAAGATGAAGCAGGCAGGCGAGACACAGACTTCCACCAGTTTCCTGCGCTACTAAACGCAGGAGCAGCTGCTCAAACGTCTTGAGCAGTTCACTCTATCAACTCCAAACTCAGACTAACTCTGCTGCAGGCAGCACTGGGACTTCCTTCTGATCCAAAAAGGGTTTGGTTGGTTGATTCATCTGTCTCCAAAAGCAAGGGCTCCCCTCCAGGTCCATTTAGGCGCCAAAATGAAAAAACTACAATTCCTACAGAAATTCACTCCCACAGAACCCTGGGGACATTTGAAGTCCCAAAAGGTACTGATTGGTGCAATACAGACCTGTTCATGCTGCAGAGAAAGGCAGGTTAGACAAACTATAATACCATTATTATTAGAGCAGTTAATCAGCAAACAATCAGTTCTAACAGAGCTCCCTCTGCACCATTAGCGATGGCAGAACAGCGCAATATTATTGCAGCTCGGTGGGACTCGAGCCTGGAAACACTTGGTCCCTACCCAGATTAATTATACAGTACAAAAATAATGTCTCTTAAAGACCGGCATGGAGGCTAACAGGGCACTTTCGCATGGAAGCACTTTTACACCTGTAAAGACACAGAAAGCCTGCCTGGCAGTGGGCATTTTAAGCACACCCAAGGAAGACTTTTGGAACCCCATTTATGGGGGGTTACATGAAATGTGACATTTTCGCCATATCACAGAAACATCCCTGGTTTTATTCTTTTAAGAGAAGCTGACTTCAAACCAACAAAAACTGTAAATAGTCCACAGAGGGATCAGCACATTTTCTTTATAAAAATCAAGCGACCCAAACAGGTTGTTTTGTTTCATTCTCAAATAACGAGCAGAGCAAAAACACAGGGAATGATTTGTTATACTTATCAAACAATAGCTTCTGAAAACAACTACTTATGATCAATGTTGCACAAAAAGGGTGGCAATTGATCATATCTACAATCTGATACATATTTTACCCTGCATCTTTATGGATCAGCTGAAATGCCATCTTTTAGATTTGGGGGATCCACCATTTTGTAAGGTAAAAATAAACTCTAGGGTGAGCAGTCATGATGTAATAATTACAATTCATGGGTGGCTGAAGGCCTCACACAAGCAACCCAGGGTGCTCAGTTACTGCATTACAGCAAGACAGCAAGCCATATACTGTGTTATCACGTACTGTGCTTATGGAACATGAATGGTCTCAATATGAAGTCACTGAAGTACCTTTCCTGACAAAGAACAATAATATGCAGTCTCTAAAAGATACAATGAAACATATAGCCCTGAAAATAGAATTGCACGTCTCAGAGAGACTACCGGTCATAAAATAAATACATAAAAAAAATACAGATAACATGAAAACATGTAGCTACCAAATGAAACAAAGACTATTTTAATGCACTTTTCACACACTAGTTTAAAAAACTTACCAACATTTATAAAATGGGTAAGAAAAATCAACCATCCAACTGGTTAAAGATCAGTACAAGCATGTAATTATTTGGCTACAATTACACACTTGCACTTCTTTCACACTGATAGCCTGGTGCATGGGTACTGTATCACTCGCATCCAACATCCTAACAGCTTCCCAGCAGCTCCAGTGCATGTCTGTGTCATGGGAATCTCCAGGTATTCTGATTGTGTGGCTGTTAGGAAGGGGTAGGGGTAGACTGTGAGGTCATCCTCACATACAGGCCTCCAAAACATGAAGTGATTTCTTTCAGGAGCTGTCGAACTTCATGGTTAACCAGATGTTGGATGCCACTAGACTATTATTTTCGGGGACTTCAACCTGGGTCAACAATGAAAACTCACCTTCTGGTCAACAGCTCCTCCAGTTGATGTCATCGCTGGGCCTTTCACAGATGGTTCTCTGTTACTCACCTGCAGAGTCGCACTCAGGACCTTGTTTCCTCATCATGACTTGAGCCAAGTGTGGTCAAGGCTGATCCAGTCATTTGGTCTGACCATCACATTGTGTTGTTCCTTTGTTGGGCCAAGTCATTTGAGTACCCTTCTGTGGAGATGGTCTTGTACTGCCCAAAATGTAATTTGTAGCTTTGCATACTCCAGGCGGTACTGGACATCTTGAGCATGATGACAACATGAGGGAGTAGAGAGCCGTTGGGGAATACAGCATAGTTCTCATGACTGCTTTAGACTCCTAGAACATTTCTGTATCTGTTCCTTGACCTCCCGCCATAGCTCTACATGGTATTGTGAGAAGCTAAGGCAGTTGAAGACTAACAGACAGAAGTTCAAGCATTCTTGATAAGTTACCTTTCCGTAGAGGACAAATTGGCTCTGAGAACTCACTACTGTTAATATAAGAGGTTAAACAGCTTGAAAAAGTCCAGATTTCTTGTCAAGAATGATTGCCACAAGACTATAAAACTCATTCAGCTCAGCTTGTACACACTGTACTCAGACTGATAAATCCATTCTGTCTGTGGTCCAACTGAGCTTTTTCAGCAGGTAACTGTGAAGCATTAAGTTCTTTTTCCTTGACAAGGTGTCATCCATTTAGATTGGGATTACCTCAAATGACCTGTCATGGGCAAGTGATGTCCAGAAAATGAGTGGCAATGATGATCTGCTACCCTTGGCTAAGTTTTATCCAGCTGTAAAAGAGGAGGTGGTCTGGGTGATCTTAGGTTTGCACACTGCTTACTATACACTGGACCCTCGGCCTACTTGGCTGCTTATCAGTAGCCTTGAATCCCTAGGGCCAGTGTATACTGAGATTGTCTGGTGTTCCTTTAGGGAGGATGCCTTCCAGTCAGCCCTGAAAAGTGAGGTAGTGAAGCCCTCCTGAAGAATGGCACACAGTTATCAGACAAAACACAGTAGAGTAGAAGGTGGGAACCTGGCTTCCAGCAAAACCGCATGGTACTTTTACCTGTGGTAATTGCAGATACTGCACTGCCATCCTCAAAAGTAACACTTTCACTACAGTTAATGCTCATGGAATTTATAAGGCCAGGATCATTCTTTAACTGTGTTACAGAGATTTTAATGTACATAGCCACGTGAATGTGGGGCATTTTATATAAGGAAAAACCACCCGCCCTCTGAAAGTCAGGATGGAGAATATATCTCAGCATTTTGAACCTGGATGAGAAAATGCATTAGCAGTGCACTGCATAAAAGTAAAGGGTGATAGCAAGCAACATAAATTTAAATTCTGTGAAATAGAGGCAGTCAGGATGGGACCGAGAGAGGTAACATTAATGATTTATTACTAGATCGTGAGGCCTATTCAATTTATACTTTTGGGGGATTAAAACACCCTGGACTGAAAGACAAAACAGATGCCATGCCACTGATCAACAAAGAAAGAAATAGAATTTGGTACTGTTACTGCAATTAAAGGGAAGTCTCCCATAGTTTTACACCCATATTTTCCCCAACTCCTTGTGTGTAACTGTTGTGTTCCTCCTCTAGTTGCCAGCATTCCTATAGCTGTCAAATCTAGATTAAAAATAAAAATATACAGCCCCAGAAGTTATCAATAATAGTTTGTCCTCCATTTTACAATTAGTGCTGCTGGATAATGGTGCTGCACTAAATGCCACCAGTAAACAGAACCAAATGTTTGGTCCCCACTTGAGTAATGTGGGAGCTCCAAGTCTTGTGCACATCCTGAAGTGCAGGTTTAATAGGGACTGGGACCATACAGTGTGATTCAGCACCGATTTGACATGTATATACAGAATGCTTATAAGGATGTGCCTGTATGTGTTGTGTTAATGTTTCTGTTAGCAAAAACAGTTTACCCAATAAATGACTCTAGGTACAACAAGAATCCTAAGTGGTATTATATAGCTGTTGTATTATGTTCTGTGTGTGTGTTAGCATTCTCTGCTTTGATTGACACCAGCAGAGAGACAATCTTGCACAAATGCCCCTTCCCCTTTGTAACTAGGCAGTCAGTGATTGGATGGCTGATGTAAGGCAATAAAGAGTTCAGCTATAATAAGGAACAGGTTTCAGGACAACATCAGCTGCAGCTTATGGAAGAAGAGTAATCTAATGGTTAAAGCACAGGCACAAGAACTTGGGAAACTCTGGTTCAAATCCTACTAAAGACCCTCACTCTCTAACCCTTAACAAGTTCCCTAACCTCCTTGGGAACTGTGATGGCCCCTCAGGTCCATCACTTTAACAGTGCCCCCATCCCCATTATAAATCATTAGCAGTGATGTGAGAGCTACAGCACTTCACTTTGAAGGTACTGAAAACAAGCTGTGGCAGCCCCCTGTAATGCCAGCATTTGAAGTAGGACGTCCTCACAAATCAGATACTAAGCTTCAGCTGTTGTAGGTAAAGAAACTAATCAGTCTCAGTGTTTGTAGTACTCTGTCTTTGCTTAGCTCATTCCTCCCATGTCATATGCATTCTTTATATTGGTATTTCCAGTCAGAACCCAGATGAAAGGAGCATTTGAAATGTAAAACAATACACTTTATAAAGGAAATGTAAAACAATACACTTTATAAAGTAAGTGATCTAGCTCTCCACTTTCAGGCTGCTGAAAGGGGCATATGAGCATGTGCAAAGGAGAAATTCAGTCTTGTGGATCCTTTGGGAACTTCGCTCAAGCCTACCTTGTAAATGAATCCTTTTCAAGGGTGTTTGGTTGGTTGATTGGTAGATTAACTGATTCAGTCTACTGCTTTCCATAACATGTTACAACTGTCTCACAGAGAGAAATGAGCAGTGCACAGGAATAGCTTTATTTCCTGTGAATGAAATACTATTAGATATATTATTTGCTCTACACATGCAGTATTAAGGCTATAAGTACCACTTCCTGTGTGAGCTCCATGACAGAACTGTCTTGAGCCACTGCAAACTTAAACTAAAATCAGGACAGACAGCATTGATACCCTTATGTTTTGTTCTGCACTATTGCTGCAGTGACATCAAGGAATGGGAGGGCTGCATTACAAGTGACTCATTTGCATGGAAATGGAGGCTTGCTTGACATTTACTACCTTGTGTCAGAGCCTCAAACTCTAGGTATGTTTTGCAACAGAAGAAATGGCTGATCTCTTATTGACATATGTACAGTAGTTGATGTAATGTATAATACATATATCAGATATATTCAAATCATAAATATACAGAGTCTTCTCCTTTAAGCATTAAGCTCATTGTGGCTTTTTCCCCTATAGGTGGTGCTGTTACTATTAGAACATATCGGAAACCAGAAGCCAATATAAACAATGGACTCAGCAACTAACTGTTTAAAATATGGAAATAGCCTTTTTAATACTTATGATGTTGATAGTCTGTATAGAATGATGTAATATGTTCCACTATAGGCCTCTATAATAAATCCTTTGCACAGTATTTACTTTGGGCTCTGTGACAGGGCTAGTCCCTGCCACTAAATAAAAGTACCCATCCTTTATTTCTTTCTCTGGTTGCAACCACTTTCCTCCCCTCTTCTAAGGCTATCCTGTATTTTTTCTGTGGAGGCAGGCCACCTCCTTACACAGCCCCAATCTCTGTTACCCTCTTCATGCTTTATTTCTGTTTTCCTTGGGTACTCTTAAATATCAAGTTATTGAAATAACAGATTAACTGCCTGCAGTAATGGGTAAATACAGACTATTCCCTGGAATATTTGTTTGATTCCAGTATTTGTTACTAGTTCTGTTCAAGAAAAGGCCAGAATAATATTCAATTGCAGTCTGGAAATTAGACAGGAGACTGTATGTTATAAATTATCATTTGAGAGTCTCACTAAGAGAAAGAGAGTTTGTTTTGATTGAATAGAGTTTCTGTGGTAAGCACACTCCCTGCTGCAAGCATTAACCCTGCAGTACAGAATTCTGTTTTGTTTTAGCTCTGCTGCACTGAGACTTGTTCCTGCTGTGTATCAGCTGCATTCTCACCAGGACTATAGGAAAAACAAAGCTTGTCTGCTGTTCTGAACAGCTCTTGAAAAAACAACCAAATACAATTTAAATTTGTTTTAAATGTCCCTTCATTTAAAACAAACATTATAGGTAGACCTAAAAGAGGTTATGTACAGAATTCCACAAGAAGGTATTACAGAAAGAAATGCCCAGATAAGGAGGTTACCTGAACTCTGTTTGGGCTGCTCCTGGAAACAAAAAGGGAAGGCCTGTTCTCTGAGAAAGCCTGCTGCAGTCTGACTGTTCCTTTAGGGGATCAGTGGCCCAATTTATAACAAGAACCTGTCAATCATTGTCTGGAGAACATTCTATGGCAAGGTAAAGTTTTACCAAAGAATACTTTTAAGAGATAACCCTTAAAACAGGTTAATTATATCAAGTAATACACTAAAGAATATGTACAAAATTGTTTTGGAAGCTATTAAAAGATATTTTTATTTTGATGATGCTGTGTCACCTGATTCAGGTAGGCGGGTATACAAATCCTACCTGAACAGGTACCTGTGAGATAGGGTCAGTGTCTTGTGACCAGTGGAGAAAGAAGGTTCCTGCTGTAAGGATTATACTTGTTCTTCTTTGTATTGACGTTTTTTTTTTTGTTAATTTCTTTTTGAAGTTTATGTTATTCTTTGATGGTGCAGAAGAAAAGTTTGTGAAAATTAATAAACATCCCACAAGCCAACATGGTTTGCACCTTAATTACTGAGTCCTGTGTCCATCTGTAGAATCCACACGTAACAGGGCTCATAAAAAGATTTAGTGTTCCTAGCCCAAAAGCATGAACTAGTAGCCCACAAGTTGAGAGTACAATAATTTAAGCATTAGTGTTTGCAAATTGCTGCTATGAATATTAATTTAACTGAGGTTGTGGTGATTTAATCCTGTTTTAATGTATTTTGTCTGGTTATTTAAATGTTTTTATACACTGTCACTTTAATTAGTTGCTTTTTATGTTGTGTGGGCATAGGGTAGTTCATCCTTCTGGAGGCATGCGTGATGTGCAAAACAGTCGAGGTGATTCCTGAGCTGTGAGGCGGCTGCTTGTTTTCATTGAGCACTTTCAGCAAATAAAGGAATTGTACTGCATAGTATCAAGTGGTGCCTAAGTTTGTTGCTATAAATTCAGTGCTGTCTCAAACCTTCCTTTTGGGAAGGTGATCAAATGGTGTTGCAGTGCAGTTTGAGGCTAATCTGAAATTATTTAACATCTTCGAAGTTTCTCCAGTTGGGATTTCCATGTATCATCATATTAGTTTCAACTTTCAAAACAGATAAGACACCCAATAAAAAGAAATTGGTGGAAAATTGAGAGATAATGCTTTGTCCTCTCAAAATGGTGCCTGGGAATGAGGAGCCAAGCCAAAAGACAGGAGCAGGTACAAGTAGAGCGAAGACTACTCCTTTTGACAGTCCAAGCCAGATCACAAATGCAGCACTTTACTTGCGATCCAGAAATTAGATCATAAAATTAAAGACCGACTCAAATATATAGTCTTAATGGACATTAAGCTAACTACAGTGGAGAAAAGGGGCTAAGGGGGCCACGCAAACTGCAGGCAAGGCCTTTACAGGCTGCTGAACTAATTGAAAAGAATGTGCTCCTTAGAGCCTCAGAAAGACAGAAAATGGGTGCAGGCATCTCATATCTGAATCTTGGAACTACCAGACACTGCAGAGGGTTTCTAACAGACAATGTTTGTTTGTTGACCCAGTAAGCCCACTGAGCCTAGAAGTCCCTTTTCAGGGCGACTGGGGGAGGGGAACGGATGGTAAACAATTGAATTTGAACCAGATTAAGCTGTTGGGTATTTTTAATGAATGAGGGAAATTTAGTCAGGACACCGAGAAATTCGCCTACTCTTTTCGATAAGTGCCATGGGATCTTTAACATCCACCTGAACCACCACCAATCCAGGCAGATGGGACCTCGGTTTAACGTCTCATCCGAAAGATGTAGAGGGAGATTCTACTAAAGAATTCAGCAAAGAATGGCTGATGGACATTCTTTAGAGCGAAGACCCTTTACTGTCTTCAGGGCATACAGAATATCACCATAGCCACTGCTGACTAGTTGACTGCAATTAATCGTGGTAGGAATTGACAGCAATCTACTGAATAATTTCTGCATGTCTATCCATCATGTCTCAGCAACTTTGGTCAGGAAATGTCTCTATTAGCTTGTTAATGTTTTATGCTCACTAGCTATCTCTACTAGCCTCACCTCCAGTGAGGCTTACTACTCATGGAACCTGGTAATCCTTCCAGTAGCTGGTGGTGTGCTCCTACATAAGGGATGATTGTCTACTGAACCTTGTTGTGGGGCATCTGTGAGACAGACCTCCACAAATTGGGTGCTCCTCTGGGGCCCACTTGGACAGCTTAGGGGGTCTGGTGGGCAAGCACTGCTTGGTTCTCTCCTAAGGGCCTTCCTAGTGTTCGACAAAATAGCCCCTCTGGCTTCTGGTAGCTTTTCTGTCTACCTAACCACGCCCACAATATCTTGTCCCTTCAGTGCCCTGGTTAGTCCCAGGGACAGGTCCTTTGACATGGGGTTCCTAATCCCTCAGGGAGGGTGCTAAGCCCTCCCCATTTATCAGTGCCCTCATCAGTGGCTGTCTCACTGCCTTATGCCTCCCTCTACCTATTGCTGATTGCTCCCCTCCCTCGGGGGTCCCTGAGTTACACTTGAACAGCATGAGGCGTGACTTCAACTTCTCCAATCTAATAGCCTGTGGCAGACAGCCCCTCTGGCCTATCTACTGTCTTGACCTCAGGTGCTTTCTGTATCCTGCCATAGTGGTCAGGGATCCTGCTCACAAGCCTTCGGGCTGGAGGTGGTTCTCCACCTATAAGGCATCTCCTCTGGCTCCTCCTGGTGACACTAGCCCTGGCTTGGGACATTGAGCTTAATCCTGGTACTACTTATCAAGCCTCCCATTTCCTGTGGGCTGGCTGTCAGGCAAGGGATGAAAATAGTTCACCTCAACATCCACAGCCTCCTGCCCAATCTGGCTGAACTCTCTGCCTGGGTCCTCACTACAAGCCTGACATCCTTGGTATTGCCAAGACTTGGCTGAAACCTTCCACCCCTTTACCGCCTGCGTACTTCCTGGCTTTGATCTCATTAGGCAAGATCGGCCTGGGAAATAGTGTTGGGGTGGTGTCTTGATCTACTACAAGAGTCACCTAAACCTGTCTGCTGTATCCCACCAACAGCCTTACTGTCTTCTTGTGAGCTGCTTCACACAGTCCTGTTACTCGGAACACTAGAAGCTGCACATCATCTCTGTACATACAATCCCTCCAAGGGTGGCCTGTCGGGTTATCCTATCTCCCGATATAGTTGGTGCTAAGACTGGATAATGAGCCCTTGATCTTGGGAGATCTTAATTTAAACTGGCTGGAGGAAACACCAAGCTGTATGAACCTCTGCTTGCTGGCCTTTCCTTGTCTCAACTTATTCAGAAGCCCACTAGGTAGTCTACCACTGGCAGTACTAGCTCCCTCCTGGACTGGGTCCTGTCCAATAGACTATTTCTGACCACACCCTGTGTACTGCATATGGAAGATCTCCTCCCAGAAAATTCCTCACAAAATCATCCAAGTAAGGGATTTCTCCAGGTTTGACCTGGGGTCCTTCCACGAGGACCTGAGGCTTATGGACTGGTCTGCGGTGCTAAATATTCAGGACTCTTCCACTGCTGTTAGTCATTTTCTCAGCATTTTCAGGGCACTGCAGGACAAGCATGCCCCTCTATCAGGAAGAGGGTAAGGGGTCGGCCAAGAAGTGGTTGCATTGGATCCTCCTAGCCCTCATGAGGGCTAGAGACAAGTGCTGGGCCAACTTCAGGACATGATGGACCAGGCCATATTTCAGCAATATAGGAGGCTCAGGAATGAATGCAAAAAGCAGTCAGGGCTGCCAAAAGTGAATACTGCAAAACTGCCTTACTAAACTCAGCTAAGGACCCTAGAAATTTCTGGAGGAACATTAAAAATATAGTGAGTGGTTCCTCCAACTGTGGGTCTCTGACATGCTCATAGATGGATCTAATTGTAACAATCCACTAACCATCGCTAATGCATTCAACTCCCACTTCTCAGATCTGTCTGCCTTCACCTCCCTATTTTCCACTGGTCCGGCCTCTGCACCACAGTCGGCCCCTATCTCCCATCCATTACTCTACTTCAGGGCTGTGATGGCACAGGAGATGCAGAGACTTCTCTCTGGTCTCTTCCTCACTCTAGTGCTGGCCATGATAGCATGGAACCTAAGCTCCTCCATCTTGGTGCCTCTTATATTGCCTCCCCAGTGGCCCGTATCTTCAATATGTCCCTAGCCTCTGGAGTTATCCCCAGCCTCTGGAAGGTGGCGAGGATTGTCCCTGTTCTCAAACAGGACAACCTAAAGATCCTCAACAACTACCGACCAATAGCTATCTTGTTGGCCATCAGTAAACTTCTGGAGAAAGTTGTGGCTGGGCAACTCACAGAGTATATTCAGGCCCATGAGCTACTGTCTCCACACAGCATGGCTTTCGCAAAGGGCACAGTATATCCTCTGCCCTTGTCAATATCTCCTCTGGGAGCAGGGCAGCTATAGACCAGGGTAAGCTCTCAGGTGCCATCTTCATTGACCTATCTACGGTCTTCGACCTAGTTGACCATGCCTTAATTTGCTCTCAACTTTGGTCTCTTGGTCTATCTCCACTTGTCCTAAGATGGTTCACTAATTACATCCAGGGAAGACAACAACTTACTAAATTCAGTAAGGTCCTCTTGGCCACCACTGCTGTGACCTCTGGTGTCCTCCAGGTTCAGTCCTAGGGCCCCTTCTCTTCTCTATCTTTGTCAATAATCTCACCTCTACTTCTTCCAGCTGTAGCTGTATCCTGTATGTGGATGACCTGGTTATCCTCACCCATTCCCGTGACATTGGGGTTATCAACCACCAACTAAGTGAGGGATTTCAGGAACATCCAGTCCTGGATAACGACCCACAAGCTGGTCCTCAACCTAAAAAAAACTCAGGCCATGCTTTTTGGGTCCCTGGCCAAGATAAAGGGCTCCCTGCCCCACTGAGTATTACTGGCATTGATGGTACTCCTGGCCTAATCACGGACTCCATCAAATACCTTGGGGTGACACCTAACCCCAGTTTGACCTTGGGCATCATATCCAAAATGTATGCAGAGCTGTCAACTGCAAACTGGGTCCTAGTCTCAGAGAGAGAAGAACAATCTTACTTCTGCTGCTCGCCTTGCACTGGGCCAGAGGTGTGTTTCTCCTTTCTCTGCTATGGACTCATCCTGTTTGCATGCACCTCCAAAGTTCACTCTCTAGGTGGAACATAGCCTATAACAACATTTGTCGCTTTGCACTTGCTGCTCGCCTCACCCACCACTGTGACCTGTATAACAAACTTGACTGGCTCTCCCACCCAACCACATGAATGTCGTCTTGGGCAGCTTCACAGGCAAAGGTTCTCAGACAGACCCCCAGGAATGGCTGAGCTTCTCAAACTGGCTGCCTCTTCTTCTTGTTACTCCTTTAGGTCATTGGGCCCTGTTGTTCTCAAAGTTCCTGCCACTCGAATGCAAATGGGGACAGGGATTTTACTTCATTTGCCCCCAGAGTATGGAACTCCTTTCCTGCCCAAGTCCGCTCCTCTGCCTCCCACTCATGCCTTTGGAGCTCCTGTGGAATTACCTGAAGCTCTCCTGTGTGTGTGGTTGTCCTAAACCACCATAACTAATCTTGGTCCCCTGCACTGGACTTACACCTTCTTTGGTGCCCTTGTGCAGGTCCTGCTGATGCATCCTGCCTGCTTGGGTTCTGCTCTGTATATACAGTATTTACTCTCTGTTTCAGGCGATGCTTTGACTGCGGCTCTACTTTTGGGGCTTTGAGCTGTATAGAATTGTATAATGCACTGTTCATAGCCTTGGTAACTCTATGTATAGATTTTGTTCCTATTCTAACTTTGTTTACCGACTGCTTGTGTTATGTTCATCTGGTTCTACCTGATTCTGTGTAATGCCTAACTTGTATCCGTTGTCCTCTGTATGAACTTTCATTTCATTGTACTTTCACAGGTCGTACCTAAAAATAGGCAAATGTCTTGTCTAATGTACTTACCTGGTCAACAAAAGCTAAATAAACAGCGCCAAGGAACCAAGCAGTGGCTGGACAATACCTCATATAATGCTGGTGGTACTGATGTAGTTCTTGAGAGAGAGATCAGGTGCTGTGTGAGGTGAAGCTCAAGGGACAACTGCTCTGGAATGAAAGCTTGGTCCATATCTTCCCAATTTGAGCTCTTCAACTCAACAATGGTGTAAGAACTTTGAGTGAATATAGTTGAGGCTAAAACAAATCAGGGTGCACCATGTTATATTAACGCCTACCAGCCTAAAGTGGTGTATGGAGGGGAGTGTTCCAGTTCTCAGAGCCAGCAGAGGCTGGTAAGTTGGTCGACAAAACAAAACAGAACAGCAATGCAAAGCCAGAGCAGAGGAACAGACAGTGAGGTACAAGATAGACCCAAAGGTACTTTAACAAAGTTTGAGGGAGGAAGCTGTACTGAGTATTTCTAAGTGTAACTTTAACAGCTAATTCAAGATACAAAGAACCTTTAATTTTACATATGGGCAGTCAATGATGGAAAGCATTAGCTTTACTTTAGTGACAAATGAATACAACTTTGCCATCTTCCTGCTGTAGATGACTTTGCTAGGGGCGTGAGCAATATTTACCATGATGTCACTTACCATACTTAAACTGCTGGTTCAGATATATCAACTGTATGGTCATACTAAATGGAAAAATCTAATAAAAACTTTTATGGCAAAAAGATATCTTAGATAACCCTTGCTAAACAGAGGGCTTGAGAACCTAAAGGTGGATAAGGCTATGGGGCCAGATGTGATGCACTCTAGGGTACTTAAAGACCTGATGGAGATTCTGGTTGCCCCATAGACATCCTTGTTTAATAACTCACTGAAAACAGGAGTAACTCCAGAGGACTGAAGGACTAATGTTGTCCCTCTGCATAAGAGTGGCAGCAAGGAATAGGCTGGCAATTATAGGCTGGCCAGTTGTGGTGAGGAACAAAAAAATTACTAAATCGTACTAATGTTGTTTCTTCAGGGATCCCTAACAATGTCTACACTCAGCCTCATCATCCAGCTTGAGAGTGATGCCCTGGAGACAGAACTCTATGCTACCAATGGAACTTCAGAACAGAAGTTCAAACTACAGCGTGAGTCAAGTGCCCCTAGCTTACCAATGACAGATTCGGTTCTAAAACTAGGGAGCTGTGACCACTAAAACTAGCTAAATGGTTACAAAAAGTCCAGTAACTTGAAACAGAAGTCTGAAAAATACCAAACAAAAGTAAGACAGATGATATGTGGAAAAATATTTAACTGATCACATTTTACAATTATCAAGGAATTGCAACAGTAATGCTCAAGCAACCTTTATGAAAAAACTGATTCATGAGTGAATCTATTTTCAGAGTTCTGGAAGAGGAGGCAGGTTCTGGAATGTAAATACAGTGAGGATCTCCGAGAAGAAGCAACATTATTATGGTGAATATATTTTTCTTGAAACCAGGTAACCCTCACTGATGTTTTCACTAAGCAGATCGACTGCAGTACATTGGGAGGCCGGTCCAGAACCCTAGAAAAAGCATTCTGCAAGACAGCAGTTCCAAAGCTGGCATCGCTTCTGGATTGTATGCCCAGACAATAGTGCTGTGTGAAGGTGTGCACTGTTTTCCAGGTGGCTGCTTTGCAAATGTCCAATAGTGGATGCCCTTGTGGATGTCACAGAGGGAGAAGTACCCCTTGTGGAATGTGCCTTTGGCCTCTGTGGGGTATTTTCCCATCTTTTCACAACAGAACTGTATGCAAGAGACTATCCAGGAGATATAGTGCTCTTGGTTGCTGGTTTACCTTGCCTACCTCACCACAGGTAACAAAAATGAGTGCTCTGAGATCTGACATCCTTTGCTGTATCCACGTAGATGTTCAGTACCCCTTCACATCTAGGCTGTGTGGTTTCTGTCACCTGGGATGAAGCAGTCAGGGCAGAATACAGGAAGGCCACTGACTGGCTTGGGTGGAATTCTGATATAGCGCGGTGGTCTAATGCTCTGAGCTGCAAATTTGGTGACATCCAGCAGACCAGACCTGGGTTTGAATCCACAGCTTCCACTTGCATACTGTGTGACCCTGAGCAAGTCACTTAACCTCCTTGTGCTCCCAGGTCACTCCTGTAAAAAGCTTTCAGCTTAGTGTGCTATACCTGGTTAAACTACTAAATAAAAAAAAAAATATATATATCTCTGGTAGTACAATTTCCTATTGGTTCTAAGGACTACCTTGTCCATATGGATGATTATATAGTTTGGTCCTGTGCAGAAGGCTTTCAGCTCACTTACCCATCTAGCAGATCTCATGGCAATCAGGGCAATGGTTTTCATGTGATGTATTTTGAGACTGCAGTAGCCATGGGCTCAAAGGGGCATCCATCAGCTGTGCAAGGCAGATGTTCCAGGTTCCAGGGGGGGGACTGGATCTCTTACAGGTGGTATAGGTGACAGAGGCCTTTAGTCAAAATTTAAAATAGGCCAAGAAGCTGGCAACTTGTCCTTGCCTGCCGATGTGTAGGTCGACACTGCTGTTAGATGTACCTTTAGTGTTTATGGCCCCATGCATAAGGACTGCAAGTATATTAGACAGTCCAGGACTATGGGCAACCCTGTCTGAATTGGGATTATCCTTCTTGGTCGCTCAATGTATGAGACTCTCTTCCACTTGTACCTCTCTGCTTTTATTAGTACATTGTTGTGGTGCCTGTTCTAGTCTGGACTGACCTTGTAGCTCAGAGAAGAAGGACTGCACTGCCAGAAATACTGCCCGAGTTCCAGGAGACTGGTGTGGTCCTGGGTCTCCCTCTGGTTCAGATGTGACTTACTGTGTGGTTCTCCAGGTGGGTGCCCCACCCTGGGAGTGAAGCATCTGTTGTGTGGATATTCATCATGGATTGATGGATGAAGGGCATGCCCTCTCTTAGGTTGCTTTCATCCTCCCACCACTCCAGTGACCTTACCAATGCTTTTGTGACTGACACTAGTTTGAAATGGGATTAAGTGGTATTGGATGTCTCTCATCTGAAAACCTGGCCCATGACACCACTGCTATGCATGCAGCCATGTGGCTCAGTAGCTACAGAAAATCCCTTGCAGGTCTTGTCTGTCCCACTGTGAAGGATTTTACTGTGGCAATCAAGGTTGCTACTCTTTCCTGAGGAGGAAGACTTCCCTGCAGGGTGTTCAGTTCTGTGCCTATGAAGTCAAACAGATTCTTTTTGGGACTTTTGCAGATTTATCATCAGGAAACCCATTTTTTCCCCCAGGATGCTTTTTACCTTCTGAATAGAACACCTCATCTCTTGTTCCATTTTTCTTGAGACTAGCCAGTCATTCAGGTAGGGAAAAACACCACATCTTGCCTTCTGAGGTGCACTGCCACCATGGCCAAGCACTTTGTGTAGACCCTTGGTGCTAAACTAAGACCAAAAGGAAGGGCTGTAAACTGGTACCGGCAGTTTCCTAGCCTGAACCAGAGGAATTTTCTGTGAGTAGGCCTGACTGGAATTAGAAGGTAGATGTCTCTCAGGATAAGTGACCCTAGCCAATGTCCTAACTAAGGATGATATTACTGTTCTCAGTGTGACCATCTTGAATTTTTCTTTTGATATGCTTGTTTGGATATCTGAGGTCTAAAATTGGTCACCACTCCCACTTTCTTGTGGGTCAGAAGTATCTTGAAATTGATAATAGGCCCTTCACCCACGGTGAGGCAGGGACATTTTCCACTGCTTTTGCTTGCAGCAGTTTACTTCTAGATCCAGCAGAATTATTTCTGTGGAGAAAGAGCAGGAAAAGTTTTATGCTTCTGCAGTTTGGGAACTTTTGAATTGCAGAGAACAACCCTTGCTCCCTACTTCCAGGCCCCACTTATTACTAAAAGTTCATATTAAAGTTAGAAGAAAGAGCTAGTAGGCCAAAGCCCATAATGCTCCTATCCTAGGCCACAGAGTAGAATGTTAAGTCATATCCAGACATAATTAGCGTGTCGAGACGATGTTTAAAAATATCTTCAGTATTACTTGTTACTACTTCAGATGGAAGTCTATTCCAAGGCCCAATAGTTCTTACAGAAAAGAAAACTTACGATTATTATGTTTAAAAGATTTACCAGTTAACTGGAGGACATGACCTCTAGTATTATGTATTGATGACTAAGAAAATCCTAACTCAGTCATGACATAGGGGTCATGAATAATGTCATATAGGAGGAAGATCACCTCAATGCATCTGATAGTAAGAGGCATTAGTTTCAATGTATCCAACCTAAACTCATAAGATGAGGATTCAAGACCAGATATTTTTTAGTGCATTTTAGCTGAACCCTTTCAAGAGAGTCACTATCTGATTTTTAAAAGGACACCACAACTGTGAAGCATATTCAAGATGGGGACGGATATAGGACATGAATAGGGTAACAACGCCCTGATCTTTAGATCTAATATTACGCAAAATAGACCAAATAATTTCATTAGATGTACAGTAGAAACACTCTGGATACAGAAGTTGATACCAGCCCATTTACAGAAGAAAGGGTTCTGAAAGAACTCTTAAAACTGAAGGTGGACAAAGCAATGGGGCCTGATGGATTCATCCCAGAATTCTAAAAGAACTAAGGGTAGAACTAGTGACACCACTGACTACCCTCTTTAACAAATCATGGGAGGATGGGGTGGTACCCGAGGACTAGAGGAGGGCAGATGTGATTCCCCTTCACAAAAGTGGGAGCAAGGCAGAAGCAGGAAACTGCAGACCTGTTAGTTTAACCTCAGTGGTATGAAAAGTGATGGAATCACTTCTGAAGGAAAGAACTGTCAGTATCTAGAGGCCAGAGGGGCACAGGACCCAAGGCAGCATGGATTCACAGCAGGAAGGTCATGCCAGACAAATCTGATAGATTTCTTTGACTGGGTGACCAAAGCAGTAGATCAGGGAGGGGCTGTGGACATGGTCTACCTAGACTTTAGAAAGGCATTTGACACAGTCCCACACAAAAGATTAATATACAAGTTAGCCAGCCTGGGAGTGGGTCCCAAGATGACAACCTGGGTAAAGAATTGGCTAGATAATAGGACACAGAGAGTAATAGTAAATGGAGTCCACTCTGAAGAAAGGGGGTTACTAGTGAGGGTACATAAGGTTCAAGTATTAGGACCGGTCCTCTTCAATGTCTTTATAAAAGACATTGCAGAGAAACTGGAAGGAAAATATGTCTCTTTGCAGATGGCGCAAAGATCTGCAACAGAGTTGATGCACAAGGTGGGGTGGAAAGGATAAGAAGGGACTTGGCAAGGTTAGAGAATGGTCAAATGTATGGCAGCTTAGATTCAATGCTAAGAAGTGCAAGGTAATGCACCTAGGAAACAAAAACTCAGGGACGAGTAAACAATTGGGGTGAGATACTAACAACAAAATGGAAAGGGACCTGGGGTAGTCATATCAGATGACCTAAAAGTGGGCAAGCAATGTGAGAGGGCAGCAAGGAGGCTGGGAGGATACTGGGATGCACAGGGAGAAGCATCACCAGTAGAAAACAGGAAGTTATTATCCTCTGTACAGACAACTGGTGAGACCCCATCTGGAGTACTGCGTGCAGTTCTGGAGCCCAATCCGCAAAGACATAGACAAGATGGAAGCTGTCAGAGGAGGACAACTAAAATGGTGCAGGGTCTGCACCAGAAGACATATGAAGAAAGACTAAAGGAGCTTAAGATGTATAGCCCTGAGGAAAGGAGGAGAGGGGGACATGATAGAAACTTTCAAGTACCTCAAGGGAATCAACAAGGTCCAAGAGGTAGCATCTTTCAAAAAAGAGGTGTGCAAGAACAAGGGGCACAATTTGAAGATAGAGGGGAAGAGGCGGCTCAGAGGTAATTGAGTATTTTTTTTTCACAGAGAGGGTTGTGATGCATGGAATGGCCTTCGAAGGAGGTTGTGAGTCAAAAACAGTGGTGGAATTCAAGCATGCATGGGACAGTCATAAGGCAATTCTAGGGGTGGGGTAGGAAGAAGTAGGCTGCTGGTTAACTAGGATCTGTGGCTTATCCATTAGGTGGGGAAATGGGCAGACTGGTGTGCCAAGTGGTCCTTATCTGCCATCAAATTCTATGTTTCTATGTTACTAATAACCGAATGCATATGCTTGGAATATGTTAAGTCATCTGAAATGTTTATACCCAAATCCTTCTCATCATTAGTGTCACACAATGGTAAATCATCCAGAATATACTGAAATTTAAATTATTAGAACCCAAATGCATTACTTTGCATTTTGTAGAGTTTAACTTCATGCCCATTTATTAACCCAGGTACTAATAATATCAAGATCATGCTGAATACAAGATATTTGGTCTAAATTAGAACATGGTCCTCGATCTTCACATCATCTACATATTTAAATGTAAATGAAAGGCAGGAATTAGTTAAATCAGATATAAAAGCCTGAAAAGACAGGGGCCGAGAACTGAGCCTTGTGGAACACCACTTAAAACTTTACCAGAGTTAGAAAATGCCCCATTAATCATCACCTTTGAGTTCTGTTTGAAAGCCAATTATGAATCCATGTAATTATATGACTATTAATACCAAGACCTGTGAGTTTTTGAATTAGAGCCCAGTGTGGCATGGTGTCAAAAGCTTTACTGAAATCAATAAAGAATGTCATAGGCTAACCAGTTATCCAAACAAGAACTAAAATGTTCAAAAAACAGAGCAAATTTGTCAGACAGCTTCTACCCTTCTTAAAGCCATGTTGTTCCAAATCAGATGCATCAATAATAGAGGCAATAACATCCTTTAGTAGACTTTCTAACACCTTACATATGGATGAAGTCAAACGAATGCCGATAATTTTCCCATAGATGTTTTGATCCCTTCTTATGTATTGGTACCACAGACGCCTCTTTCCATTCACAAGGATAAAATTGTATTGTAAAAAAGGTTGAATAAAAGTTTGAGTGGAAAGGCAATATGTTTAGATAATAGGTAAAGTAAATGCCCTGCTATATTGTCTGGGCCTGAACAAAATTTACCTTTTAGTAAATGTAGTTTTTAAGAATAGACTCAACTGAGAATGTGATAAAAGTATCTGATGGTGAAATCATAGGTACAGGTGATTGAACTTCTGATGCAGAGAAACTTTACAAAATTCATTATTAAATACATCAGCCATGACTTTCGGCTCATGGATAAGTATTTTTCTGTTGTAAGAAGAACCCACCACACTTGGACTTCTCCTGAGGGAGTTTATATAAGAGTAAAATTGTTTGGAATTAGACTTACTTGCTGTTGTTGCCAATTTAATTTCCCATCTAGATTTGGCCATACGGATGACTAATTTACACTTCCTACTTGATTTTAAATAGGATTCCCAATTAGAAGTTGTCCTATTCTTTAGGTAGTTACAATTTCTTTTGTTTTTATATTTATTAAACATTTTATGTTTTTATTTATCTATCTAGGAGTCTGTTTCCCATTAGAATTCTTATTTTTGATGGAATATAAGTATCACGAAGAGTCTAAATAAGTGATTTGAAAAGAACCCAACTTTGATATAAAGACTGGTTATCAAAAAGATAACCAGTTTATTTTTCAAGGTACTATTTGTAGTAATATTTACCCATTCCTGGAAGTAGTGGGAAAGCCGCCCCAGCAATGGTTGGATGACCTGGGCAAAATTATCAGGGCTTTTGTTTTGGCTGAGGCTTGAAGGCTTGCTGCAGCATGCTTGGAGCGCCCTGCCTCTTAAGGTGTATGGGACACAGGCTCTTGGAAAGTAGCCCCTACCCTGTTTACCCTACAATAAGCCCTGTAGGAAGTGGAGGTCTTTTCTTTCTCAGTAGTTTCTTTTTTGTTTGTGTTACTTTATCTCCTCTGCTGACTGGCCCCATCCACCAGCCCCCCCAGCTCCATTACCAATGCATCCACCAGTACTCACTTTGTGGCTTTGAGGTGCCAGCTAGTCTTGTGCAGAGTCTACGAAGACCAGCTTCATCTCGCCATTCAGCAGTATTTTCATCCTCCATTTCTCCGTCCCGAGTGTGGTGCAGCAGCATGCAATGAGGCCAATGGCCAAGCTACGCATGCTTCTGTCACGCAGCATGCCAGGCATCTGCTCTACCTCTGCCCCTTGTATCTATGGAGCTGGTGCCAACCCTAGCTGCCACTAGCAGCCAGGCATGCACCGTCTCCAGGCCCACCCTCCCTGGGAGGGCGCCTGTCCTCATGACGCTCAATCCTCTCCCCGCCGACCCCCTCCACCATGAACATGGGTCACCAGTGTGGCAGGAGGTAAGGCAGTGATGTCTCAGCCTCCATGCCACTGGGCCTGCAAAATCAGTGTTTTCTAAGTGGTTTTATACTCATCCACTTTTCATATATGCCTTTGCTTTGTCACCAAAGAGAATTTCCTTTAAACTGGATATCCATGGCCTTGCCCAGAGTGTCCTGGGAAAGGATGGTGGGAGAGTTGCCTCAATGACACTACATGAACTGTGTGGAAGTGACATTTAGAGGCATCCAGGTCGGAGTCTGCTGTGGCAGTCTGATCCTGTGCCAACTTACCATCAGCTAGTGCCAGCACTGTATTCCACAGTGCCTTCCAGGAATGGATAAGGCATGGGTTACATGAGCTAAATCGCTGCCTGCTGGATGAGCAGGAAGCTGATGTATGACATTTTTGCACAGCATCCAAAACTCTGGAGTCCTTCAGAGAGTGAGCAGAGAAGGGACTTGAGCATCTCACAGGCAGCCACTTGGACTACACCTTGATAATCAAGGTGGGGAAACAGGTATTGCTTCTGCCATATGTCCAATTTAAAAGTTTTGCCAATGTTTTTATCTATGGCTGCAGCTGAAGAAGGTGCAGGCCACGATTTCGAAGTGGCTTTTTGTAAGACTTGTGTATGGGGACCAGCAGCCTCCTTGTAGGGGCTAACCTCATCATATCCATACATTTGGCTTCCTACTCTTCCTTCTGTGTTTCCTGAAGGGGATGTTGAGGTGTTCACCATTTGCCTAATGAAAGAGGAAAATGATGAGTAATTCTCTGTAGGTCTCGGAGGGAGCCAAATTCCTGTTCGGTGAACCATCTGTTCAGCAGGTTTACTTTTCTCATTGTCTTCACAGTATAGTTTCTCCTCCTCTTCTGCAGGCAGGCAGGCTGGAGCCAGATCGATGGGTGGGAGGGTCGGCATATCCATAAAGTTTTCCATGACCTGGAAGGCCTGGAAACACTGTCACGTTTTGATAGATTCTCTGCTGATGACATTTATTTTGGGTACAAAGTCTGCTCTTTTCCTTTTTCAGGAAGACTGCTAAGGACATTCTTTTCTTTTGTTTCTTCTTGGCATACACTGGTTTCCAGTGCCTGCTCTGAGGCTCTCTTGTTTGTATTTCTACCATCTCTGGACTCAAATTCCCCATCTGGATACCCTGGTATCTTAACCATCTTTACCATGCCTATTCGATGGCTAAGCAGCTTTATCTTTCTCTGTCCACTTTGACAGGGACTGTTGCTATATTTGAGAAGATGAACCCTCTGATGTGTGCATTCCACCATCATTAGGCACTGCCTCAAACCCTTCATTATGTTTTGGTGACATACAGGCAGACTGAGAAGCCATAAATTCTTTTTTTTTTTTTTTTTTTTTTAGCCTTTTCTTTTTGATTTTAGTGCAAAATATTTTATAATAAAGAGTTCATAATAGAAAAGAATCATGCTTGAGATAGTTTAGATTCCCCTTTGAAATAAAAGGCTATGGTATCTCTTTCTGATCCCCTCAAGTCTACTGCAGCAGCATTCTGTGTTTTCTAAATAACTTATTATATAATTTTATACTATTATGGATAGGCTACCCATAATATTATCTCTTCTCTTTGGCTATTCCTCTTTTATTCTTTTTCCTCCCTGCCATAAGCCTTATAATGTGAATGAGCGCTAAAGCATCAAACTGAAATAAAGAACGATGGCTAAACAATAAATAGCAGCAGTGATCTGCACAGAATTGGTTTTATACTTGTTTACTGTATTATATTTCCAGAAAGAATTTATAAATTCCCAGTAAGAGACACGGCAATGTCATTTTGGGAACTGTTCTGTTATTTGCTGTTTAAAATGTACCCGATGTGCGTTTGCGCTAAAGAAAGTGCCCTTTATAAAAAGGAGGCAGGAGACTGTTCCTTGTGGAACACTGCACTCAGCTTCAGTAAATGTTTTAATGCAGCCGATAGTTTTAAAGACTTTTCGGTCTGCAATTACTGCATAAAGGGAGCACTGTGGACTACGCTTCTTAGCAGCAGTGCAGGAGATAAAAGTGACTGTTTGAACAGTCAGGTGAGCAGCGTGGCACATTCAAGTCAGGAAAGTGAAAGTTGTCACTTTCCTGACTCGCATACTCCGGCATGAAACTGTAGCTGAAGAAGTTTCCCGAGTTAGAAGGAACTCTCACTGCAGGCTGAACTGTTGAACGTGGTACCTGCACAAAGTAATGCATCAAATGAAATTGTTTTCCAATGGCTTGAAACTGCAGCCATCAGGTGTACTGGCTACATGCAAGGAATTTGTCTTTTGTAGCAGTTTGTAATAATAGACCATAAAGAAGGAATGAATATTGTGCAGAATCTAAGTAAATAGGAGTGTTTTGTTTTATTTACTTACTCTATTCAGAGAGATCTTAGCTGGTGAACTTTCATGAAAAATGTATTCCTAGGAGCCAGCAGCCCATAAGTAAGCTGCTTTTTGGAAACTCCTCAGCTGTCAGTCAGCTGAGAAGGGGCAAGTTTCCATGTTAACAAGTAATTAAGAAGTCTATCTAAATAGCTTCTGTGAAAAGTGTAAAAGTCAGAAAGAAATAACTCTTTATGATTGTATGTATGCTGTAAAACTATATATACAGTCAGTCTGATCCCCATATGTATGTACTAGACAGGATATTTACATGTATTAGAAAAGGAGCGGATCAGCAGACACTAGTGTCATAGGAGGACTGCACTATAAAGCTGCCACTGTGCTAAGGTTAGGCAGATCATCCTGGGAGAACATCCTGAGAGGTTGGTAGAGACTGTAAACATAGAATCTGATGGCAGATAAGGACAGCTTGGCCCATCTAGTCTGCCCATTTCCCTACCTAATGTATAAGCTGCACATCCTACTTAAACAGCCTACTTCCTCCTATCCCCCACTGGAATTGCCTTATGTATGTCCCATGCATTCTTGAATTCATCCCACTGTTTTGACTCGACCTCCTCAGGAAGGCTGTTCCATGCATCTGCAACCCTCTCTGTGAAAATACTTCCTTACATTACCTCTGTGTTGTCCCCCTCCCCATCTTCAAATTGTGCCCCTTGTTCTTGCGTCTCTTTTCTGAAAGACTATCCTCTTGGACTTTGTTGATTCCCTTGAGGTATTTAAAGTTTCTATCATATCCCCCTCTCCTTCTTTCCTCGAGGCTATACATCTTAAGCTCCTTGAGTCTTTCTTCATGTATCTTCTGGTGCAGACCCTGCATCATTTTGGTTGCCCTCCTCTGGACAGCCTCCACCCTGTCTATGTCTTTGCGGAGATGGGGTCTCCAGAACTGTACACAGTACTCCAGATGTGGTGTTACCAACTGTCTGTACAGGAAGGGCCAACAACTTCCTGTTTTCTACTGGTGATGCCTCTCCCTATGCATTCCAGTACCCCCCGACCCTCCGTACTGCCTTCTCACATTGCTGGCCCACCTTTAGGTCATCTGATATGACTAACCCCGGTCCCTTTCCATTTTGTTTGTTGTCAGTATCTAGCCCCCATTGTGTACAGTTCCCCTGGGTTTTGTTTCCCAGGAGCATTAGTGTGCACTTCTTCGCGTTGAATCTAGGCTGCCATTCATTTGACCATTCTATGACCAACTGACCAATAACTATGGGCCTTGTGCCCCTGGAGTGTGTGCTCCTGCACCTAATAACCCCCACTCAACCAGGTGGTCTGAATCACAGCTCCTGCAGGTTCCACATTGTCACCCTTACAAGGTCAAAGATCTTTTGCCTACATGGCATCCAGCTAGCTAAATGGTCTAAACAGTTACATCTCAGTCCTCCTACCCTTGGTGGATTTAAAATCAAGGCTACGCTTCTCTCTCACTGCCTCTAGCTCCTGTGACTGCCTCCACTAGCTGACCCCATAAATATTTCCCTAACCTTATACAGTTCTCTCTCCGATTAGCACTTTAATACCCCTTAGCACACACTTCCCTATGTTATGTCTATGATAATGCCTCTGGCTGCTCTCCTCTATAGCTCTCTGCCCACCTCTACTCTTCCTCTCTCTTGTCCTCTATCCTCTCTGTACCTCATCCATATCTCCTTGTAACCCTAGCTTCCAAAAACTTGGCCTGTATCTCAGATGCTTTGTAACTCTGTTTAGCTTACACTTTTGTAACCTTGTCCTATGTATTGAATTTGTAATCTGGCTTACATGTCTTATGTTTTGAATTGTAACCTGACATGGAACCTTTGTGAAAGACCCTGACTCAAAAGTATTGTAATTCTAGACCCAATAAATAAATAAAATAAAATATTCCTCCAACCTTGCCAAGTCCCTTTTCATCCTTTCTACCCCATCTTGCGTATCAGCCCTGTTGCAGATCTTTGTGTCATCTGCAAAGAGACATACTTTCCTTCCAGTCCTCTGTAATGTCACTTATAAAGACATTAAAAGGACAGGAGTATAGGCAGGCCTTTCCCCGATTTTTTACCTTAGGCCTCAAAACCTGCTGACACCAAAAGCTCATTCGCATGTAACAACCCCAAACCCAGAAAAGGTGGTGACAGCATAGACTACAAAATTCTTAAACTCTCCATCAATGCCTTGGCGTCCACATTACCAACTTTCCAAATTGCTCCTCTGACCAGCTATTTCCCTACCACTTAGAAAACAACCACCGTAAGACTCTTATTCAAGTCTGAGTCTAGAAATGAAGTTGGCAATTACAGTTCTATTTCCTCCACGCCCCTTTAAAAAATTATTGAAAAGGTTTTACACACTCAACTCATTGCCTATCTTGAATCCAACAACCTACTCTCTAGTGCCCATAAATGGGTTCAGATCTTGGCACAGCACCAAAACAGCCCTGGTTAGGTTCACAGTGACATAATTAAAGCCAACAACAAATGCCAGTACACTGGTTTCATTTTGTCGACCTTACCAAGCGTTCGACCTCGTGGACTATGCCTCCTCCTAAACACACTAAAAGGGCTACACCTTTCAGAAAATGCCATAAAATGGGTCAGAAGTTACCTCTCGGAGATCCCACAAGACCATAATTGAAGGCCACTTCTCCTCAGAATATCCAATTAATTATCGGGTCCTCCAAGGATCGATCCTCAGCCTTCTGCTTTTCTCACTCTTTATAAATAACCTCCACTCCATATGCCCTCCACCCAACTTGTCCTCTATGCCGATGGCGTGGCTCTTTTCTGCAGCGACAATAAAGCTGCCATGATGTTCCAGAATCTGCAGTCAATTTCTCAAAATTGCACTCCTAGTTCTCCAGAAAATGGCTTGGTCTTCAATTCCATGAAGACCAAGCTCATGATCTCTCAGGGCCCAGGAAACCCTGGCCCCTAGTTTTAAACTTGACAATTCTGGCAACCTCATCGAACAAGTGTCAAAATTCAAATATCTAGGTTTCCTTCTAGGACCCCACCTCTCCTTCAATCTCCACGTAAGTAACCTCATTAAGAAGGTCCATGTCAGGCTTGGTCTTCTATACAGGATCAGAAAGTTCCTTCTCCCAACATCCAGACTTCACCTTGCTAGCTCTCTACTTCTGGCTCTTATAGACTACAGATCCACTGTTTCTTTCCTCCCTCCTTATCCATCACTTCTCCAAACTCAGAACCACATACAACAGCATAGCATGTTCGTCACAGGTCTCCCTGGGAAAACACACCACTGCTCACTATAGTCCTCCCTCAGCTAACCCACTTTTGAAGGGAGGTTTCATCTAAAGATGCTATCCTTCCTCCACAAGGTACACCTCAATATTCTTCCCCAAGCGTTAACTCCTTATTCCACTTGCAGCCCTAGGCGACTGACTAGAAAGTGCCTCAGTCAACTTTTGACACTTGTTTCTGCAGGACCATGCAGGCTCAGAACTCTATCACCTTCAAGGGAACAAAGCTCTACAACAAACTACCCCTGAGATTCAGGACTGTGGTTCCATGTACTCTTTCAACTCTGCCCTCAAAGGCTTACCTCCTGTTATCGTACAACTGCTGCTCCTGATAGGCCTCCTCCTGGCCCACCCACTAAATCCCAGTGGCAATCTCTCCCCACATGACCCACACTTCTCTCAACACCTAGTGCACTAAAATCTCCTCTGGACCGGTTACAACAGCCGGCCTCCCCACTATCCCTGAATTGCAGGGTTTTATTTAACTCTAAAAACTGATTAGTGTTTTGCTCATAAAAGTGCTAAAACATTGTAAAAATGCATAGCACTTGCCTCATTGTGTTTATCAAACATAACACTTCTAGAAAACCTATATAAATACTTTCTGTACAGTTAGTATTGTCCCAGGAAAAAACTGCTAATTGATTATTTAAAACCCTGAATTGAATCCCTTCACCCAGGTTACACATCGCTAGCCCTCTATTCCTCCTTTGCTTTTCCTGTGTCTGCTCAGTTCATTTCTTCAGCTACTAGGTCATGTAAACATCACTGTACTCTGTTTGACATCTGTTTGACTCTTGTACATTTCCCACTCATTTAAATCGATAACTGCCATCACAGAGGCAACAAGCCTTTGTGTGAAACAAATAAACAAAACAAAAGAAAAAAACACTATGGTTCTCAAAAGAGGTGGCAGGAAGGTTAGGGAAAAAGATAGCATTCAGGAAGTATAAGGAAACACAGAAGGAGCAGGGCAGAGAACTGTACCAGTTAAAGCAAAGGAAGCAGGGAAGGCAGTCAGAATAGCAAAGGCCCCAATCAAGAAAAGATAGCCAACTCTGTTAAGAAGGGGATAAAACCTTTTATAGATACTTTAGGAGCTATGAAAGATCAAGGGAGAGATAGTGAGGCTTAATAAAGGGAGGGTGGGCAGGCAGAGAGGAGCAGTGAAAAAGCAGGGATACTAAACGAATACTTCTGTTCAGTATTCACAAAAGAAAAGGAGGGAGGTACCTAATCCAATCAATAGAAGCACTCTGGATAGGGTGGTCAATAACAATCCTTTCACAGAAGAAAAGATTCTGAAAGAACTCCTAAAACTGAAGGTGGACAAAGCAATGGGCCTGACAGGCTTCACCCCAGAATTCTAAAAGAACTAAGGGAGAACTAGTGACACCACTGACTACCATTTTAACAAATCATGGAGGATGGTGTGGTACCCAAGGACTGGAGGACAGCAGATGGGATTCCCCTTCACAAAAGTGGGAGCAAAGCAGAGGCAAGAAACTATAGACCTGTAAGCTTGACCTCAGTGGTAGAAAAATGATGAAATCATTTCTGAAAGAAAGAACTGTTGAGTACCTTGAGTATCAGGGCACAGGACCCAAGGCAGCATTGATTCACAGTGGGAAAGCCATATCAGACAGCTTTAATAAATTTCTTTGATTGGGTGACCAAAGTAGTAGACCAGGGAGGGGCTGTGGACATGGCCTACCTAGACTTTAGCAAGGCATCTGACACAGTCCCACACAAAGATTAATAAACAAATCAGCCAGCCCAGGGTGGTAGCCTGGCAAAAAATTGGCTGGACAACGGACACAGACGGTAATAGTAAATGGGTCCATTCCAAAGAAAGGGGGCTACTAGTGGGTACTGCAGGGGTTCAGTACTGGGTCCAATCCTTTCATTTGTTCATTGAGTTTTTGTTTACTGGGTAAGTGCACTAGCCATAGCAATGACTATTTTCAGGCATGACCTGGGAGGGTACAGTACAACAAATACTATACAGGCAAAAACATTACAATATAGACATTGTTGACAATATACTACAGAAAACATAGCTACTGACAAAGTAGATGCATTAACAGTGTAAGAAAAGACATGCAGAAAAACAGTTCAATTATCAAGGCTACATCACATAATTGATCTAAGGGAAAAAAAGTGATTGTAAATATTATAGTATTCAATTGGGATTGAAAATAGGAATTTAAGAGAGGGATAAGAGAGTTAGGGAGCTAGGAGTAAGAGGCCAGAAATGGAGTTTAGGATGAGGCAAGGTGGGAGGTAGGGTAAAACAAGTAGAGAAAAGAGTGCTTAGCACTTAGTATGGCAAAATATGAAGCAGGAAATATAGATGAGGCTAGTAGGGAAATATGAGCTAGGGTGGTTTGAAACAGGAGCCCTTCAAGAAGTGCCAAGATGGCTACGTAACCCTTTCTTAAAAGATGCATGGGACGTGGATTGGCGTAAAACTAGTGCGGGTGTTCCAGTATTGGGGGCATGACAGGCAAAATTGCATGCTCCTTTGGAGGTGTTATGTCTGAGGATGAAGACAGGGGCTTTGTCAGCAAGACTGCAGCCCATAACAAGGTGTCAGATTTTGTAAGAGGTCAGCCAGGGTGTGGGTATTTGTTGTCGGATAATATTGTCAATGACAGAGCCATAAGCATAAAGCCTAGCCTCAGGGGAGGAAGCCAACCCAAGTCTGAATATAGAAGACAGCGGTGTTTCAGCTGATGAGAGGAGGATGCATAGCAACATATGTTGTTATAAGTGACATCCCACTTCTGAAGGCTAGATTTGCATACAGAGGTAAACCAGCAACACCGTAGTAAGTGAGGGCAGGAGTATGCCATGGGCAATGGCAAGCCTAGCTGAGGGCATGAGTACATAGGTAGTGCGTAGGCTATTCCCAGTTTAGAGCTGACCAGCTTGCAGGTCTGCTGGATGTGAAGGTCAAAGTTTAGTGATGGGTCTAGTGCGACACCCAGATATTTAAACTAATTCACCACCCCAACTGTTGAACCATTTATGGAGAAGACTTTGAAATTTTATGGTGAGTTTGAGTTTAGTGTGATCCAAACATAACTTGTGTTTTAGACTCATTTAGGACAAGCTTGTGACTAGATAGCCACTGTTGGATTAGCTGAAAATCAAGAGAGTTGCCGATTTATGTCGTTTATGCTCTTTGGCTAGTGTAAAGCACAATATCATCAGCATATAACAGGATTCTGTCCTAAGAAGGTTAGAGGCGATGCTATTAATGAAGATGGAAAAACAGAGGCTAAAAATGGAGCCTGTGGCACCCCAAAGTTTAGAGTGGTCTTATCAGAGAGGGTAGAGTTGTATTTCACAGTTTGAGTCCTGTCAGACAGGTAGCTACTCAACCATCTTACAACGTTAGCAGAGAAGCCTAGTGATCCAAGGGAGGTTAGGAGGAAGGAGTGATCAATTTGGTCAAACGCCTTGGTCATATCGATGAAAGTGGCCCCTGTGAAGACCAGAGTCCATAGCCACTAGGGTATTAGACATAAATTTAAGAAGAGCAGTAGTAGTGCTATGGCCCATGCGAAACCATGCTGGGCAGAGGTAAGTAGTTCATGTTTCTGGAGAAAATCAATGGTTTGAGGCAACCAGTTTTTCCAGAATTTTATTGAGGACTGTAAGTATGGCTATGGGCCTATAATTAGAGGATTTTGTGATCTCCTTTTTGAAAACAGGGTAACCCTTGCTGCCTTCCATATATCAGGGATGTAGCTCTGGCACAAGGAGAGCGTGAATATCTTGGCTAGGGGAGCAACAATGTAAGGGCAGCTACCTTTAGGAGCTTGGGTTCCAGATTATCAGAGCCTGCTGCAGTGTGGTCCAAGATTTTGTTCAGTAATCTAAACACATCACTTCCTGAGACTGTCTTGAAGAAAAATGAGGACCATTGACAACTGATGGAGTGGGTATGTTCAGTTGGGCAGACAAAGAGGAGACGTAACTAGTTAAAGTCAGAGAATTTGTTATTAAAAAGTTGGCAATGGTTCTAGGATTACTGCAGTGAATGCCATTATGACATGTCATTAGCGGTGGATGCCCGATTCGATCCAAGAAAGAACTTAATATGGAACCAGAATTTTTAGAATCACCATAGGAGTTGGTTCATAGATCTTTGCAGTAGGAACTCTTGCCATTTTGATATCCTTTTGCAAGAATTGCACAGCACCCTGTAAGTATTAAGGTCAGAGGATAACCCTGATCTTTGTAACCGAGTCAACTTTGTCCCTTTGTTTTAGTTTAGATAGTAGGTCAGATTTAAGCCAGCGTGTTTGCCTATTTTTTAACACAGCGGGTCACAAGTTTGCAGTGCTTATCCTGGAGCACTAGGAAGTGGGTCAGGAATATATTAAAAGCAGACTGAGCATCATTGGTTAAGAGAAAGAAGGACCAATAAGTGGAAGCAATGTCTTGTACAAAAGTTGTGAGTCGAAATTCACTAGTTACGGAAGGTATTAAGCGAGGCCCACTCGGGTGGGTCTGACTTTGCCCCATACGCAGTAGGTTGGGGAGTGATCAGTGATGGTGTCTGGTAGTACACCAGAAGCAATCACATTTTCAGTGTGATTGGTTATTATCCAGTCAAGTAGAGTGTTTTGTATTGGAGTGAGGAGTGATTCCGGTGAGTTCCCATATCAGCTGGTGTCAGTTATAACACTGCAGTTTGGTCATTGTTGTGGATTGGGTACTGCCTAGCCAATTAATGTTTAGGTCCCCTAATATAAGGACCTCATTTCTCCCAGTGAGGCATGAGATTTTCTCCATCAACTCATCAAGTGATTTCATGCCGTTGGACGGGGATTATAGGCACATACAATATGTATTTTTTTGTAGAGAGGGTGAGAAGGACATGAAGTGCCTCACAGTGAACCAGATTAGATGACTTGATGGGAGTGACATGGAGATGTTCTTTAAAATAGACAGCTGTACCACCCCTCTTTTGGGTGCAGCTCTATTGAGTCTCAGATTGTATGATGGAAGGAGGCAGAGAGTCAGGCATGAATTGTTTTAGCCAGGTTTCAGTGAGGCATACGATATCCAGCTCATAGAGGGAGGTCTAGGATTCCAGCTCAGCTAGACTGTGTGCAACGCCCTTATGTTGTGGTGTGCTACAATAAGGCCTTTAGGCTACTAATTGAGTCAGGTACAGTATTTGCTGGTCCTGGATTTAGTGCACATCACCAGAGAACAGGATAGCAAAGTAGGAGGAGGTGCCAGAGCTATGACGCAAGAAGGGCATAGGTATGTAGATACAGGTGACATTCATTTTGGGCATATGCAACCATGTGGATCCATACCCTACGTAGTAATATTGGTGTGGGGTCACAGTGGTAGGTGGGAAGCCTTAAGCTGTTAGAGCAGTAGTAATCATGAGGCATGAAGTTAGGGGAGGGCAGATTCGGCTTGGGGTATTATAGTACATAGATAGGCACAGTAGTGGCAAGGTGGACATAAGAAGAAATAGTATCATGTGCTGGTTAATTTTTATAGATGACTTATGGAACAGACAGTGCGCAAATGAAACCTGATCACAGCCAGCAGAAAATGGCAGGAGAGTGTGACTTGACCTGCCAGAGGTCACTAGAGATTGGATTGTCAGGATAGAAACCTTTAGTGAGGGTCACAGATAAGATGGTAGTCAAAGATGTATCAGAAAATTAGGCAAAACAAGCAGACTGCAAGAGTTTTGGCATGAAGTGAACTCCAAACTGTAGATGTCTTAACAAGCAGGCCAAAATTGTCATCCGTCTAAGTAATTTAGCAAGAAGAGCATAGCGCGGCGGTATGCCAGTGTCACTGGAAGAAAGTCTGAAATAGTGAAACAGAAATCGACTTGTGAGAGGAGAAACTAGGAGGGTGAGTTTATTTTTATTTATTTAGTTTTTGTTAACCGGTAAGTGCACTAGCCAGCAAGTGACTGTTTTCAGGCACGACCGGGAGGTACAATTACAATACAGACATAGTACAGCCAGGAATTATTTGAAACATCAGAACCATCAAAACAGAGAGATACAAATGCGCTGCAGTATATAGGAAACAATAATAATGCAGAATATCAACAATACATATTAACACTGTATCAAAGCAACATACTTAAATGTGAAAGGTGGAGGACGGTAAGGCAGGAGTAGAGGCAACATGAAAAAACACCAGATAGGTAATAGGGATGAGGGAGAAAGAAAAGAGGCGCTGTCAGATCTCGGCAACAGCGGGAGAGGTACCAACCTGCAGCCGGGCTTGTGGAGCCACAAGACGGCAGAGCGCAGAGAGGGTGGTGGGGGGGAACAGCAGAAGCAGCATTAGCGGAAGGAGGAAGAGGTGAAACCGGGGCGGTGGAACCGGGAGACGGCAGGGTGAGGGGTGAGTAAGTCGGTGAGAGGAGGATAGAAGCGGAGGAGATACGGCAATGGCAGCAAAAGCACCAAGGTCAGGCCGAGCCAGTGGAACCGAGACTGCAAGGCAGGGAAGGAGGGGTCGGTAGACGGCAACAGCGGCAAGAGGTGGAAAGTACAGCCGGGCCGGGTGGAGCCGAAAGACGGCCTAGCCATGGGTGAGAAGGTCGGTAAGAGGGGAAAAGCGGAAGAGTTACGGCAAAGCGACAGAAGTGTAAAGTGAAGCCGGCCGGTGGAACCGAGAGAGGCTGGCGGGCAAGGAGGTCGGTAGATGGTGGAAGTAAAGTGGTGGTGTAAGGAGAAAGGTGACACAGTGTGGCAGAAAGAAGGGGACTTGTGGGGGCATGTATAAGGTGGGAGCAGGTAGAGGTAAGTATAGTGGGAGAGGAAGACCGGGAAGAAGATAGAACAGAGAAGGGGGAAGAGAGGAAACAGAAGGGAGAGATAGTGCAGTTAGAGAAAAACCAGGAGTATGAAACAATATCAACAGGTAACATTAAACTTGAAAGACAAGCAGATTGAGACAGTATTAATAACTAGGCTAAAGTAAGACATCAATTATGATGAATAATATAAAATAGTATAAACTACACTACTCAGATAAACAACAGTGCTATTAATGGAAATGTCAGTAAAATGCAATAGCATCAGGTGGGGTCAAGCAGACACATTTGTCCATTATAATGAGGAAAGTTCTCAGTTTCCTTTTGAAAGACTCATGGGTGGAGATATCTCTCAGGTTCTGCGGTGAGTCGGTTCCAAAGGTGGGGGCAGCATAGTGGAAGGAGTTCATACCCTTTTAGTCCTGCAGAAGGGATGGAGAGTAATGACTGATCCGCAGATCTGAGATTTCTTGTGGCAATGGCGGTGTTAGTAGATCAGACAGGACAGCAGGTTTGGATGTCCGTGGGATGGAGTCAACAAGGTTGTGCAAATAGTACTGTCTGATCGAGGAGGGAAGAGAGCCAGCCAAGGTCCTGATATAGAAGGCAGTGATGGTGTAACCGAGGTGCCTTGGCTGCAAATCTGCACACATTATTGTAGGTAGTATCCCAAAGATGAAGTGAGGATTTTGAGGGTAAAGACAGGATGGGACACCCATATGTGAGGTTGGCAATAGAATGCCCGGGCTATCGCCAGTTTAGCAGCAGGGGTGAGAAGGTGTTTGCCTCTATATGCAGCCCCAGTTTACAGTTTACTGTTTTGCAAGTTTCTTGAATACGGGTTTTTAGGTCCAGGGTTTGATCCAGGTGGATGCCAAGGTAGCGAAGGCAGAGACAGCTTCAATAGGGTTCCTTCTGTGTCTGAGACGGAGATGGATAGGGACAGGATCTAAGTCTATGGTTGGAGCCAAACATCATCACTTTTGTCTTACTTGTGTTTAGGACCAGACGTTGAGAGCTCAACCAGTGTTGTACAGCATGAAAATCAGTGGTGAGCGCAGTATTTAATCAAGGACATTGTTGGAATGATAATATATTACTAGGTCATCCATATAGAAGTGAGTGCCCTGAGGTGACCAGCTCAGGAAGATTGTTTACAAATAAAGAAAATAGAAGAGGGCCAAGTATAGACCCTTGAGGGACCCCGATGTTAATAACAGCACTGTCAGACACAGATGAATTGAATTTAACTGCTTGCGTTCTGTTGGAGAGGTAACTTTTGAACCAGCTAGTAACTGGAGGAGAAACCCAGGGTATTGAGAGCTGATAGAAGCAGAGAATGGTTGACCAGATCGAAAGCCTTAGTTAAGTCAATGAAAACCGCCTGTGAGCTTTCCTTGATCCATATTGTGAGCAATATCAGTGGTAAGTTTCATGAAGTGCAGTCATAGTGCTATGATTCTTCCTAAAGCCATGTTGTGCTGAGCTTAGTAAGTTGAATTTCTCGAGGTGTTCGGGTTATCTGTAGGAAATGATTTTCCAGTACTTGTTCAGAACAGATAGAATTGCAATGGCTGCTAATTAGAAATGGCATTTTGCTTCCTTCTTAAATACAGGAGTAACTCTGGCTGCCTTCCAGATTTCAGGGACGCACTTATAGGAGAGAGAGATACGGTGAAATGTGTGCCAGTGGACCAGAGATGAGGTGGGAGGCCATCTTAAGTAGTCTGGGTTCCAGGCCATCAGAGCCAGTGCTGGTGTTGTCCGAGAGTGACCTGAGCAGTTTTAGGACCAGATGCCTAGGTACTTTCCTGAAGTAAAAGGGGTTGGTTAAGTTTGGGAGTCCACAGATGCTGTAGGGTTAGGATGTGCATGAGAGGTTGTGATGGGAGGAGGCTGTGTAAGCAGATAAGTCGGAGAATTGTTGATTAAGACGCATTAGCAATCGTAGTGGAGTCAGTACAGTGCACGCCATGGAGGACCATATCAGATGGAGTCACATCTTGGCAGTACCCAGAAAGGACTTAATATGACACCAAAACTTCGGGGGTCATAGAGGAATTTATCAGCAAATTTTGGCAGTATTTGCTTTTGGCCTGCCTGATGCATTTTTACAGTTGCTTCTATCTTGCTTGTACAGAACGACGTCCGACTGTAGCCCATTTTTGTACCTTTTCCATTGATTGTCTCTAATTTTCAATCTTTGGAGCAGATCTTTAATAAAGCCATCTCGAATGCTGACCCTTACTCTCCTTCTGACTACGGGAGGTGTTTCTTTTGTAAGGTGCTAAATATTGTCAAAAATGTATGGAGGCATCATCCACACTGGTGGCGGAGTGAATGTTGGACCAGTCGACACAGGAGAGGTCAAGTAGAAAGGCCTGCTGGTCAAGGGCTACATAGTTTGAGAATCTTATCAGTCATGGAGGCGGAGGAGGAGGTGGACAGGACCTCCAGTGGCAAAGTGTAGGGAGTGGTCGGTGATAGAATCAGAAAGCACTGGCATCCAGAACATGGTCAGGCCTGGAAGTGAGAATCCAGTCATGCAGTGACCCAGAGTGCAGAGTGGTAGATCTGGTGAAGTCTGTTATAGTTTGATATAGGTTGTGTTTTTGTAGTAGGGATTCAAGGACATTGTGTTGTGGTCCCAGCCAGTTGATGTTCAGGTTACCAAGGAGAAGAGCCTCATTCAATTTCACGTTTTGGGAGACATATTGTAGCAAGTTCTGTAGACCACTCATCCCGCTTGTAGGTGGATTGCAGACACAGATGACGTGCAGCAGTTTTGAACCCAGTGCCAGAGTAGCATGAAGGGTTTCACAGGGTGTCAGAATCAGGGTTGGATGTTCAGGACCAGATGTGTTTTGTACATGATCGCAACCCCCTTGACCCAGTGCGGTCTTTTCTAAGAATATTATAGCCAGGCACGAGACAGGTTGTATCAGGTACCGCAGGCTTCAGCCAAGTCTCGGATAGACAAAGTATGTCAGGGTTGATCAGTTTAGCCCAGGCTTCAAGCTCAGCCAAATTACTCGTGAGACTACGGATGTTCATGTGGGCTATAACTAGACCCTTTTGTGATTGCAGTTGCAGAGGGTGAGCGCAAGCCTTAGGGCCCAGGTTGGGTTCCACATCACCGGAAAGCATAAGGAGCCGTCGTGCGAGGTGGAAGGAGGGATAATGTTGGCAGAGATAGTGCATGGCGGCGCTTGGGTCTGCGGTAGTGCAAGAGAGATATAAGCGGATAGATAGAGCCTCTTTTAGCAAGATAAGTGAGCAGGAGTAGACGTCAAGTAATAGTTCAGCAGGATATTAGAAAACGTAAAGTCCCTATCATTATTAGTGCAGGGAAGAGTAGCAAGAGGTGTGGAAATTGTTAGCCAGTTTAAACATAGCAGGAAAGACATAATTACAAGTAAAGAAGCTTTAGGGTGAGAGGATGGCACATTAGTGGGAGACTGGGGTGCTGCTTCATGACTATCGAGCTACTTACACAGCAGCAACAATGCTAATAATGAGAAGGAAGCCGGCTTCTAGAGTGGCTCAATTATAAGGATAGTTATACACAAGACAGTCGGGAGATGGGAGCACTAAGTGGCAGGGAGCAGATCCAGCAGAAATTGGAGTGAGAAATCGGCAGGTTTAGGGTTACTTAGGCCTGCAGGATAACAGAAATTGACCAATAGGGAGAGAGGGCACCAAGGAGAGAGGTGCTATCATGTATTTAATGGAGGCCTGGGCGGGATGGCGGGGCCAGGAAAAAATCAAGTACAGCAAATTGTGGTAAGACACAAAGTCAGAAAGCAGGAGCGCTAGACTTGCAGTATAATATAGGCTTAAAACGCCATCAATCATGAGAGGCCCAGAGCAGGTCGGACCAATCAGGGCTCAGTAGTCAAATGTCACACCAATCAGGAGACAGCCAGAGCCACACAGCTCAAGCAGATTATAGCGGCCATACCTTGTTTGTGGAGTCAGGAGGGGAACCAGGAAGGTGGGCAGGAAGACCTCAGAGGTGGATTCGTGACGCGGATGGCAGAGAGAGGCCATCTAGTGCGCTGGTGCGAAAGGTCCTGGGAGCAAAGAAGATGACAGTTAGGAATATGCAGGCAGGAGGATGGTGGCAGACCATCAGTGGGGGCGGGGCGGAGTGATTAAGTGCTGTATTTCTAAACAAAGGATAATAGTGAGAATAGTTAGGGTGGGGATGAGAGAAAGACAAAGGATGAGGTCACAGGAGTATTTGATAGAAATGGAGGGAGGGGGTTGCAAGGAGAGAGTGAGGGAGAGAAAAAAAATGTTGTAAGACCAGGAGTTACAGATGAGCTAGGTGAGAGGGTTTACTGGAGGCAAATCAGGAAAGTAAAGGTTAAAAGCACAAATAAAATGAGGAGGATAGAAAAAAAAACAGGGGAGCATGGTCAGGCAGGGTACAGAAGAAGGCAATAGTAATTTAAAACAGCAGTATTGTGAGCTAAGCGACCCAGGCTACACTACATTAAATCAAGACTAACAAAAAAAGAGCGTTGTACAGCATACTCAAATTAAGTAGAAGTACAGAGGTTAAAAATCAAGTACAACAAATTGTAGCAAGACACAATAAACTCAGAAAGTAGGAGTGCTGGACTTGCGGTATAGTATAGGCAAAAAAGGCACTCCAATTAGGAGAGTCTCAGAGCAGGTCAGTCAATCATGGCCCAGTAGTCAAAGGCTGCACCAATCAGGAGACAGCCAGAGCTCACGTGGCTCGAGCAGATTGCAGCGGCCGTACCTTGCTTGTGGAGTCTGGAGAGGGATCCAGGAGGGCAGGCAGGAAGGTCTCAGAGGTTGGACGGCTGCAGATGGCCGAGAGGGGCCCGTAGTGCGCTGGGTGCTGCTCCGGGAGCGGAAAGGTACTTGCTTGTGGAGTCCAGGAGAGGGAACCAGGAGGGTGGGCAGGAAGGCCTCAGTGGTCAGGGGCAGTCGCGATGGCTGAGAGAGAGAGAGGGGCCACCTAGAGTGCCAGGCGCAGAAGGTCCTTGTTTGTGGAGTCCAGGAGAGGAACCAGAAGGGCAGGCAGAAAGGTCTCAGAGTTGAGTGGTGGCTGCAGATGGCTGAGAGAGGGACCACCTAGTGCACGGGTGCTGCTAGGGACACGGAATGGTCCTAAGTCTTTATAAGTGACATTGCAGAGGAATGGAAGGAAAAATATGCCTCTTTGCAGATGACACAAAGATCTGCAACAGGGTTGATACGGGGAGGGAGGGAAAAGATGAGAAGGAATTGCAGCTTGGAGGAATGGTCAGAGTATGGCAGCTTAGATTCAATGCAAAGAAGTGCAAAGTAATGCACCTGGGAAACAAAAACACAGGGGAAGAGTACATAATGGTGGTGGTGGAGTACGGACAACAAAACTGGAAAGGGACCTGGGGGTGGTCATATCAGATGACTTAAAGGTAAGCAAGCAATGTGAGAAGGCAGTAAGGATGGCTGGGGATACTGGGGCATGCAGGGAGAGGCATCACCAGTAGAAAACAGGAAGTTATTATCCTCTCTACAGACAGTTGGTGAGACCCCATCTGAGTACTGCATGCAGTTCTGGAGAACCCATCTCCCAAGGACATAGACAGGATGGAGGCAGTCAGAGGAGGGCAACTAAAATGGTGCATGGTCTGCAACAGAAGCCATACGAAGAGAGACTAAAGGAGCTTAATATGTATATCCTTAAGGAAGGGGGATGGAACATGATAGAAACTTTCAAGTACCTCAAAGGAAACAACAAAGTCCAAGAGGGCAGCATCTTTCAGAAAAGAGATGTGCAAGAACAAGGGACACAATTTGAAGACAGAGGGGGACGGGTTTAGGGACAATATGAGGAAGTATTTTTCACACAGAAGGTGGTGGACACATGGAACAGCCTTCCTGAGGAGGTTGGGGTCAAAAACATAGGGGAATTCAAGAATGCATGGGACAGACATAAGACAATTCTGTGGGGGGTGGGAAGAAGTAGGCTGTTGGTTAACTAGGATCTGCAGTTTATCCAATAGGCAGGGAAATGGCACACTAGGTGGGCCAAGCGGTCCTTACGTGTCATCAAAGTCTATGTTTCTAGGTTTATATTTACAGTTTGTTCTTGTTAGCTCATTATACTTTTACCTCTGTAACTATTAAGTATTTACAATGTTTGTATGTTCTTGGTATTCAAATGGTTTCTGTAATTGTTTATCTGTTGTATTCCAACACTGGACATTTGTAAAAATGGGCATTTTGTGCTCATATACTTTCCAGTATACAAATAAAATTGATTGACTGATGTATCTACGTAACCCTCCACATATACCAAAAGGCAATGGCAGTAAGTGTACTGCCTGTAAAACTGATGATGTCTTTATATATTTTTCCTATACGTACCTGCTTGCAGAATAATGCTTGTAATTATTCTGATACAAAATTCAACAACATAGAAGTAAAAAAAAATACACACACACACTCAAGGTACATGCTTTAATGTCTAAATATAGTATATATTAATTTTAATATTTAAATATAAAACAATTCATAGCACATTGCCAAATAGCAAACTAGTTCACCATCATCAATTTGTCAACATATGCACCAGTTTTCATGGGTATTGCAACCTGTACATAAAAACACCATTTCCTACTGAATTCTAGGGCAGAATTAGTGAAGATATACAGGACTCAATTACAATATTTATTTTGCAAAATGCATAATCGAGCCAATAGCGTTAATCTTACCTAGCAGCAACAAATGCACAAAAATCATCGTAAACACAGTCAGCTGTACTCCACGAGAAAATTTTTTCCTGTCGATTGAAAAGATATAATCAAGAACTGTTCATGTGCAATGATCTACTATAATGAAAGCTGTACAGCTGGTTTAATACAGCAGTGTTTCTCAAACAGGAGCCTACCTGTTTTCACAGTAAACTCAAGCAGGCATGACTATGTACCATACAAGTTATTTACATTTTGAGGTTTTAATGTTTTGTGTAAAGAGATGTGAATACATACATGCAATTAGTGCTAAGCGAATACACTGCAGTTTATTGAAAGGTACACCACTTTATTCCTGGAGGTTCACTGTCACACAGCTTAGAGCTAATTCTCTAGTGTTTGCAAGGTTAGCATTGCAAATATACTGCACATGTTTCTATAAAAATCTTTAAGAGTGTTGGTGACAATCAAAAACAGACAGAACTAGGCACAAGGACTGTGGTGCTGCAATAATGAAAACTAAAACATTAAAACAACAAGAGCAGAGCACACCAACCTCTTTTTAAACAAGGGCACCAGTCTCAATTCAGCATGCAGAACTTTCTATTTTCATAGTAAAACAAATGAAGGCATCAGCCTGGCGCATTTCGGTTGGTCAAACAAGAAAGGATGTTTGACCATCCAAAAGCGCGTCAGGCTAATGCTACTTGTTTCTATGAAATAAAAATTCTGCATGCTGAAATGAACTGATATATTCAGAAGACATTAATATACTCTTTCTTATGGTTTTAATTTTTAAGTGTTGAATGACACCAGTTAAGACTACTCTCATTACCACCACCACTGGATTACCACCTGTATCACTGACTTATGCAAGTCCCGAGACATAGGGTAGTCTTGTCACAGATTATCCACTCCACTTCTGACCCCATCTCTTACAAGGTGCTGAGGAACAACTGCAAGAAGGCTGTCCGGGCCACAAAAGCACATTATTTCAAGGTCAACCTCCAGACAAACCTTAAGTCCCCAGCTAAATTCTGGAGGTTAGTCACTCCCTTTGATCCCCAACCAAGTCTGCTCCTAATTCTCATGGTAAATGGTTCACATGTGTCCGACTCTACCTCAGTTGTTGCTCTATTCAACACGTTCTTCACATTCTGTGCCCTTCCTCTCCCCTTTCTGGCTTCTCTCTTTTACTTCTCCTCCCACCCGCATCCCAAGTCACGATCCAGAAACCCTGCTTGCCCTTTCCTCCCTCAACACGTCCAAGTCTAGCCGTGATTAACTAGATCCCCAGCTCCTGCTATTGCAGCTTCCCTTACTCCTCATCTACTTAATATCCTTTGTTCTCCTTCTGTGCCATTCCTCAGTCTTGGAAATTGGCCAAAGCTATTCCACTTCACAAAGGGGGTGACATCTCCTCCAATGGCGCTTCCATCCATCTCCCTCCTCCCATCTCTCTATAAACTGCAAGAGAAACTGGTCCACTCTAGACTCCCAACTTCCTTTCATCTTCAAACTTCGTCTCACCATTCCAGTCTAGTTTCCAGAAGCATCATTCCATTGATGTTATCTTCTCTGGGATGGATCACGGGCTCCTTATGGCTGCTATTTTCATCGATATGGCTAAAACCTTTGATTAGGTGTCCCATATGCTCCTCCTGGACAAGCTGAATTCTGCTGTCCTCTTAACCCACACACACACACACACACACACACACACACACCTTGGTTCCGTTCCTACCAAACAGGCAGACAACAATCGGCTGGAGTTGGTGGCACCCTGTCATCTCCATTTCTTATCCATACTGGGGTCCCACAGAGCTCCATCCTGGGTCTCATACTCCCCCATCTTCAATGACCTCCTCTCTGCCTGTGCCAAGTCGCACATCCGCATGTATGGAGATGACAGTTATCTTCACCTCCAGTCCCTCCACTGCATCTGTGGAAGACCTGCTCCAGCGGACTTCAGCAATGTCTACACTGGTTCCAATCTAACCAACTTGGAGTCAACAACAAGAAGATGGTGTCTACAACCATTGGTACCAGTCAGAAACTAAGCCAGACTCACTGCCTCCCCTGTCTTCAGCACTCTGGATAGCACCCCTCTTTATGTGGTTCAGTCCTTCAAGTACCTGGGGGTGTGTGGCTAGACAACAAGCTTGACTTCTCAGCCCACAATAATGCCATCCATGCTAGGCTTTGTTCCAAGCCGTGCCCTATACCATAGCGACTGTTTATCTCCTATGTCTGCAGGGAGCTTGTTACCAAAATAGTGCTCCTGTCTTCAACTATGCGGATATGGTCTATGGTACCACCCTTCCAGTCACTCTCCAGATTGGACACCCTCTGTAATGCCTCCTGCTGTTTTGCAACAACCTCCCCACCACACACACACATACACACCACTGCTCACTGTATTCATCCCTATCCATCTTCCTCCTGCAATCTCGTTGCCAGGCTCACTGCACCCCATATTCAAACACTGCTTGGTTCTCTTCCTCTTACCTCTCCTCTCCCAACTCCCCTTGCTTCCTGCTTCCTTTGTTTCAGGGACCACTGCTCTTTGCCACTCCTGACCGCCAATCCTATCCTGGGCAGTCTTCCTTCTCTCATAATAACTTCCCTCACTCTGGAACAAACTCCCTCCTCCCTCGTTAGGCCCTATCTCCTGTCTCCCTCAGGCCAATTGAAACTTCAACCCCACAACACCTGTTCCTGTTACCTTTCCTCCCGACAACTCCATGGCTACATCTTAATCCATCTGGTAGCAACCAGGCGTTTCCCCACTTCTGCTGTGGTCTAACACCCATTACCCTGCAGTTCTACAGGTCTTCCTCCTCCTCAATACTGAGCAATAAAGCTTCCTTCTGATCAGTTGCCTCCAGCCATTACTGTTCTTGCCAATTTTGCTGTTGCCAATCTTTCTATACTTCTTGGTGCTCTGCACTTTATTATATGTACATGCAATTTGTTTAATATATATCCTAATTTTTGTATTATATTGTACCTTACGTTTGATCAGATGTTTTGATACTTTGTATGTCTGCTGCTTCACCTTCCTTCCCAGGTCATACCTGGAAATAAGCCTTAGCTAGTTGTTTTCAAATAAATAAATAAAATAAAAAGCATAACATTTTGATCACACAAATCCATAAATGTACTCTCAAAATATAGGTAAGATAAAGCAATTAATTCTGAAAATGTATTGCTGCTTCCATATCATGCTATAGCGTAAAGCAATCAGATACCACTGCCAATATGGAATATGATAATCATCATAAGTTTATAACTTTTGCCATGGAAAACATGTCCAAATGCTAAACAGTTAAACAATTTACAAATAATGTTCAGACTATGTCAAAAGGTTTTATCATGCGAAGGATCCGATTCCACTAGAACATCCTCATTTAGAAATTGGACTGGTAAATAACAGCACATGGCATGGCCACCCAAGAACAATGCTTAATAGAAAATAAGTAGCCCCTGACTCACGAGTCATGAACCAGGAAAAGAGAGGTGGGTAACTAAATAAAAATGGCTTGGGCTAGGATAAATTGGCACTTGGTAAATTAGAAAGGCAGGCTTGTAGTTACACAAAAACATAAAATTTGACAGCAGATAAGGACCGCTTGTCCCACTCAGTCTGCCCATTTTTCCCTGCCTATAGTGTCACCATATACCCTACTTGATATCCTACTCTCCCCTTGCTTTCTACTAACATTCCTTTATGCCTATCCCATGCATTCTTGAATCCCATCACTGTTTTCGCCCACCACCTCTGCTGGAAGACTGTTCCAGGCACCCACCACTTTTTCCATACTTTTCACATTTCTCCTGAATTTAGCCCCTCTGGCAATTACATGACCCTTGTTTAATGCTTCTTTTTCTGGAAAATACTTCTGTATCGCACTTTTTTACTGCTATGAGGTATTTATTGGTCTCTATCATATCCTCCTCCCTCCCTCCTCTCTTTTAGGGTGTATATATTGAGGTCCCTTAGTCTCTTCTCAGAGGGCTTCTGATGTACACTTTGCATCATTTAGTTGCTCTCTTCTGGACAGCCTCTGTCTAAGTCCTACCTGAGATGTGGGTTTCAGAACTGAGCACGGTACTCAGGTGGGGTCACACCAGCAATCTATACTGTCCCTACTCCTCCTTCTGCAGGTAATATCCTCCCTATGCACCCCAACATCCCACTGGCCCTACCCACTGCCATGTTGCACTGCCTGACCACCAGACCAGATTATGTCATCAGACAGGATTATCCCCAGTCCCTTTCAGACCCTTTCCTGTTTGGTAACTGTCAGTAAGTCTTCTCCCATTCTGTACTCCACCTCTGGGTGTCTGCGCCTTGCACTGAAACCCAGCTGCCATGCCCTTGACCACTCTGAGATGTCTTAGGTCTCTAGACATTCTTTCCAGCCCCCACTGAGTGTCCATAGTGCAGATTTTGGTGTAATCCCCAAAGAGGCAGACCTTCCCTTCCAGGCCACATGCAATGTTATTTATAAAGACGTTAAAGAGCACTGGTCCCAGTACTGAGCACTGATACACATTGCTGGTCACCCTCCCTTCCCTGGAGTTAACTCCATTTACTGCCACCCTTTGTTGCCTATCCCTTACTGCAACAGTAGTAGCCAAAGGAGTGTTATATGTGCAGAGCAACTAGACTCCAACAATCTCATAGAGGCTGCATTTTGAATGTTAAAGAACCTTTTAATTAAAAAAATATTCTGGTACAAAAAGCTATGTATGAAAGAACTTACAGTATCATATGCCCCACACTGAAAACTTTGGCAATTACCTTTGAGTACAAGTGCTCATTTACAAAGGTTCCACATCAAACACATAGTCACATTACAAGTACAGTACGCAGTTCCAGTGGAAATGCAGTCAGGTCAAACTCAAGCTCTTAAGGCAGAACAATTATATATAGTTTTGATAAAATTGATACAGATCGTTGTATAATAAGTCACAGGTTATGAACAGTGAGAAACCGAATAAAGCTGTTTAATGGTCACAGTTGCACTGGACTGCAAAGGCAAACCACAGCTCATCCGTTAAACTGATTAAACTTGGGAGGATTCAGTGACGTATCAGGCAATTCGTTAGCCAGTTAAGAGGGCCCCAACAGCAAATGACCCCATTCCCAGCCGAAGTACACCGGAAAGGAGGCTTAAGGGCATTGTGGTTGGAGACAGTGAGAAAGCAGTTTGTTAAAGCAGGGGGGTGTTAGGCCCATGAGTGTATTTTGGCTAACAAACTGGTCTGGAGCATTATTCTGCTGGGTAAAGGTAGCCAGTTAGTGAGTGTGTAAAGGGTACAACTAGAAGTGCAGTTATCTGCACCAAGAATAGATTCATAGATGGTATACAAGCCAGGTGGCCAAAAGACCTTTGATGGCTCGCCATTGGTTAGTAGAAAAATAAGCGGCACACATTATTACAGATCAGCTTTACTCCGTTTAGCACCATGTCACAGGCAGCAGCGTGGACTCTGGAGCCCATAATCCAAGTAACAGAATGGAGCTAGCCACAATAAAGCATCTAGTATCCCCAGTGAGACTGTTCCCATTACAATACAAGGCACCCAGCCTTCTGTTAACTATGGCCACCAGACTGTCAATATGGGGTGCAAAGGTAAGGTGTCATCCAAAGTGACTCCAAGGTATGTGAAGGTCTACACCTGTTCAAGATTTTGACTTGGCCATTTCGGATGACAAAGGTGCAACTTCCTCTTCTGAGGAGACTAGAGAGGAGCATGGTCTTAGTGTATTTTTTGTAACTCAGGACCAATTTGTTGTTGGTGAATCAGCTTTGAAGTGACCTGAAGTTACTCTGCAGAGCGGTGATAAAGCTGTCAAGGTCAGGGTTTTGGAACAGGTGACAGCATCACTGGTATAGAGGAGTAAATGGTCTGTCTGACAATCATCGGGCGGTCAGTTTATCAAGATGCCAAAAGGAGACAACCCAATATGGAACCCTAGGGACACCAATAGAAACTCCCATAATGTTGGTCAAAGATTGGTTGATCTTCACCCATTGAGAATGATAGAGCAGACAGCTGTAGAACCAGCCAACTGTGTTCTGTGACAAACCCAGGCCAAAGAGTTTGCCAAGTAGGAGCTTATGGTTAAGGCTTTAGTAAAATTGGTATATATAGCTCTGACTAGGTCACCATTGTCAATATGTTTGTATGTACATCATTGTTTGCAAGTATTTTGATAATTTAAAGATCAAATTAAGAATGAACTTACTTGAGTAATATTCCCTCAGCAAACAGAGTAAACAAAATAGAGAACCTTCTGAGGACTGTAAACATTGGCAGGCTGCAAGACAAGGTTGCAATATTAGCTGATAAAACAGCATTGATCCAACATTTCCCACAATTCACACCCAAAAAGAGCTATTGTTCTACAGCCAGAAACAAAGAGCCAGAATAAAAAAAAACACCATGAATTTCAGGCTTTTAACTAAACATTAGTGCACTGCAACAATCTATTTGCAATTTGTTTCAAAAAATAATGTATTACATTAATATACTTTATAACGATTCTGTGTGCAAATATGTTTTCATATCTGTATATAAGTTATTCTACTCTGATACCAATACAGAGTTCTTTAAAATTTAAAACATCATTATCCGTAAACTCCTCTGTATGAATAATTTATAAAAATAGTCCCACCCCCATGATGCACTGTAATGCTAATGGCAAATTACTTAAATGAGGGAGAAAACTTATTTCTCTACCTACAAAAAGTTCTAAATATCTTATGCTCAGAACTGGCAGTCAATTGGAAAGGTGCAAATAACCTAGTTTAATGAAAAGACATTCACTTGCAACAAAATACTGCCCTATAAATTACCACTGCTGCAAGTTTAAAAACTATTTCCATCAGCAACATCTCAATTAGCTTGAAGTACTGGAGCTAAATCAACACGTTAGTTGCTCCAGCAAATCAGTAACATATTTTTTTTGGGGGGACCGCTCTACTATGAATTTCTGGGGAAGGGGGGTCGCTAAAGCAGATGCATTTTCAAAAGCACTGACACAGGTGCAGGACCCAATTTTAATGTTAGCTTGTGATAGGATAAATGCATCAAAACGCTTGTATTTGATGACGACACTTTGTGTAAAATAATAATGACGGGCAAATATTGAGGCATGCATCATTATACAGGTAGAGCATATGTTGTGCCACAACACGTGGCAGATGAGCAGTATACTCAGATCACCTTCAGGGTGGTCTAACATATCGATGTAGGCAAGTCCCTGGTACAGCTCTGAAAATCTAGCCCAGAATGGCTCTACAAATTCTGTTCAGTCATTGTTTGCTCCTCTATGGCCCCTACCTCTCACTTCTTCAGGCTCCCCAAGCCCCATTCCCATTAAGATTACCCACTGGCTTCCCAAAGACTCAGATCAGACATCTCCATTGCCTCATCATCACTGATCTGTGATCTATCTCATCAGAGTGACCCCTGCTGCCAGTAGAGAAAGCAGCCCAATGCCCATAGTGTTAGATAGGAAGCCTCTAGAGGTTAAAGGCCAACAAATGAGGGAAAGGCATCCAATGTGGCAGGCCAGTCAGTTTTCCCTGTTCTCCACTGGTCATTCCCACACTCCAAATAGTCTCTCCACTTATGCACCAACTTACGGGTGGGGCTGAAGCACGAAGGCCTGGTCACCAAAGCTGCAACTACTGCCAGCTGTAGTATGAGATGCTCAAGTGGTGGGAGCAATAGATCCACCCCTCAAGCCCTGCTTTGCAGCATTTTCATGCCCCTCAAGCCCTAGGATTATTATGTGAAGACAGATCTCCTGCAAGATAACACCACATGCTACTGCTGACACCACCGGTCAGGCAGTTTTCTGCTACCATAAAGCGATTTTAGATTTCCAAGGCAACCAAGTCACATGTGCAAATATTTTGAAAAGTTAAGCACTGAACTACTGATCTAGTATTTTAAACTCATCACAACTCCACTTCTTTGAAGTATTGCTTCCATGCTCAAGAAGTAGGCAATTGCAAAATAAAATCATTGCATTTCTAAACGGTATAAGCAAGGGATAAAACAAGTACAAAATGGTCACCCAGTCAAACAAAACTACCCCAGACCTAATCTGTGAAGCTTTTTCCTCACCATATTAATTAATGGGACACTTACTATGCTATACATTTCCTAATTATTCAGGGTTGAACTGCAATTCAGCATCACAGCAGCTGTTTGAGGGCATGAACTGCAGCAAGCTTAAACTAATCTCAACAGAGCAGATACACCCCAAATGGCAGAAAATAAACAAACAAGTAAATGACTTGAGATTACTTATTTTCCACACTACATTTATTTGTTTCTTCATTCGAAGCACAGACTATTGTATGGCACATTATGTCAATATGTGCATGTATATTCTCCTCTTTCCCAGGACACAACTGGAAATTATCTGTTCCAGCTTGGTGTACTTTCCAGCAAAATAGTTTAAATAAATATAGTATAGACTTACTTGAGCTTCTTTGTGCCAAACAGTCCTGAAATTTGTCTGCGAAATAAATAAGAGGTAGTGAAATGTCTGCAAAATAAAAATAAGGAGCCAGTTATAACACCATTATAGACAAGAGTAAGACCACATGCCTGCCCTAGAGAACTTGTTCAAGATAAGATATGAATTGAACAGTAATCATCATTAGAGTCTAAAGGAATATGTAGCTAAACAGTGTAACCAATTTGAGGTCCCTGATGGCTTCTATCTGTAAAATCACCCCACACATCAGCATACAAAGCTTAAAATTTAAAAATTACTTACTGCATAAATGTTGTTTCTTCCAAGGATGCCACACTAAGTTTAACAAGTGCAATCATTCCAGGAAGGAGCAGCCATGAAGATCTGGAACTTTATGCTAATGATAGAACTTTAGAATGAAGTTTAGACTCTGCTGCATGATCATATTCATCCCTGCTTTCCAACACCTTATTTCTAGAACTGTGACCACTAAAAGTAGCTAAATGGCTACCAAAGCATATTAAGTTTTTCCACAAACATTTTTGAATAATGGTTGAAGCAAGGCAGAATAAACTTATCTAGTTGAAAAAACAAACTAATTCAAATCACGGAGTAACTATTGTAAAGGCACTGTAACAAGTAATGTTCAAGCAAATAGAAAAAACAGATTCATGCCTGAAACTTCTATCGGGTTCTGGAAGAGGAGGCAGGATTAAGGATTGTTAAACATAGTGAGGGATACTGGTCGTCGGCACAGGTCAGGAAGTATAGGAAAACCAGGACAGTTATAAAATTCAAGTAGCATTTTATTATTATTAAAACAGTAAAATAAAAATAGAAATTGTTCAGCACAACTGTTGACAAAGGCAATACAAACAAAGAAAACAAAGTCCTTCATCTGAGGGTTCTCTAGTTCCAAGTTTCAGTCTCTGTCTCTCTAGCAAAACATTTCTGCTCTTTTTATAAGTCTTGCCTGGGAACTCGATTGAAGAACATCCTGTTTTTCAGAAAATGTTCTTGTCAGTTTCTTTGCAGAGCAGGCTTTCAAATACAACAAGGTCCCAAGCTAGCCTCCCCGTGAGAGCTCTGCAAAGTTTGCAAACAAGCCTGAGAGAAGCTCAAACTGCATCTCAGGTTAACCCTTGAGTTCAATAGCTTTCTGCAATCATTTTAACAGTATAACTATATTTATAAAATAGGTATCCAAAATAAAAATAAAAAGTCTCATTGGTCAAAATGTATCATGTGGCAGTGCATAAAATCTGTTTTATGCACAGTCATCAGTCCTAAACCACATCACACAATAAGCAAATCAGTCACCCTACAACCAGAATTGATCTTCCATCACAAACATGGCTGTTACCTTTACATGGTAAAACCTTCAACTGGGCCCTAAAATAAGACTATCAGAATAAAAAAATGAAACACATTAATTAAATGCTGTTTTCCTGATCATCACACTCTCCTTACATGCATAAACAAATTAGAACCATTAGTGTTGTTTATAGTTTTCATTACAACAGTTTCTTTGCCGACAATGAAAAATCCTCATTCCGTCTTTACCTGCTCATCAGGAAATCTCTTCTGCTTGTAGACCGAGATAATCGAGTCTTTGGCTGTAGAAGAGGCCTTTGTTTGTTTGTGTGTCTGTATAGGTGTAATATATATATATATATATATATATATATATATATATATATATATATATATATATATATATATATATATATACACACACACACACACACACACACACATATATACATATACATATACATATACACACACATACATATATCTACATACATACATACATACATATACACACACACACACACACACACACACAATGTTAGAGAGGGGCATTCTGTCAGTTGAACTGAGCAGAATTTGGAATCCATGTTTCCATGGTAAACATTCCAAGATAAACATTCAATTTCTTGAATCTTGATGCCAGCAAAGGACAAACATTGTCCAGCAGTAATACAATATAAACATGCTTTTCCACAACTGTAAAACATAAAAAAAAAAAATGGAACCCATTTTATTAGATATAAACAAACTGGGTGTATGGAACAGATGTTACCACACCCCAGGGGCTGAAGGCACTTGGCCTGTGGCCTCATAAGCTCACTATGTCAGCTGGGCATGCAATAAAATCTGTTCCATGCACACCCCATTGTGTCTTATTGTTTACGATTTTCAAACAAAGGGATCCCAGTATCACGTACAGTTTCACACAAAGAGTCACATATATTTTATAACCGCAGATATGCAAGTGGAAGAAAAGACCCGAAACAGCAAGTGAAGGCAGAGAAATAGCAAAGAGGCAGAAGTACAGAGACCATCAGAGTGATCAGTTCCTAGGTCTCATGAGAACATTTGGTTGCGCAACCAGACAGACAAGAGACAGAAAGGAGAAGACAGAACAGATCCTTATGCTTAACTTTTCTACATAACAAATGGGACAGGGCCTTATTCAACTCCATCACTATCCCTTGGAAGAAACAGCATTACTACAGCAAGTTATTTTTCCTTCTAACCCCAGGAATTCCTCACTTATGTTTAACAATCGCAGACTTCAGAGCAGTACCTTGGTAGGCTGGATACAGAACCTATTTAGGAAACGGCTCTGCAAGACAGCAGTGCAAAAGCTGGCATCTCTCCTGTACTGTATCTCCAGTCAGTAGTGTTTTGTGAAATTATGTACGGTTGTCCAGGTAGCCGCTTTACAAATTTCTTGCATGGGGATACCTTTGATGCTTCAGCAAAGGCAGAGGTCCCTCTTGTAGACTGTGCCCTAAGGACTCTGGGTGGCAGTTTACCAGCTTTGTCATACAGAATTGTGTGTACAAGACTATCCAGTGGGAAAACTGTTCTCCTGGATGCTAGTTTGCCTTTTCCCACTTCACCATAAGTGACACACAGATGACTGCTAGTGGACCTGACATCCTTTGTGTGGTTCAGATAGTAACTCAGTGCCCTCTGACATCCAGGCAGTGCAACACTTGCTCCCTTGAGCTGGGTTCTTCTGTGAAGAAACAGGGCAATTGATTGATTCAGGTGGAATTCAGGTACCACTTTGGGAGGAATTTCTCGTTGGTCCTGAGGACTACTTTGTCCTTACAGAACAGTATGTAGTCTGGATCTGTGCAGAGGGCTTGCAGCTTGCTCACCCTTTTAGCAGATGACCCTGCCATTAGCAAAACAGTTTTCCAGGTGACATACTTTAGTGCAGCGGTGGTCATAAGCTTGAAAGACGACTGTCAACTGAGCAATGCACACATCCAATTAAGTCCCAGGGTGGAACAAGGTCCCTCACTGGAGAGTACACATGATTAATGCCTCTGAAAAACTTTCTGAAAATGGGTTGTGAGGCCAATGATCGGTCTTTGCCAGTTGATGTGTAAATGGACACTGCTGTTAAATGCATCTTCAGGTTGAAGACTTCAGGCCCAGTGACTGGAGGTGCGCTAGGTAGTCAGGATTATAGACAAACCTATCCGGATAGGGTTAATCTGTCTAGAAGCACACCAGAAGGAAAACCTTTTCCCTTTAAAGCATGTCTTCCTTGTTGCTGGCTTCTTGGAAACTTTCAGCACTGTCATTACCTCATCTGCAAGCTTTAGCCCCTAACCCTTCAAGAACCATGCTCTGAGACATAGAGTTCTCAGGTCTGGGAATGCTATCCTGTTCTGAGACAGTGTCAGCAGATTATATCTCAGTGCCAGATTGACAGGATGCATGCTGGAGACAGACAGGGGCATGGAGTACCAGGTCTGCTTGGCCCAGTCTGATGCTGAAAGAAATCACTGCTGCCGACTCTTTCTCAGCTTTGAGCATTCTAGTAAGAGTGGAAATGGAGGAAGGCACAGAAACTTCTCAGACCAGTGCAGGACTAGTACATCCTCCAGGACTGAACCCCTGCTGGGGGTCTGCAACAAAAAGTGGGAGTTGGTTGTTCTCCCAGGAAGCAAACAGATCTACTTGGTGTACTCTGCCATCTTAACACTGATACCAGCACCTGCGGTTCAGGATCCACTCATGGTTTCCTTGCTCATCCTGCTTAGTGAGGCTGCTAGTACATTGTCTTTCCCTGGCAGGTGTACTGTGGATAGCTCTACTTCAAGAAGTAGGTTAGGTTCCAGATCTTCATAGTTTCTGTGCTATTCTTGACAATTATGTTCATCCCTGGTTGTTTAACCAGTTGGACTTGGAAAGATGGACCCCAGATCTGAAAGAAAATGCCTGTATGGACACGTACACTGCCCGAGTTCCAGGAAGCTGATATGCTTCTGAGTGTCCTGTGTGCTCCAAGTGCCATTTAGAGTGAGGTCCTCCAGGTGGGCACTGCAACCTAGGTGGGAGGAATCCAGTTGTGAGGATAGTTGTAGGAGAGTGCTGAAGAAAGGAATAACCTCTGAGGTTGTCCTCTTTTCCACTATTCTAGTGCACTTAGCACGCTCATGTGACAGGCACCAGTTTGGACAGGGGATCTCACCTCTGAGACCAGAGATCCCTTGGGTGAAAGTAAATGTCTTTCATGAGGAACTGGGCCCCTGGCACCACTGCAGTGGACGAGGCCATGTGTCCTAGCAGCTGTATAAAATCCCTTGCAGACCTTGGCTGACCTGTCCTGAATGATTCTACAACTGAAATCAGATTTGCTACCCTTGCTTGAGGAAGAAAGCCTTCCTTTGCAGGGTATCTAGTTCTCAGTAATGCACCTGGGAAACAAAAACCCAGGAGAGTATACAATGGGGGTGAGATACTAACAACAACAAAATGGAAAGGACCTGGGGTAGTCATATCAGATGACCTAAAGGTGGGCAAGCAATGTGAGAAGGCAGTAAGGAGGGCTGACGGGATACTGGGATGTATAGGAAGAGGCATCACCAGTAGAAAACAGAAGTTGTTTTCCCTCTATACAGACAGTTGGTGAGACCCCATCTGGAGTGCCGTGTGCAGTTCTGGAGACCCCATCTCCACAAGGATATAGACAGAATGGTGGCTGTCTAGAGGAGGGCAACTAAAATGGTGCAGGGTCTGCATCAGAAGACATATGAAGAGAGATTAAAGGAGCTTAATATGTATACACTCGAGGAAAAGGGGGGCAGACATGATAGAAACTTTCAAGTACCTCAAGGAAATCAACAAAGTCCAAGAGGGTAGCATCTTTCAGAGCGAGATGTGCAAGAACAAGGGGCACAATCTGAAGATGGGGGGTGAGTGCTCAGAGGTAATGTGAGGAAGTATTTTTCACTGAGAGGGTGGTGAATACATGGAACAGCCTTCTTGAGGAGGTAGTAGAGTCAAAACAATGGGGAATTAGAGTATGCATGGGGCAGACACAAAGCAATTCTAGTGGGGGTAGGAGGAAGTAGGCTGCTGGTTAACTAGGATCTGCAGCTTATCCATTTGTAGGGGAATGGACAGATTAGGTGGGCAAAACAGTCCTTATCTGCCATCAAATTCTATGTTTCTATGCACCGATAAAGCCCAGCATCCTGGCTGGAGGCTGACAAACTGGTCCTCACGTGCTCACTATGGTGAGTACTAGGAGGCAATCTCCCATAAGAAGGCAGAATTCTGTCCAGGGAGATTGCCGTGGGAAGAACAGACATTCTCAACTTTAATTGACAGGCTTCTCCATCCTGCCGGTCTACAGCTGAAGATTTTTTATTCATTTTGTGTGAAAAGTTTGTCTGTTCTTTCTGACAGACTGTCGCTCATCCAGTTGGGGATTCTGGAAGGAGACTTACGCATCACAGTGGCTGGATTAGTGGAAGCAGAGGCACTCTGCCTGTCTGGGAGGAATTTAGGCCAGAGAGGTGTCTGAAGTGACTGGGATAATCTTAGAGCCAAGCACACATTTTACAAACTGGACCCAGCCCGATGCTTTTCTTAATGGGATGCAGCAAGGCTGTTGGCCGGTGTTCGCCAGGATTGGCAGGTGCTCAATGGTAGAAGGGTGTCCCCAGTGGCTTTGAAAGAAGCACTGGTGAGACCCTCCTTAAGAAACATTCCCCATCCCAGATGTCCTGGCAAATTATCGTCAATCTCCAACCTACCATTTTGAGCAAGGTTGTTGAGAAATTGGTGGCACAGCAGCTTGAGAACTGCCTTGTGTCCTTCAACATCTATGAGCCATTTCAGTCAGGTTTTGGGCTAGACACAGCACAGAAGCAGCTCTTGTTAGGGTGCACAATGACCTTCTCAGGGCTAGCGACAGACGAGACAGGTCAGTTCTTGTGCCTCCTCAGTCTCTCATCAGCATTTGACACCGTGGACCACATCATGCTTCTTGATAGATTCTGTGAGTTTTATGGACTTCGCCGGTATTGTCATCAAATGGTTCGAGTCCTATCTCTCTGCAGCGGATAGTGATGGGGAAATTCTCCTCCTCCCCAATGCCTCTGTCATGTGGAGTTCCACGGGTTCGATCATGTCGCCGATGCTGTTCGCAGTGTACATGCTGCCCTTGGGTGAGATCATTTGGCAATACAGCGTGGCTTTCATGGTTATGCAGATGACACCCAGCTGTATTTGTCATTTGCACCCAGAACATCCAGTGCTGTCAATGTGCTTAACATCTGTCTAGCTAAAATCAATGACTGGATGGCTTCCAGCTGGTTGAGACTAAACACGGACAAGACAGAGGTGCCAGTGATCGAGCTGGGTCGCAGGCATGATGGGTTGCAACCTGGAGGGACACAGGTCTTTTCCTGGGGTCTGCTCCACTGGTAGCGCCTTCGAGGGTGTAATCTGGGTGTGATCCTGGACAGCAGGCTGACCTTTAAAGATTAGGGTCTTGTCTGCAGTTAAGAGTGGTTTACCACCTTGCACAACATTGCCAGGATCAAGTCCTCATTCCACCTGAGGCTCTGCCGACACTGGTACATGCTTTTGTCACCGCTAGGCTGACTACTGCAATGCTCTTTACTCTGGGGTCATGGGAGACTGCAGTTGGTGCAGAGTGCAGTGGCCTGTTGGACGGGCCTGCCCAGGTCCTGTCATGTGACCTCGGTCCTATGTGTGCTCTGCACAGGCTGATGGTCAGGTGGAGGGTCCTTTTCAAGGTGGGCTTGCTCACCTATAGGGCCCCATATGGGCTGGGTCCTGGCTACCTGTCTGAGCTCCTGATACTTGCAGCCTCTGTTTGCTCTTTTCGCCCTCGAGGGCCTCCTGGACATTCCAAGAGTTTGCCTCAAGACATCCAGTGATCAAGCATTTAGCATCTCTGGGCCGACACTGTGGAATGGGCTTCCACCTGCAGTCTGGGAGGCCCCTAGATTGGTATTTTCACAGAGGCTAAAAGCCCACCTCTTTGCTTGGCTTTTATAGAATGATTTTACATCTGACTATTTTAATTATTATAGACGATTGTAAACTGGAATTAAAATGTTATTGATTTTTGTAATTTTTCTGTCTTATTCGTTGCTTTATTTCTTATGTTTTTGTTAGCGCCTAGAGCCTCAGGGATTGGGCACCCTAAAATAAAATTTGCTATGCCTTGCAATCCTGAGCTGGTTCTATCTGTGACCTTTGAAGATTTATGTTGAAGCCCAACTCTCTAGTGTATTCTTTGTCAGCTGGACATGAGTTTTTTCTTTCTGCTGTGTTCTTCCTGAGACCAGCCAATCATCCAGGTAGAGAAAACCACTACACTTTGCCTTCTCAGATGTGTTGCCACCACAGCTAGGCACTTTGTGAAAACCACTGGAGATGAGATTAGGCTCAAAGGAAGGACTGTGAACTGGTATCAGCAGTTCCCTAGTCTGAACCTGAGGTACTTTCTTGACTGGGTCAGACTGGTATGTGAAAGAAGGAATCTTTCAGAGCAGCGACCCTAGCCAGTCTCCCACTTTTAACAATGGTATCAGTGAGTCCAGTGTTACCATTTTGAACTTCTTTTCTTTGAGTGTTCAGATATGTCTGGTCTAAAATCGGTTGCCACTCCCGATTTTTCTTGTGGGTCAGGCAGTATCTGGAGAAAAGACCATTGTCCTACTAAGTGGCAGGTAACTTCTCCACTGCTTTTGCTTGCAGTCATTTCTTTACCTCCAGCAGAATGTTTTTCTGTTGGGGTGAGAGGCTGGAAAACCTTTGGGTTCAGCACTCAGCAGCTTTGGGAATTTTCTGAACTGCAGGGGCAAACCCTGGCACACTACTTCTAGGATCCACCTATCTGTGGTGATGTTTGACCATTCCTGGAAGTAGTGGACCAACCGCTCCCAGCAATAGATGGGTGGCCTGGGCAGAATTGCTAGGGTTTTTGTTTTGCTGCAATTTAGGGGCTGGAGTTGCAGCTGCATGCCTGGTGACCCTGACCCTTTAGTAACCTCTTTGGGGTGGGTAATTACAGAACATAAGGCTGGTAGTAAATCCTATCCCTACCACCCCTTTCATAAGGCCTGTGGGAAGTAGAGGCCTTTTCGCCTTCAGTATTCCTCTTGTAGTTGGATTTTGTATTCATCCATCTTTTTTTTATGCAAGTCTCTGTTTTGTCACTAAATACGGAGTTTCCTCAGATGGTAACTCTGTAGCTTTCCATCTGTGTGTCCTGTGAAAGGTCTGTGGTTCTAAGCCATGCAAACTCCTCAAGGACACTGCATGTGCCAGGACCGAGAAGCAGCGTCATTAGTATCCACTGCCATATGGAACTGGTACTTAGCAGCATCCACTGTTGATCTAGCTGTGTCAACCATATCTTGTGCTGGAGCACCAGGTGCTTTTTCACTCACTGCCAGTATAGAGTTCCAGACAGCTTTCTGGTACTGAGTTGTGTATGCCAGGCAAGCTGCCTGCCTGAGGGCAGGGAAGCTGCTGTATACAATTTTTGGCCCTACTATTCAGTTTCTGGAATCTTTCTCAGGATGCTGGGAGGACAGGGCACTTTGGCCTTGTCAGAGGCTTCAGCCTGGACCACTCCCTCAGGATCAGGATGGCAGTACAGACACTCAACCCCATGCTTGTCCACCTGATATTTTTCTCAACTTTTGCCAATGTCAGCCACTGAGATGGGTGCTGACATCATTTTGCTAGTGGATTTTTGAAGGATTTGTGAAGGGAAGACGCAACCTCCTAGTGGGGCTAGCCCATCATATCCATGAATTCCACTTCCTTCATCATCCTCAGTTTCACTGGAGGAAATGTTTAGGGTGTTTACCATCTATCTACCCTACAAAGGAGTAATGAAATTATAGTCCTCTACAGATCCTAGAGGGAGTCAAATTCTTGCTCAGGAGACCCATCTGGTTCCAGGGTTCTCCTTCCTCCTTTCATAACACATTACCTCCTCCTCCACAAGCACCAGGAATGGAACTGCAGCAGGAGGGGGGTACAGGAATATTAAAGGAAATTCTATATAGAGTCCCCAAGTGCAACAGCGGCTGCAGGAATGCCCGATTAGGCTTTTAACATAAAAGTAAATCTGTTGTTACCTGCTGCCTAGGACATTTAATTAACAAGATCCACTCCATCCATAATGGCCACAGAACTCCAGGCGGACACCTCGTGCATTCCAGGCAAAGCTTCACTTACGAAGTTACGCCAATGAGGCTGCTAATAAATGAGACAGATGTTGGTAGCTCCCATTGGCATAACCTTCACGGAAGAAGCCACCAAGGGTGCGCGAGATGTCTGCCCGTGGCTCTGTGGCTATTATGGATGGAGCTGATTTTAATTAAAATTCTGAGGTAGCAGGTAAATAAAAAGTTACTTTTATTTGTTTATTTATTATCGAAATATTTCACCAGGAAGGCACACTGAGCAAAAGTTGCTCGTTGCAACCTGGGGAAGGGGTACAACTGGAATGAGACATTATACATTCAAGTTACAGGATCAACATTAAACACACAGTTGTGAGACAGGTGTTACAAACAGTGTTACAACAGTGTTGTGCATAACATGATGAAAGGGGGACAATGATAAGTGCTGGGAAGTACTTACAGGAAAGAAAAGGGAGAAAGGTGAGGGAGGGAGGGAAGAGTCATGCCCTGGAGACCCCTTCAGGAAGCAAAGGACCCTGCAAGGGCTCTGGGGGCCAGAGAGAAGGGGAAAACTGTGTCCCAGAGAGATCCCTTTAAGATGGTGGGGAAAAGTAGATGAGAGATGCAAACCCCTTGGGGGCGGTGGTGGTGGGATAGGGATCCTGGAGAGCATTCAAGGTCCTTACATTCTGTGAGAGTTCAAGGGAGGCCAGTAAGGGGAGCAATTAGGGGAAGGGAGAAGGGTGTGGTGCACAGGGTAAAAGAAGGTGACTGTAGGGTAGGGTTTGTCTAGGGCTTAGAGGAGGAATTAGGAAGGACATGGCAGGAGCAGCTAGGTACAAGGTAATTATTGACGGCAGAGTTGATAGAGTAGCAGAGGATGAGTGCTGGATTTGGGGAGGTGAGAGTAACTGACTGGCCGATTTGGGTGGATTCATGGGGACAAACCAGAGCACGTGAGTTGGTTGATCTAAGGGAATGGGAGGGTGGGGGAGGTGTTACAAAGGAGGGGTGAGGTAGAAGGAGCTCACCCAACCAGTGCTTGAGGTGAATTTAGCACAGTGAGAGTCACCTATTTTATTTTATTTATTTGCTTTTGTTGACCGGTAAGTGCACTAAACAAATTCTGCCTATTTTCAGGCACGACACCTGGGATTCAGATGAATATCAACTGATCTTGAACCACATTGAGCTGTTGGTGGTATTTGTAGTGAATGTATTTGTAAGCAAGGGAAGGATAGGGCATGATAAAGATTGCAGTGATGGGTCCGAGAGGGCATCCAGGGCAAAGCAGCAGAAGGAACTGAAGAGGGTGTCCCGCCTGGCCAGAGAGGATTTAGTGGCAGCACTATAGACCATGTCACAGTAGTTGAAAATGGGCAGTATCATCTTCTGAACAAGTACACGCCTAGCTGTAGGAGGGATGCAACTACGGTTCCTGAACAGGGCACCAAGCTTGGGGACAGATTTATGGATGGTGCAATATGGCTACAGAAGTTTAGGTGTGTTGGTCCAACCAAACACCCAAGCACCTGAAGGAGGATGTGTCCTCAAGTTAAGTCCACTAAGGGTGTGAAAAGTGGGTAGGGAAGGAAGCCTAGAGAGTCTCTGCCTTGTGCCAAAGGTCATAGAGACAGTCTTTTGGCATTGAGGAAAAGTTTATGGTTAGCAAACCAGAGCTGAACTTGTCAAGTCTTGCTGTAAGCTGGTTATAACCTCAGCAGGACAGGAGCCAGATGCATACAGGACTGTATCATCTGCATACATATGTATAGTGGAGGATGGGGAGCAAATGGAGGGAAGGTAGTTTAAGAAGATGGAGAACAGGAGGGGCCCTAATACTGAACCCTGGGGACTCAGTGCTAATTGGGAGGGGTGGGAGGTGGCATCCAAGATCTTAACTGATTGGGTTCACCAATAAGGTAGGCCTTGAACCAGTTTGTGGTGGAGGGAGATGGGCCAGCTGCTGGGAGTGAGTTGAGGAGAAGGGAGTGTGAGACAGTGTTGAAAGCCTTGGCCAGATCGACAAAAATGGCAGAGGTAATTTGCCCATTGTCCATGCTGGTTAGTATGGAGTCTGTGAGCCGAGGGAGAGGTGGTGGTTGAGTGTTTTTCCTGAAACCAGACTGGAAAGGGGTGAAAAGGAGGTATCAGATAGAAAAGAGGTGAGCTGGGAGATGACAATGTGTTCTTGAAGCTTGCAAGGGTAGGGAGGAAAGAAATGGGGCGAGAAGTTGCTAGGGATGAGGGGTCACCCCCTTTGGGTAGAGGGAGGACCACAGCATGTTTCCAGGACGAAGGGACAGAGGCAGCAGAGAATGAGAGATTTAGGATTATTGAGAGGGGCAGGCAATGGCCGAGTGGAGAGGGAGAGGAGTTTTGGGTCAAGGCCATCAGGGAGGCACCTTTAGAGGGGCTGAGGGTGAGGAGGGCACCTAGGGCATTGTTTGGTGTTACAGTAGCAAAGAGAAGAGAAAGTGGGAGGGGCACACCAGTAGAGGTGGGGAGGAGGATGGATAGAGGGGAGGGATTTCAGCAGCTCAGTGGTGCAGGCGGTATAGTAGGAGTTAAATTCTGCAGCTACAGCTGGTGGGTCAGACACTAGTGAGCTATTTACTTTACGCACTATGGGCGGTGGGTGAGATGAGGGGTAAATAGGGTGTGCACCACCTTCCAGAACTTTGAAGGGAATTTATGTTGGTAATGAAGGCAGATTTGAAATATCTGAACTTAGCTAATCTTGCAGCCCTGGTGCACGTGTTTCTGATCATGCGGAAGTTTGCGAGGTCACTAGGATGCTGGGTAGCTTTATGACGCCCAGGCTCATTCAGTCCTGAGACAGGCCAGAAGCTCAGGGGTTCAGGGTGGGGTGGGAGGTAATGGCCCAGTTGAGTAGGGAGTATTATTGTGTCTTGTGGTTTGGTCGGGTGGGTCCGGAGATCAGTTGGGAGAGGTTTAGGGCTCCAATTTCATTTTTAGTTTTAGTGACAACCAATTTATACTGAAGTTGTTTAGGATGAATAATTCCCAGAGCAAGCAAGGGAAGTGATGAAGGTTAGGAGGTCTAGCGTGACAGCGTGACTGAAGGATGGACATTTGCTGCAGGATATGATGGCTACGAAGACTGGAAGAGTGAAGGGAGGGTCACGTGGATCGTTAGGGCATCATGGGTCTTAGGATTTGAGGATGAGTAGATGGTAGAATATTGATGATGGCTAGGACATAAATGTCCATACCACCCTTGCCAGAACGGTCTTGCCAGCAGCGAGTAGCAGGGAATGGAGACAGAGTGGTCAGGGATACTGCTCTTTGGCCAAGTTTCTGAGAAGATTAGAATGTCTGGTTTTACAGCACGCACCATGGTCTGAATCAGGTCTATTTTTTGCAACAAGCTTGTTACAAGCTGTGATCTTAGGCCATTTGGGAGGGCTGAGAGAAGAGAGCTGGGGATGTAATACAGGAGGAGGCACAAAAGGAGCAATAGGGCCTGGATTGGGGTGGATATCCCTGATGGAGAGCAAGAGGAGGGAGAGTATGAGAAAGCAGAACTTAGGAATGTGTTTTATGTGTTTCTGCAGCTCCTGCTGCACTTAGGGACTCTATAGAGGTTCCCTTTAAAGAGATTCTCCAGAACCTGGAAAGTCTAGAAGAACTGCCATAACTTTGCCATGTCCTCTGCTGAAGGCATTTCATTTGGGTCAGCTGCTGGCTCCTTTCCTTTTCAGATTGGGAGACAAACACATGTTTTTTATTTTGCTTTCTGTTGTTTTCAAACAAGTTTCTGATGTCTGCTTAGGCTCTTTTATTTTGCTACATTACAACGTGAACAAACCTAGGGTTACCATCAGGCCCAGTTTTACGCAGTCTGCAGACAGCCCAGCCAGAACATGGAAAAACAAACCTGCACAGTGCCCTGTTTTGGGCTTTGTTTACTTATTTACAAAAGAAGGTGGTCTCGATCTTTGGACGGAGCTGGCAGTCATACAGTTTGTGGTTTAAGTGTCACTGTTTATGCAGTTTAAGGCAAGTCTTCGGTAAAGGTAGCCATGTGCAAATGAAGATGAAGGCAGAGCTCACATATACTGGACACAGGTATCACTGTTCCTATGTAAGTCAAAAGTGAAACAAAGAAATGTCTTTACTACAAAAGGTATCCAGAAACAGACGGACAGAAAAATGCTGAAAATTGCCACCACATGCAAAAGAAGCCTTTATCCAAGACCCACACCCAAACCACAGACTGAAGAAAGGGCAGCAATAATTAGTGACACTCCATACATGAAGAAAGATGGAGGAGATCCCAGTCTTCACAGCCCATGATTTTCTGGGGAAACTGTTTTATAAGTAGGGTTTTGATTCAAAACCAATGCTGTGGTTCAAGTTCAAGTTTATTGCAGGAAAGACTCTGTTGAGCAAGCTCATTCACAAGGAGGTCCTGAGGCACATACAGTTCGCAATTACATAGACAGCAGATATAAAATGTAGAACAACAAAGAAAAATATATAATACAAGAGGTTCTGTTTGCACAAAATAAATGTGGAGTACAGAGATGGAACTTTGAATTAAAGACTGATGCAAAGGATTTCAAGTGACATTAGCCGCTGAATGGCTGTCTCATCTGAAAGCTCTCGTCCTCACAAAGAAAAACCTTGTTAAAAGTGCTGCTTTGCTGCAAAAACAACTTAACCTAAAGAGGAGAGGTTCACTAACTAAGGATGAAGCCCCTAAAACCTGTACAAAGTCCTCCCGTGGATGCTGATAGATCAACCGTGAGCAGACAGACTCTGCACAATCAGGGATATGCTGCACGGCTCAAACCTCATCACAAGGCCCACAACAGTAGATGCACAAAACAAAATGCAAAAAGCTAGATACAATACTGGTGGAAGTCAGGGCCATCAGAGTAGGATTTTAAAAAGGTGCTTACCTTGGCGTGGACAAATTTAGAGACTCTGGAAACCAAGTGACTGCAATGGAGTGCCAGTCTGAAAATACTTCTTCCTGCTTAACTGACTTGAATCCACCTATACTCCAACTTGCTGAATTACAGGCAGCAATCACAGCCAGGCAGGAAGACTCAGAGAACAACACAGATAAAAAATATATTTATGCAACAGGAGTGGGCTCAAAACTCATTGAATAAATCAATTTATCTCCACAGCCAGTGAATACATAAAATTATGAAATGGGTAGAAAGAATGCTGAATTTGATTGGCCATGAGCTGTTTTCAGCTGGGCCGTTATCCCAACACAATGGCCCAGCATGGAGAAAAGACAAAGGCAGCAAGGACAGGGATGGGGCAAAAGAAATAAAGCCATAAAAAAATGGAGGGTAATGAGTACCAATGCCCGTAGTCTAGGGTAAAATCTCCTGAAATGGTGGCCTTGATGGAAGAGGGATGCCTGGATATCGTGGCAGTAACAGCAACATGGCACAGAGAACCAATGATTGGGATGTCAACATACCAGGGTACACAATCTACAGGAGGGACAGGGAGGGAGGAGGAGGAGGAGGAGTAGCTTATGTAAGGGAAGGATCACAGCAACAGAACTAAAGGGTAAACAGGCAGGAGAGGAGGCACTGGGTCACCCTGAGACTGGAATGGCACCACAAGCCTCACAGGGGTTGTATACAGACCCCGCCTCAGGGGAAGGAAATGGACAAGGAAATGATAGGAAGCGCCCTGGGATGGCAGAGAAAGGGAGATATTGCTGATGGGGACCTGAATTTGCTAGATGTTAACTGGAGCACCTTTGTTGCAGCCACATCCAAAAGTAGGGCCATTCTCGATGCTCTACAGGGGCATGCCTCAGACAGCTAGTTTTGGAACCCACTGGAGGAGCAATCTTAAACCTGGTACTCTCAAATGGTGATGGAGAGAGGATCTGATCTTGAAGTGGGTAACCATCTGGGAACAAGCAACCAGCAAATAGTGTGGTTCACGATAAACTTAGCTGCAGAGTCAAGCCATACAAAAGTGAAGGTACTGGACTTCAGGAGAACTTATTTTGTCAAAATGGGAGAGTGCCTCAGAAAAGCACTAGCAAACAGGCAAGAAGGTGGGAAGAGCAACAATGGGGAAACATCAAAACCACCATCACAGAGGCAACAAGCCTTGTGTGAAGCAAAAAACAAATCAAAATGAAAGAAAAAGACTATGGTTCTCAAAAGAAGTGGCGGGAAGGTAAGGGTAAAAAGATAGCATTTGGAAAGTATAAGGAAACACAGAAGGAGCGGGGAGAGAACTGTACCAGTTAAAGCAGAAGGAAACGGGAAGGCAGTCAGAATAGCAAAGGCCCAAACCGAGGAAAGGATAGCCAACTCAGTTAAGAAGCGGATAAAACCTTTATAGGTACATTAGGGGAGCAAAGAAAGACTAAGGCATAGATACGGAGGCTGAATAAAGAGGAATGTGGTTGGGCAGACAGCGACAGTGAAAAAGCAGGATACTGAATAAATACTTCTGCTCAGTATTCACAATGGAAAAGCAGGGGAGATACTTAATCCAGTCAATGGAAGCACTCTGGATTGGGGTTGATAATAGTCCTTTCACAAAGAAAGTGTTCTGAAAGAACTCTTAAAACTGAAGGTGGATAAAGCAATGGGGCCTGATGGGATTCACCCCAGAATTCTAAAAGAACTAAGGAAGAACTAGTAACACCACTGACTACCCTTTTAATAAATCGTGGAAGGATGGGGTGGTACCTGAGGACTGGAGGAGGGCAGATATAATTCTCCTTCACAAAAGTGGGAGCAAGACAGAGGCAGGAAACTACAGACCTGCCAGTTTGATCTCAGTGGTAGCGAAAACTTCTGAAGGAAAGAATTGTTGAGTATCAAGAGGCCAGTGGGGTACAGGACCCAAGGCAGCATGGATTCACAGCAGGAAGGTCATGTCAGACAAATCTAATTGATTTCTTTGACTGGGTGACCAAAGTAGTAGACCAGGGAGGGGCTATGGACATGGCCTACCTAGACTTTTAGCAAGTCATTTGACACAGTCCACACAAAAGATTAACACACAAATTAGCCAGCCTGGGAGTGGGTCCCAGGGTGGTAGCCTGGTAAAACACTGGCTGGACAACAGGACACAAGGGTAATAGTAAATGGAGTCCACAGTGAAGAAAGGAGGTTACCAGTGGGGTACCGCAGGGTTCAGTACTGGGGCGGTCCTTTTAATGTCTTTATAAGTGACATTGCAGATGGACTGGAAAGGAAAGTATGTCTCTTTGCAGATGACACAAGACCTGCAACAGGGCTGATCAAGGTGGGGTGAAAAGGATGAAAAGGGACTTGGCAAGGTTGGAGGAATGGTCAAATGTATGGCACCTTAGATTCAATGCAAAGAAGTGCAAAGTAATGCACCTGGGAAACAAAAACCCGGAGAAGAGTACACAATGGGGGTGAGATACTGACAGCAACAAAAATGGAAAGGGACCTGGGGTAGTCATATCAGATGACCCTAAAGGTGGTCCAGCAATGTGAGAAGGCAGTAAGGAGGGCTGGGGGAGACTGGGATGCATAGAGAGAGGCATCGCCAGTAGAAAACAGGAAGTTGTTGGCCCTCTGTACAGACAGTTGGTATGACACATCTGAGTACTGTGTACAGTTCTGAGTCCCCATCTCCACAAAGACAGACAGGGTGGAGGCTGTCCAGAGGAGGGCAACAAAATGGTGCAGGGTCTGCACCAGAAGACATATGAAGAAAGACTAAAGGAGCTTAAGATGTATAGCCCTGAGGAAAGGGGGGACATGACAGAAACTTTCAAATACCTCAAGGGAATCAATAAAGTCCAAGAGGTTAGTATCTTTCAGAAAAGAGATGCAAGAACAAAGGGCACAATTTGAAGATAGAAGGGGAACGGCTCAGAGCGAATGTGAGGAAATATTTCTTCATATAAAGGGTTGTAGATGCATGGAATGGCCTTCCTGAGGACGCCAGAGCCAAAAACAGTGGGTGAATTCAAGAATGCATGGGACAGACATAAGGCAATTCTATTGGGGGTAGGAGGAAGTAGGCTGCTGTTTAACTAGGATCTGCAGCTTATCCATTAGGTAGGAAATGGGCAGATTAGGTGAGCTACGCGGTCCTCATCTGCCATCAAATTCTATCTTTCAGCTGAAATTATGTTTAAAAAGGCACAAAATTTACTGAAAATGACCCATTTCATAATCACAATAAGGCACTCCAGGGGTGTGTTATGGTGGGCTAACAACCCTTCTTGGGTGGCAGAAGCCCTCACCCTATGCCTCGCGTGCTTCAATCCACCCTGCAAGGTGGGCCATTATCACACCACAACACACCCCTGTCATGCCTTATTGCTTAATTTATTCAGAGTAGTAGCTATGTCACAATCACTCCGGAACTCATTTAGAATGCTCAGCCTCAGTAGCAGTACCAATCATATTCAAATACGAATAACTTTAAAACGAAAAAAAGACAGCATGGTACTGTGAGCATAAAAGTTGTTCAGCACAAACTTATCTACAAAATGATTGGTGTTTCATTTATAGATACCTTATAGATTTTTATAATTAGCAAAAAGAGCAGAAACTGCAATTTTTGTTCGCTTGACAAAATAAGCAAAAAGATAAACAATCAAAAGCAAATGTCCCTGCACTGACAGAAAGCATCCCTATTCATAAATGAAATATACAATGGTGAGCTGTCAAGATACATGATTTATCTACACTTGTGCTGTTGACCTCAAGCCATCTCACGGTGGCTTACGCTACTCGTGAGGTTACTGAGGTCAAACACATTTGTGCAGATAAATCATTTATCTGACAGCTCACCATTGTATATCCTTCATATATACAGTGAAACCCGCCTGGATCAAGCGCAGTGTCACAGTTTCCTGCAAGACAAAAGGGATTAACTCCCACTGAAATTGTACTGTTCCTGCAGTAACTCTACTGCAGAATTCTGCAAAGTTGGGCTTGATCCTGGCAAGCTTCACATGTTCTATTCAATTCAATTTTTATTTTACCAGGTCCACACCAGTCCTTTCACAGAAGAAAGGGTTCTGAAAGAACTCCCAAAACTGAAGGTGGACAAAGCAATTGGGCCGACAGAATACAACCCAGAATTCTAAAAGAACTAAGGGAGAACTAGTGACACCACTGACTACCCTTATTAACAAATCATGGGAGGACTGTGGTACCCAAGGACTGGAGGAGGGTGGATGTGATTCCCCTTCACAAAAGTGGGAGCAAAGCAGAGGAGGAAACTACAGACCTGTTAGCTTGACCTCAATGGTAAGGAAAATGATGTAATCACTTCTGAAAGAAAGAACTGTTGAGTACCTAGAGGCCAGTGGGGCACAGGACCCAAGGCTGCATGGATTCACAGTGGAAAGGTCATATCAGACTAATCCTGGGGTTCTCAAATGGTGAGGCCAGCCTCCTGGAGGCCCCAACCTGTTCCAGGGAGGCTCAAGCAAGTCTGAAAAGTACTGTATTTAAATTTTGAGTTTTATATATTTTGTGTGAAGAGATGAAGCAAACTGAAGAGGATAATAGTAGGTGAATTTTATGTATTTATTTACTGATAGGTGACAAGAGAAGGTGAATGAGCCAAGGCTTATTTCAGGTGTACCCAGGTAGGGTAGGGTGTGAATACATTTCAAAAGGTAACTGCAAAACAATCAAGATATACACAATGAACAATAGTGCAAAACAAATATGAACAATAAACTAATAATGAGTGGTGGTAATTGATCAATTTGTAGACTGATGACAGAACAGCCCAAATACAAGGGCTGAGCATAGAAGTGGTAAGCAGGAAGTAGCAAGTAATCCCTGAGAAGTTGCTTATGAGCAGGGATGGAGGAGCAAAGTAAGTAGGAAGGTTATTTCATATAGAGAGGAACGGAAAAAGTAGTCTGACCCATGAAGGTACTGCAGCAAGGGCAACAATGGTTCAAGAATGAAAATAGCAGAGGATGTAGGCTGCCTGGGGGTGGTGGGGTTACAATAAGCTGAATAATAATACTTGTTGTTGTATTTATTGTTATTCAGATGACACTTTGAGCACAGGAACTCTTTTCAAAGGTTCAACGTCAGTAAAAGACTAAGAATTGAATGTGAGCCAAGTATTCAGAGGGATTTCAATTTATTCATGGTGTACTGCGTAAAAGTATAGTATGTTATTTTTTCTTTGGGGAGGCCCAAGATTTTTCAGTTTTTGGGGAGGCTCAAACTCTTTTCCATGGATTTGGGGAGGCTCACTGTGACAAAGTCTGAGAACTACTGGACTAATCTAATGGATTTCTTTGATTGGGTGACCAGTAGTAGATCAGGGAGGAGCTGTGGACATGGCCTACCTAGACTTTAGCAAGGCATTTGACACAGTCCTACACAAAGATTAATAAACAAATTAGCCAGCCTGGGAGTGAGTTCCAGGGTGGTAGCCTAGGTAAAACATTGGCTGGACAACAGGACACAGAAGGCAATAGTAAACCGAGTCCACTCTGAAGAAAGGGGTTACTAGTGGAGTACTGCAGGGTTCAGTACTGGTCCGTCCTTTTAATGTCTTTATAAGTGACATTGCAGAGGGACTGGAAGGAACAGTATGTCTCTTTGCAGATGGCACAAAGATCTGCAACAGGTGTGATACCGCGGGGGAGAATGAGCAGAGACTTGGCAAGGTTGGAGGAATGGTCAAAAGTATGGCAGCTTAGCTTCAATGCAAAGAAGTGCAAGTAATGCACCTGGGAAACAAAACCCAGGGAAGAGTACACAATGGAGGGTATCAACAACAAAAATGGAAAGGGGCCAGCCCAGTGGCACTAAGGTTTGAGGCATTGGACGCCACACCTCGTGCTATGCCAGTGACCCAGGGTCAGGAACAGACTCAGGTTGCAGGGGTTGGCGGGAGGATGGAGGATTGAGTGTCCCAATGGATGCTCTCCTCCACCTGGGGTGGGTTACCGGGGTGCCTTGCGCACCCGATGCTCCTGGGGCCAGTGGAAGCACGGGCTGGGGGCAACAGTGACTCTTCAGAGCCACGGAGGAGGGGACGCTGTGGGCGCTTGGCAACTGCATGCATCAGCATGTCATCTGCCTGGACGTACATCCTTTCTTGCCAGCGTCCTCAGGGTGAGGGAGAAAAAGAGGAAAAATACATACACCCTGGCCCCTCAAGCAAGAAGAAAAGCCGGGGCAGGGGTTGCCTAGAGGATGCCCAGGCAAGCGGAATAGAAGGGGTATGAGGCCTCCTCTGACAGCCCTTAGAGGCTGGGCAAGTAAAAAAAAAGGAAAGGGACCTGGGGAAGTCATATTAGATGACCTAAAGGTAAGCAAGCAATTTGAAAAGCAGTAGGGAAAGCTGGGGTATACTGGGATGCATAGGAAGAGACATCACCAGCAGAAAACAGAATTTGTTATCCCTCTGTACAGACAGTTGGTGAGACCCCATCTGAGTACTGAGTCCAGTTCTGGATACCCCATCTCCGCAGGACATAGGATAGAAGCAGTCCAGAGGAGGGCAACTAGAATGGTGCAAGGTCTGCAAGAGAAGCCATATAAACTAAAAGAGCTTAATATGTATACCCTTGAGGAAAGGAGGAGAGTGGGGACATGATAGAAATGTTTAAGTACCTCAGTGGAATCAACAAAATCCAAGAGGGTAGCATCTTTCAGAAAAAGAGACATGCAAGAACAAGGGATACAATTTAAAGATATGGGGGGCAGTTCAGGGCAATGTGAGGAAGTATTTTTCACAGAGAGGGTAGTGATGCATGGAACAGCCTTCTGAGCAGGTTGTGGGGTCTAAAACTGTGGGAGAATTCAAGAATACTTGGGACAGACATAAGGCAATTCTAGTGGAGGGTAGGAAGAAATAGGCTGTTGGTTGACTAGGATCTGCAGCTTATCCTGTAGGTAGGAAATGGGCAGACTAGGTGGGCCAAGCGGTCCTTATCTGCCGTCAAAGTCTATGTTTCTGTAACAAATTGTAATGAGTATAGATGTGTATGTGTATATAGGATGCTGGAAGATTCTGAGGGGCAGGACATGGTGGGATTTATGGATGCCTTTCTTCACATGGCTCTCTCCTTACTCACGGATTGCCACCTTGAGAGTAGAACTGTTACACCTCACATACCATCTGTGAACTGTTCCAGCATTCCTGCCGTTTGCTGTCGTGGATCCGTGCTGGTTGCCTGAACTGCTCTGAAGTGCTTTCCGTCTGCTGCTAGAACTGTTCCTGACCCTGCAGTGCTCCCACTCCACTGGGAAAGCGAGGCCCCCATATCCTGGTAAGCCACCTGTACAATGGGACTGTGAGGAGGAGGCTCAGGAGTGTCACCAACTAGAGGAGGGAATCAACCTTTTAAGCTACGTTCACAGCGCAAGCACTGTGGTGCGAAAAGTGAGTGGTGTTATTCTTGATTTAAAGTGTATTTTAACCCTAACTATAACCAATTATAATTTATGTAGTAGGACTTTGCTATATTACATAGCAACTACTTGGATTTATTTAGTCGATGTACTAAATTATGCTTCTGTCATTCAAGGAATCAATTACTAAATACCAAAATAGAAATGCCAGTAGGTATCCGAATGATAGGAGGGTGCAATAAATGAATGTTTTATCTAAATAGATCTTAGCAATTATTGCTCTAACTAATGCTGTCTGTTAGGCATTTATTCTTTGGAAAACATAACTTAATTTGGAACTGTAGTTTGCCATACGACACTGTGATTTACTTTAATTCTAACTGCTTAATTTTATTAATTTTATTTTTTATTTTAGTCTTTGGTAACCAGTTAAGGCTCACTAGCCAAGTGCCTTTTTCAGGGTGACCTGGGAGCACTGGGCAGTTAAGTGACTTGCTCAAGTCACATAGTATGCAAGTGGAGGTTGTGATAATCAAACCAAGGTCTGGTCTGCTGGACGTACAAGCTCGTTCACAGATCATTACTCAACCTCTAGGCTATACTGCCAGCCCAACCATTTTGCTAACAAGGTGTTTCATTTAGCACTCTCTGGTGGAGAGGAGAAAACTGATTAAGGTGAACTCAAGGTGCTGTTTATAAAACGTTTTATATTGCAGAGAGTTTCTTTTAAGGTACTATTTCCTTAGTAAATTATTTAAAATGCTAAAGTTAATAGCTCAGTTGATATGTGTAATTGCTGTAGCACACTTTACAATTCTAAACTGTAGGAAGAAAAAGAACAAAGACCCCAGACCTTTCCAAAAAGCCTATATGATAAAGCCTCGGTCCTGGTTGCTGACCTGTACTAGCGGTCCCAAACACACTGAAGCTAAGAAGAAACCCATTTTCAAATTGTCTTAGGATAGTAAATTCCACAAAGAGTCTGCACTTAGCTAGAAGCCTTGGAAAAATGTTACAAACACATAAATGCTAAGGAATTACAGCTTTGCAATAAATGTTATTGTTATCAGGAGACACTAAGGCAAATCAGGACCAAGTATATATCATAGACCCAAGTTGAAAACAGCACATGAAAATGCTAGAAGCAGAATAAAAAGATCAGTGCTCTAAGGCTTTGGGTTCAGCAACATGCTCCAGATATAACTGAGACATGGTTATCATCCCAAATCGACAGTAGAGAAGCATTAATAGATAGTTTGTCTATTTTAGGCAGGATAGGGAAGCGGGAGGTGGAGTCTTACTACACCCGCAGAAAAAGCTAGAAGAATTTGAAACTATCTTTGCAGGGACAATTGAAGGGATAGAATGTCTCTGCATAATGTTAAAAAAAACTGAAACTGCTTGTGGGAGTGATATATTCTGCCCCAAAGATCAAAGTTGCCAAATTCGAAAATCTAGTGTTACAAATTGCACAACTAAAAGTTGACAAAAATATTCTGATATGCGATTTTAATGCAGCCTAGGGAAAGCCAGAAGTAAAGAATTAGAAAAGCACTTTGAGGTTTTAAATATCCAACAAGCAGTGACAACAGCAACCAGAAAGAGAACGATAAAGTCAAGGCAACATGCTTGACTTGAAAAACATCAAATCTAAAAAATTTGACATTAAGAGCTGTAATGTCCTCCTCCTAACTCAGGAGAGCACAATCCAGTGTTGTGCACTATAATGGACAACTATAATTGCAAAGACGAAGGGCAAACAGTTATTAGAAGAACATTTAAAAATTACTTTTCTGATAATTTTAAAAAGATTTAAACTAATAAGATGAGACAGAATAGATATGATCCCTGAAGCAAATCTAGTGGTGGAGGACTTTACAACAATATTCTAGAAGTCTGTAAGCAACATGCCCCTTACAAAACATATAGAGTGAGAAGCACTATTTGCCACGGTAACTAAATTTCTAAGAAAGATGATTTGTATAAAAGACAGATTATGGAAAAAGCTAATAACATAAAAGAGAATATAGGAGCAGTTTTAAAAAAAAAAAAAACAGCGAAAATAAGTGTACAATGCTAATTAGGCAAGCCCCTCCCCAAAAACACTTTGCTAATATAGTAGATAAGGCTGCTCACCCAAAACAATACTGGGTTTAATAAAAATTGGAAATCCTGTTAGAGCTGAACAAGGGTTAAGATGACAGATGATAATGGGGTTCCTCTTAGTCCAAAATCCATGACTCAGAAACTTAAGTACTTTTTAATCTACCAGATATTACTATTCAGATGGTAACAAAAATATGACTAAAAATAATGCTCCAATTGAATTCAGTCAACCAAAATTTTATTTTACAAAAATAAGGCGAAAGAAGTTGCCAGCGCTCTAAATAAACTTAACACCAGGAAGTCCCATGGCTTAGATGGAATCAAAATAACGTTTCTAAAAGATGCTAAAGAAATAACTCCAGTAATAACAAATCTGTTTAATCAAAGTTTAATTGAAAGACAAATTCCTGATTTACGAAATTAGCAAAAATTATTTCTATTTTTAAAGGTGGTAACTCAAATGATTCTTCAAATTGCAGGCCAATTGTTCTCCTCTCCATTCTCTCAAAACTGATGCAGCGTTTTGTTTATAACCAACTATATGAATAACTGGAGAAATATTCAAAGCTAACATCTTTTCAACATGGCTTCAGATCAGGGCACTCAGCGGGCACAGCACTTGTGGACTTCCTTGACAAGGTAGCAATTGGCATGGATGCCGGGAGTCCACAGGTGCAGTGTTCATCGATTTATCCAAGGCCTTTGACTTAGTGGATCACTCCATATTATTTGAGAGAATGGAGGGATTGGATTGGCACTGGGCCCAATAAAATGGTTTCAATCTTATCTGGGGCAGCGTACCCAACAGGTGGAACGTGCAGGTCAGCTATCAAGTCCAGGTCATCTGACTAGAGGAGTGCCCCAGGGATCAATCATGGGGCCACTATTATTTTGATATATGTAAACGACCTGCCAAATCATACACAAAGCACCCAAATAAAGCTTCTGCAGATGACATGGTGCTACTTGCATCAGCAAAAACTCAACCTATGATGTCAGCAAGGCTCCAGGCTGGTTTTGACACACTCCAAGACTGGCTTTGTAAATTAAAACTAGTATTAAGTGAAAAAAAAAAAAAAAAGACAAGTCACGTGCTTTCAAAACAAACAAAATAAAAGAAAGAAGTTGCCCCATTAGAGATCTTTACTAGAGATGGACAGCTGCTAACAAATACAAACCACTATAAATACTTAGGTGTCACAACAGACAACCTATGACGTTTGAAGACCATTTTACATCACATAACAAAAAGTTAATATGAGAATAGGTCGTTAAGAAGATCAGCATCTATCATGCCTATCAAAATTTGGAAAATAACAGCAACTCAGTTAATCCTCCCAGTCTTGGAGTAATGGAAACAAAGTCTACTGTTTTGCCAGAGTTAAATTGTTACATAAGTTAGACAAAATGTACAACTGCTTAGCAAGATTAGTTTTGATTTGTCCATTTCAAAACACATCATTGTGTTATGTATAATCAATTAGAATAAGATAGTCTGGCAGTTCGCTTAAAAAGTAATTTTCTGTTTTAATATTTAAAGTCGGCAGGATTAATTAAGGGAAACCTAGAATATCTGAGCTGAATGAAGCGCAATGATACCAGCTCAGAGATGTGGTTCACTGAGGCCTAAACAATCCTAAAATAAGAACAAGGTTTGATCAGATGACGTTTCAGTACACTGCTGCAGTTTTGTGGAATCAAATACCCCCACAATAAGGAATCAAAACAAGCTATCCATTTTAAATCAGCAATTGATATATTTTACCATCAAGAGTGTGATTGCTTCTAACTGTATTTAGCGTCTTGATGTGTTGCATTCTGTCGATAGCTATATTATCACCAAATATATGTATGATATGTGTATAATGTATATGTATTGTTTTGTACTTCTATACACAGGACAACTTTGTGACTAGGTCCTCGGACCTAAAGTTCTACCCTGTCAAAAATAAAATTTTAACAAACAAAATGCACTCAAGGGCCCTAGGCCCAAAGTCAGAAGTTTACGGCAGCATGCCCTCAATCCATCCTGAAGTACTTTTAATAAGTACAGCACTAAATACTGATCATTCAGACACCCTGGCACCAAAAACAGTATACTATAGACCCACTAAGGTTTTTATTGACAATGATAATGCACCTGCATGATGAAACAGCAGTGCCATTACATCCCCATACTGGAGACCTTGAGGCACCACAAACTGAAGTTCAGAACCCCTTATACTGCCCGCCTTGTGATCCAATATCCAGAGGGACAAAACACTTACTAGTTGACTGCAGAGGCTGGAAGCGACTTAGCTAATCATGGCATACCACTTCAGATCAAGCACCCACAGTGACATCAGACTCCAGGAATAGTGCCACAACATACACAGCAGAGACTGAATAACAGTGCAGACAACACGTCCAGTACACCCTTTGCACCAATTGTGGCATAGCTGAAAGCTATGAGGGGACACAGACTGAATCACTTGACTGAGTGACCACTTTCCCACTGAACAGTACAATAAGTGATCAGGAAGTTTCGAGGGGCAGCAGCAACCCCTGTTGGCTGGGAGGCACCATGATGAACATATAGATAATTTCCATGGAGCCTTGTCCACCTGCTGTCTGCCCAGTTTATACAGCTTCTAAAAATCCAGCACAGCAGATACCGTAACCAGGACATTGGGATAGGGGTGGATCTGGACCATCAGATGACTGCCAATGCGGCCAGGCCAGTGGTTGTGACACCCCACCTGACCCTAGGCACACACCAGTGATGGACTAGCTGGATCATCTCCTGTGACACTCAAGGCAGAAGAAAACTATGCCACACTAACTTTTCTACTACCCTTAGACACAGTTAGCAATGCAAGACTTTGTTAATTTTTATATAATGCATGGGGTGTGTCGCATCTGCCCAGTGGGGGGCTCATCCCATTGCTCACCGGCCCACTCTGGACCCCAAATTCATGGATTGATATGCATACTGCCTAATAGTAGGACACTTGCAAGCGACATATATCTCAGGCTGTGCACCCCAACCTCCCCCCCATCGAAGGTCATAGGCAACTCCAGGAAACACCATGTGGGAGAACTTGCTTACCAATAATATAGACAGCTGCTCTGTGTTTTGAACAGGCTAGGCGTTGAACCACTGCTTTAATATGCCATGAGGCAAACTTCCAGTGCTGACTTACTGAGCCCCTGCCGGGACATAAGACTGGAGGAGGTTTAAAGATGTTATGTTTTACCTGGCTCTTAGTTCTGTTCTAATGTTTTAAGCACAACAGAATGCAGGAAAGTGGCTACCCAACAGAGAGATACCTGACCACCAGCTTCTGACATAATTAATAGAATAGAGAGTGCATAGAACTGAAACTACATTTTCTCCTCTTTTACTATTTCTCATAGAAGTCCTCCTATACCTTTTCAACATACGAGCTATTTATTTACAGCTAAATTAAATTTAAGGGTGTCATTGGTTCACACCAATATTTGGGAAGAGCCTCTCCTCAGTCTAGTACAAGATGTTTTGTTCCCGGGAGGGGAGAGAAGGGGACATCTGATTGGATGGTACAGTCTCCAAGTGTGATGTTTTCTAGTCCTGACCCTCCCAGTATTTTCTTTTAATTATGGTCCCCTTTATTTTACCCATACCCTGAACATAGAGACTGAATGGATGTCACAAGTGCATGAAGCTGACATGCACTCGGACATCTTCAGACAGTGTTCCTTGGACACTACTAACAGGGTGGTTTACACACTGCCCACTGCTTTGGAAATCACAATTACTCATTTATCTAGATACAGGCGCAGGGAGCATACTGCAGTTGGAGCAGTGATCCTTCCCAGACCCAGTTTTCAAGTTAAGGCCCAGTTGACAGAGTTCTGGACCCCGTTCCAGGGTCTTTATGGCTCAAAGTTGATAATGCTGTGGTTCATTTAATTATAAGCAAGCAATGGTCTTATTGCAAATAGCTGATACTCTGCAGTGTAGTGAAGGGAACAGGTTTATATTTGAAATGGCTGTACACTTTTGGTGATCCTGTATGCCTGTTCTCTAAGTGAGGGAGTGCTGGGGTGGGGTAGGGGAAGACACCACAGGCTGGGAAACTGCATCAGCTCAGATAATATCCATGCTTCATATCATTTCTTAAAACATTGTCTCTCCAACTCTATAAAGAGACCAAATGTACTTAGTGTACTTAAAACAGAAACCTAATTTATCTTGCTACAGGAAATCCACCTCAACAGTGTGGAGCAAATGCTGCTGAAACTGGGTTTCCATCAAATTACTGAATCAGCCTAGCAGAATGGGTGGTGGAGGGTGTGCCATTCCGTTGCCTCCACATGCACTGACTGGGTAAGGCAGACTTGCCAATAGTGGTAGGTGTCCTCCACAACAAGCCACTGACAGTGGGCGTTTGTACATTCCCTGAGACAGTGATGCCTCGACTATTCAAAAATTAATAGATATCATCCTCACACACCAAGAGGGTGCAATGCTTCTGGGATGCACATACATTTCTTACCGAATCCCTCCTTGGATTCCAGCAATCCTAAACCACCATCCTCCACCTCAGGGCAAAACACCTCAGAAGGCTACTTAAAAACACAGGAATGCTAGATGCCTAGCACTTATTTCACCCTAGAGATAGGCATCATATATCTTTTACTCTCCCACCATGGCTACTCAAAGCTAGATTACTTCTTTATGTTTGCTGAACAAAGTGGATGACCTATGTACAATCGCCTCAATTTTATTGTAGAACTATGCTCTGATAACAATATTCCACAAAACTCATCTCAAACCCATACCAGACAATGGAGATTTAACCTCTTACTGCGGGATCCTGAATTCAAAACACTTCTACAGAATTCGACTTGCCATAATCCATGCAAATGAGGGGTCTGGTTTACCTTCAGCAGTACTGTGGGACACAGTGAAAACTGTGCTCCAAGACCAGACAATTGCATTCACCTCACAGCGTATGACAGAAAGTAAAGAGAAACTGATAACTGTAGGAGAAAATTTACATTCTCCAAACAGCACATATGCATGGGGATCACTCGCTGATGGACCTGATAAACTTACACATTCTCAAATACAAGGACATTCTGACATATCCTGAACATAACTTACTCTGACTCTGGCAAACATTTTATGAAGAAGGAGCCAGGGCAGCCAAACTGCTGGCACCTCACCTCAGACAAAAGTGTAAGGCATACACTATAAGCTCAAATATTACACACAGGACAGATACCTTACAAAACAAAGGCCATCCTAGAAGCTCTCTAACAATTTTATACTACATTATACACTGGGATATTCCACAGATGACAGCACCTTTAATAACTCCTTTGAGAACCTTCACCTCCCAAATTAACAGGAACAAGAGGCTTTACTCCAACTGATATCCTCAGATGAGCTCACAACTGCAATACAGGCCTTAAAAATGGGAACATCCTAAGAACAGAAGCTATGGGGCAGAGTTTTACTAAGCTATGGTAGAACAATTACATAAAATATTTTTAAAGACTTTCGAGGATAGTCTAATCATGGCAACCTGTATAGACACTCGGCATCACCACAATATCAGCTATTTTAAAGCCTGATAAGGATCCAACCAGCTATGAAGCCTATCATCCCATATCCATCCTCCAACATTGACCACAAAATGCTTGTCGGTATACTAGCCTACAGGCTTGATAATATTCTTCCAGTTTTAACTGACCCAGATTAATCTGCCTTCATCTGGTACCATCAAACAGTAGGTAATATCAAGCACACTCTCCTTCTAGTTGAGCATGCCACTCGACACTCCATCCCAACTATCACATTAAGTTTGGATGCTCAAAAGCATTTAATAGAATATCTTAGGACTTTCTACTCCAAACACTTGCATGGCTATATTTCTCTCCACAGTTCCACCAACTCTTACAGGAATATATATATATATATATATATATATATATATATATATATATATATATATATATATATATATATATAGCTCTTCAGGCCTCATTGAAGCTGGATAGGTCACTCTCTCAGGATTCCCACTCTCGAGGGCACTCAAGTTGGGTGCCCTCTATTGCCCTATCTCGCTGCACTGTATGTGGAACCTCTGGCACAGTTTCTACAGCAAATAAAAACCATCACAGGACTAACAATAGATAGCCATGAACATAAAGTACTCTACTATACAGGCGACCTGATATTATACATAACTGATCCATAGCAATCACACCCTTTCCTTTTGCATAGCTGAAGTTTATGGAACAACAGGCTATAAAATTAATGCAGAATAAGCCGTACGTTAAATACATTTTACACCTGCAGCCACTTTAAGATCCAAAACCCCTTTAAGTGGGTAGATCAAATATAGCGGTAGACCTAGCAAACCTATATAATCACAATTACCAGGGCTAGAACTGGGAATCAGGGGTGATCTACAAAGGTGGTATCTTCTCCTGATGTTCTTACCAACAGAATACATATGGTACACAAGAACATCCTGCCACTTTCCTCTACTTGTTCCAGTTTCTGCCACTACTATCTCCTCAGAAGGAATTTCAGAAGTGTAACCAATTTATTTCTCAATACCTCTGGGGTTGGGGATGCCCAAGGACAGCCTATAAAAAACTGCAATTATCAAAAATGAAGGGAGAATTACAGCTCTCACATCTATTCCTCTATGCCCAATCAGCCATTCTTAAGCGTGTGCTATCTTGGACTCCACCTTCCCCACATCCTCGATGAATAGACATAGACCCTGGCATACTCCATACAATGGTGCTTACCCACTTATTTGGTTCTAGGCACACTACAAGCATGCTCACTGACTGTTGGACTGCTCCAGGCTTGGTGAAGCCTTTTAGCACAACCCCATGTAACAGAGGGCTCCATGGTTACTAATCCAAGCCTAGATACCAACTTCCTCCCGGCCACCCTGGATCCAGCCTTTCGCACACAGATGCAGCAGGTCAGAGTCACACCTATAATTTTTTACACAGAGGAAACTTTAAAACCCTAGCACAACTCTCAATGGAGTTTCAACTAGACAGTTAAGAAATATGACAGATTCCTTCAAATCCGACATTTCATACAGACTACCATGGGTAGCCAAATAGATGATGTAGAATTCTCTTTAATCCATTTTATATGTAGAATACTAGAAGGCACCTGGCAGGGCACTCTATTGAGGCCTGCTATCAGGCAATAATAGCAGGCACTAAGACAAATATAGACCACAACACCAACAAATGGGAAGCAGAGCCAATTATTAATTTAACTCCAGAAGTCTGGGCCTGAGTATGGAATGGGCAGAATCAGCTCCCAAAATCTTATCAATGGAGAGAGTAAGGATGGGAAATTGCCATTAGGTATTTTCAGACTCCACGGATAACAGCTAAATTCCACAGAACCAGGGATGCATTCTGTTAGAGGGGTTGTACAACAGAAATAGCTGTTCAAACACATATAGTTTGGTGTTGCCCTATCTTAATCCCTTTCTGGGATGCAGTACCACTGGAAATAACCAGTAATGATACCATCATGTACTAAGCTGTCCCCAGAAGCAGTAATATTGCTCCTTTTCCATTACATATCAAGGATAAGGCCAACATTTATTTACTGGGAATACCTAGCAGTCGCTAAAATAGCAAAAGTGGATACTGCTAATGGCAGCTAACAGAAAGAAAAAACAAAAATCACACAACCATTGCTTAAACCTGACCCACGGGCAGCGGTCACGATCTGGCCATAGCACCTCTACAGTGCAAGGAGCCTGATCCACCCACCCCAAAGAGATAGATTAGGTGCCACTTGCCCGCATGGGCAGCGGTCCACGATCCAGCCATAGCACCTCTACAGTGCAAGGAGCCTGATCACACTCCCCCAAAGAGATAGATAAGATGCTACTTGCTCCACGGGCAGTAGTCCGCGATCCGCCACTTAGCACCTCTACAGTTGCAGAGAGCCTGATCCACCCACCCCAAAGAAGATAGATAAGGTACAAAGCTTGAAAATTGCCATGATTTCTCTGGGCTGTGTGAACGCTGAACCAGATCATCACTTGCAATTTGCTTTTTCAATTTCAGTGCCTTCCCAGGGTAGTGCTATTGGCTCCACACCTGTGTAGATCTCCCCAATTGGCTGGGCTCACTCACCTGAGACAGCAGCACCCAAGACGTGTGGCTTAATGTAAGCCTGCATCCCTGTACTCAGCTTCTAATTTATATATTTTAAATTTAGCCTGCTCTGCTCGGCCTGTGTAAAGTACGCCATTCCTCCCCTGCTGCAGTTTCTCTCAACTGTATGTGCACTGATTCAGTGCTAGCTCTGCAAACTTCCCTTGATTTTCGTCCCTCCCCGGCTTCCTTTAAATGCACACAGTCTCTGCCCTCTTATCTGATGTATCAATTTATTGGTTACTTACTGTCAACAACTGCAATTCCTCCCATCCCTTTTGCAACTAAGCCTTCTAGCAGCTTTATCTCATTCTGTCTTGCTGAGGCATAACATTTTGGTACTTTAGGTTTGCTTATTGCTGACTAGCATATCCTGTCTTGCTAAGGCAGTTGATTTAGGTCAGGTGATCTCTCTAGTACTTAGTCTGCTCCAGAGTGGTAGCTAAGAAATTAGCTTCAAAGCCTCTCTGCCCTAGTACTACTCTATAGTCAGGTGAACTCTTTTCTTATTAGCCTGACTAGGAGCTGTATTTAAGGATTACTGCTTCAGACTCCACTGCCTATAGTAGTATTCTGCAGGGATTAGAATTCCTCCACTGAGAATCCCTTTTCTTGCCCACTTGTAGTGCCCATTGGGTGATAAGTCTTATAATGAGGGCATATTACCTGCTTCTATGCTTGTCTCTGCTCATCTTACATGTATTGGACCGAATGTGAATAAAAAAATAACTCCTAGAGTGGAGAATGGCTCTCTTTTACACTGTCCGACCATAACTTTTCCTATCAAGTAGAAGAACTTGTATGTGCTCTAACCCTAGCCCTGCTGGTCCTTCACCTGTACGGCATACAGAAACTCTCCTAGAGCCTGCCATGAAACTACACCACCTTCTGCATACTTCCTCTACTCCCATTGACTCTCACGGTCAGGGTATTATGTGTATGCAGCATCAGGAAAACTGAACTAGCATCAGAACTCCCTATACTGCCGCAGACAAATCACGTAACCAAAAGAAGACCCAGCCACCCACACTTCTTCTAGGAAACTGCAGGAAACTCTTGTTCCTGCTTTTACTATGCTCAGGAAATGTTGAACTTAATCCAGGACATCTGGCAGCCATGGAATCCCAGCAGAGCTACAAAGCCTCAAGGCAGGGCTGCAGCTAACAATTCAGGGCCCCGGACATGCAGTTTGATTAGGGCCCCTGTATCCCTAACAAAGTAAGCCGGGGTCTAAGCGCCAGGACCCCAGAAGCTCTGGGTTTTTGATGCTCTTAGGTGAGTTTTGGGGTTTTAGTGAAGCAAAAACAAGATTTAGTGAAGCTTTTCCTAGCCCATATGTAATGAATGGATGGAGAAAGCACTTGGGCCAGATAAAATACATCCCAGGGTGCTGAGGAACTGGTGGATGTCCTGGCAGTCTCTCTAACAGAGCTTTTCAACATCTCTCTGAGGACTGGATGGGTGCCCAAGACTGGAGGGTGGCCACGTTGTGCCTATCCACAAGGGGGATCAAGAGGAGGCAAGAAATGACAGGTCTGTTAGCCTGACATTGCTGGTCAGCAAGGTGATGGAGAGTATTGCCAAGGAAAGGCTGGGGGGCAGTATGAAGCCAGTTGCCCTTTATCTCTTGATTACCAGAAGCCCCAGAACAACCTGCCAGTACAATCTGGATTTTGGTCACTCCTCTAGCCCCTGAGGAACTTCCACCATTGGGAGTAAGCCCGCGGACCAAATACCCATATGGGTAGGCCTGAAGCGATGCGGTATGGGGGGAATGCAAAGGGTCAGATATGGCCTGGGTTATATCTCCTCTGAACTTGAGGTAATAAACAGAATTGAATTAAAAAAAAAAAAAAAAAAAAACTCTTTCCACCTGTCGGAGTTCTACTGAGCTATTCAATTTACAGTCCTGTACTGCAGTATACTGTATAAGATAATTTGATGGTGTTTCTTATGCGGTTTTATTTCTGTACTCACATTTTGATCTAGCTGGGACACCCACACACGCAGTCCCTCACGGACTCACCGACTGCACATTCAATTTGTGAGGGATTAGAAAGTGATGGGTGCTCGCTCTTCTCCGCGAGGCGGCGACTAAAGCGGCGAAGGTAGGCCTGCGACCTGACCACGCTACTGGGCAGCAGCTGCTGATCTACTCTGGCGGCAACGACCGGCTCACTGACTTGTTGCTTTGGCCTGAGGCTGCCCTTGTCGTCGTTGTGTATTTTTTTTTTTTTTTGATAGTAGGACTGGCGACACACCGACACTTGTACTGTAACAGGTGACAATCCTCCAAATCGCTGGGCTCTGAGGAGAATGTACAGCAGCGATTAGAATGCTAGGCACCGTTCCGCTCTCATCAGATGCACAGGAGCAGAGGGACAAGCGTCATCCACGTCTATGGCAGGGTCTGGGTCTGTGCGGCACCACTGTAATATCTTTTTTTCTTTTTGCCGTCCAAGCCTTGAGGTCATTTATACAACAGGTAGGACTGATGCATAATGACGCCGCCTGGATGGCAAAGAAAAAGGTTTTACAGTGGCACCACGCAGACAGCTACAGAAAAGGACGAAAGAAGGAGAAATAAAAAAGGCATATCAATGTTACTCAGGAGGGCCCCCATAGTGCAGGGCCGGGAAAAGTCCCGGCTGTCCCACATAGCGGGCAGCATGCCTCAAGGGGCTTACATTCTTGCATGTTAATGTATGTAGCCTATTAAAAAAAAAAAATCACTTCTGTTCAGGCCTGGGTATGTCATACTGCTCCAGATGTTCTGGTGATTACGGAGTCCTGGCTCTGACCAGCAACCAGTAACAACAAAGTTAACATCCTCTCCTACTCTTTGTTCAAAACTGACAGGCAAACTAGAGGTAGTGGGGTAGCTATTTACATCAAGGATAAATTCCCTGCTTCCATAATTGACAACCTCTGTCCCAAAAGAATTTGAAAGCTTGTCATTAAAGATTGAAACTGCCACTGGTGTCTCATTATGTATAATAGGATGCTACAGACCCCCATCAGCTGGACTACAGTTGTTAAAACATCTTGAAAGCATCCTGGGTTCGGCATCTTCAGAGTGTATCATACTAGGGGACTTCAACTTAGACTGGCTCTCCAGTGCATCCACCCCCATTTAAAATGTTCTGTGATTCCCTTGGGTTGTCACAGCTAATAACGATTCTACTCATCCTAACAAGCTCAACCCTAATAACAGTACTCTCTTGGATATCATTTTAGTTAACAAACCCCATTTATTCTCCCATGCTGGTGTCGTTTTCTCTGATATTAGCAACCATTGCTTCATCGCTGTGTAAGATCCACTCTTAAAACCACAACTGTACCAAAATTCTCCTTTAAAAGGTACATACGCAACTTTGATCTCCATGGGTATATATCAAAATAAGAGACTCCATGCAATGGCAGGACTTCTATCTAGCCAAGTCCCTGACTACGGCTTATGATATTTTCTCAGAAATTGTGCTAGGGCTCTCAACAAGTATGCTCACATAATAAAAGTTTGTGCCAGAAACAAATCCTGGCGGTGGTTTACAGAGGACCTGAATGATGCTTTCTGGAGTAGGATGTACTCTGGAGAACTGCTAGGAAAACTAATTTAATAAATGACTGGAATTCTTTCCGGATGGGAGGAACCTCTGCACCAAAATGGTCAGAGAAGCCAAAGCTAATTTCTACCGCTCTCAGCTGGAGAGCTCCTCAAGAAATGCCTCAAAATTCTGGAAGACTATCAAAGACATTGAAGGTCACACCACTGTAAATTCCCTACTACTAAATTATTGATCGACAATACTGTCATCTCCGACAGACCATCTATCTCGACGTTCTCAATAATCATTTTGCCACTGCAGGGCTAGCCTTTGACTCCACTCCCACAAATACCCTCCGCCAAACAATTTAGATTGGATACACAAGAAAAACCCATCCCCAGTCCATCCTTTCTCTCTCTGCAGCCTACCTCCCTGAAAGAAGTCGAAGATCTTCTCCTTCAGCTGGACACTAGGAAAAGTGTTGGGGCCGACCTCATTGACCCATTACTTCTTAAAGGTTGGCTACCGTGTCCTCGCAGTCCAATTATTTATCTCTTCAACTTATCCTTGTCCCAGGGTGACCTACCACCCATTTGGAAAAATGCACTGTGGTCCCTTTGTTTAAGTCAGGAGATCCTACTGACCTCAATAACTACTGGCCAATCTCCTACTTACAATCCTGTCAAAGATTCTGGAGAAAATAGTGAACTCCCAGCCGGAGTACCTGGAATCAGAAAAATTGCTCAACCCGTTACAATCTGGTTTTAGAGCACAGCACAGTAAATCTCTGCTCTAGCCAAGGTGACAAACAACTGGCAGCTTGAATTAGACAAAAAAAAAAAAAAAAACTGCGCAGTTTTCTTGGACCTAAGCAAGCGCTTGATACCGTTGATCACAGACTGCTTCTGCGTCCCTCGAAACATTGGTTTGGATTCCCTGTCCCTTAAATGGTTCTCCAACTACCTCTCAGGGCGACTTCAAGTAAAGGCAGAAGGAAGTTTCTCCACCAAAACCCTATTGAGGGGTGTACCGCAAGGTTCCATTCTTGGTTCCTTGCTCTTCACCATTTATATTAACAACGTAGATGCCCCCATCAAAGAAGTACAAATACACCTATTCTCGGATAATACGGTACTCTATGCTAGTATCCCACACCTGAAGCGCCTGTAAAGCCCTTCAAAATGAATTTAATCTGCTGCAACATCAGCTTATAAACCAAAGACTGCTCTTAAATGCAAAAAAAAAACAAACAAAAAAAAAACAAAGCAATGTTCCTCTCGCCCTTCAAAATGCAATAAATCCTGCAATTGCTGGGACACTCCTGCAGATCACTACCATTCTAGGTGAGCAGTTGGACTCACGACCAAAGTTCAAGTACCTGGGGTCTGGTTAGACCCATAGACTTACTTTCACAGATCACTTAGAAGAACTGGCAAAGAAATTTAGACAAAGACTTGGTCTGTTCTTTAGGATTAATAATCTCCTCACAAGAGATGCTAAACTGAAACTGGTTCAAACTACCATTCTTTCCCTACTGGATTCGCACACTTTGTATATAGTTAGGGACCTGCAGGTACCCTAGCCAAACTCGATACGCTTTATCACAGAGCCATAAGATTTATTGGGTCTTCCATACTCAACCCACCACTGTGCATTGTACACAGCAATGAGATGGTCATTCCTTGCTTACAGACAGCAAAAAATGCTGCGGTTTGGCCATACAAAGCTATCTCACATAAACTGCCCCAGTATATCTCTGTCTGTTTACCTTTGCACTCTGGGAAAGTATGCCCTGAGAAGCACCTCATACATCTACTTTTATGTTTACAAAGCAAAATCTCGCATTGGCAGACCAGCCATCAGCTTTGTGCTCCTCAACTGTGGAACAAGCTGCAGAAAACTTTGAAATTAACTCACCCCATCAGCCTAGCAGCTTTTAGATCTCTATATCTACATCATAATAAGGAGTCCTGTGCCTGTCTACCCTAAATAGTGACTCCTATAAGTCCAAGCACACTCTAATTACTATTGTTAAAGACTGATCACATCTATAATCGACTCTTCCCTCTCCCTTTTCTACCCCATGTCTGTCCTTCCACATTCCTTTGACCCTGGTTCCAGCTCTAAATTCTCCATACTGTATCACTATATATCTTTTTATATTAAGTTTTATTTGTGTTCAGTGCATCTGATATGTATATTTCTTTACTTTTATGAAAATTGTGTCCTACCCTAAACTAGCTGTATTTTCTGTTCCAAACATATACTACTGTCAATGCTACCTGCTGATACTTTGTATATACTGTATTACTGTATTTCACTTTATTTGTATTATTACTATTTACTTGTGTGTTGCATCCCATGTATATTGTCCCTTGTTCCTTGTTAACAAACCCAGGTCCACCTCAAAAATGAGCTTGCTAAATGGGGATCGCCTGGTTAAATAAATAAGTAAATAAATAAAGACTTTGATTGATTGATTGATAGTGAAGATTATCGGATTAAGGTTACAGCTCCGCTACCAGTGTAGCACAACACTGTCTGTTTGACATAACATTAAGGCTTACTTGGCGTAACGTCTGGTTTGTCCCTGTTCAGTTAGATTTTCTCATATCGCATTAGTCAGGGGCCAGGACTGAGCTTACTTTATTTTAAATTTGGGGCTTTGTCCCCACCCTGTTAAAAGACAAAGGGGTGTGTGGGGCAAAGCCTCCCCAATAACATGATGGGAGGACATCTAACTGAACAGGGACCTCACGGCTGACAGAGTAAATAACACAGCTGCCAACTCGAGGCGATACTGTGTTGTGTTCCATGATAAACCTTTATGTTACACAAGTAGCACTGGTCTGATAATCTCCACTATTGCTACTGCACCCCAGTGATCTAGTGGGAGGGTACAATCTGGACATTTATAAAATTGAAAAGCTCACAGTCCAAATGCAAAATACACTACCAAAACTGCAAAACAAATGGGCTATCTGACTGATCCACATAATGGAAAAAATTAGACATCATTCCATGATATTCTTTTGGAGACAGTCCTAAGAGCAAGATCATAACAGGGCTGTGTGTTAAGACATGTCATATCATGATAATGGGTAAGGACAGACCATAAAAGGAGCTGGTAAGGAAAGCGAGCCAACCTGAAGATACATCCTCAGCTTACCCCCCGCAGCACCCTCGTGCACTAGTCCGAAGAAAGAATAATGGACAACACAAAACAGAGATGATTTTACCAATTGTTACTAGACTTGTACTGGTCTCGATCATGCTCTGTAGAGTTCTGTATCCACATACTATAAGATGGACTGCCTGAAAACTTAACTTTGAGTTAAAAAAAAAAAAAAAATTGATACAAAACACTAAATTTGGCATGCACTTTAGAAAAGCCTTCCTCTCTCAGTCAGTTCCATCTTCCTGTCTGTTTTTCATTAAGTACAAGACACAGGGGTCAAAATTAAGTTTCACAGTCACTGTACAGAAAATCCACAAGCCCCATAGACATTCTACTGGCTGAACAATTACACTTATTGAGGTTACCTCCTCCAGTACTAAGCGGCACAGCTAGTTAGAGAACACCACTACTAGCCAAATACCAACTCTCCCACCATTTGAGCAGTGGGTTGGTGCCAATTTTAAACTCAGAAAACATGCCAATTTGCACTCAATTTGGGGTGGGGAACCAATAGATTTTATGATTTGTCTGAGTGGAATTGGCCATTTTGAAAACTAAAAATCATAGTAACAAAAGTAATTTCCAGCTCTTAGCCTGACGGGTGCACCACAATTAAGAGTGGTGAGACTCTGCCTTCTCCAACAGCGCTGCCGCTCCACTGCTCCAGCCATCAAGCCCTGAATCTTCAGCCGCTGAAAGCAGCTCCAGCCCTTCGCCCCTGACCAGGTGCACCAGAATTGAGTGGCATGGCTCGACCTCCTCTAATGGCTGCCGCATGCCCAGTGCTTCTGCCATCAAGGCCTGAATCTTGACCGCTGAAAGCAGTTCCAGGTCGGTCCCTCCCTTCAACCAAGTGCCACTACTCTGTTTCTTCAGGCACTTTCTCCAGCCACACCGGATTCGGCTCCTTTGTGGGAACTCTGCCCCGATTGGATCGCCAACTGCCTTCAGCTCTGCCTGACTGGGCTGCCCGACTGCACCAGCTCTGCGGTCCCAAGTCCAGCTTTCCGACTGCACTAGCTCTGCGGTCCCAAGCCCGGCTTTCCTTCTCTCTGCTGCTACCCTTAAGTTAGTGCTTCCTGCACTCAGTACCTACTTGCATTTTAGAAAGAAGTTCCGTTTTTAATTGCTTATTTTAGGAAATGTTCTATGTTTAAAATTGTTTCCGTCTTACTTTGCAACTGCTTTCTCCCTAGTTAGCCAATGTAATTTGTTTTAATGTTTTGTGAATGTGCTATAAAATGCCTAGTCCAGCCAATGTAATTCATTGCCAGTACTTTTCTGATTTTCCTGCCCTCTGCTGCTGTCTATCTCTACCTCTACCCTACCCCCAACCTGTTCTCCCTCGGCTCTTAAGCCACACTACCTGCCTGCATATTCTGCCTCCTAACCTCAACCCTGCGCTACCCTCTTACCCCACTCTCACTTTGGCCTGCTAGCCAAACTGTGTTTTCACTCCCACTTCCAAATTGCCCACTGAACTCCTGCCCACTCTTTTGTCCCTAAACTGCTCTGTCTGCCCCACTGCCCAACTACTGATGCTCTGTCACAAGCCTCCCCAATTTAGCTCTCCATTTAGGTTTTGATTTTCCCTGTTTTCCTTCCAGCTCTTCACCCGACCGGGAACACGGGTCGAGCAGCATGGCTTGACCTCCTCTAATGTCCACCGCCCACTCCACCACTCCTGCCATCAAGCCCTGAATCTCTGGCCACTGAGCAGCTTCAGGTACGATCCTCCTTCAACCAAGTGCCACTACTCTGTTTCTTCAGGCACTTTCTCCAGCCGCATCCGGACTGGCTCCTTTCCTGGGAACTCTGCCCTGACTGGACCACCAACTGCCTTCAGCTCTGCCTGACTGGGCCACCCAACTGCACCAGCTCTGCGTTCGCAAGCCTGGCTTTCCTTCTCTCTGCTGCTACCCTTAAGGTAATGCTTCCTGCGCTCAGTACCTACTTGCATTTTTCTCCCACCACCCACCACAACTTTAAACACGCTTTCTTTGTTCCTGCCTTCTTTAAATATGGTTTCCCCATTGGTCACAGTCTATCTGTCCAGTCTTAAGGAGCACACAAATCATCGACAGGACCAAACTAAAATATTATTCACTTCGGGGTTAGGTTGTTGACTTTCTTACGGCGTTCATCATTTTAATTAGGACACAGTTGCTGAAAATGTGGACTTCACTCTTCCTATGCCTTGTGGCTGGCCTTCTGCCTTGTTCCTAGCCCCATGCATAGGCACATTCCCAGTGGTTGATAATGCTCCTCCTTGCACAAACGGTTCCCCACCTTAATATGTGTGTCAACAGCACTTGAACACCCCATTCAGTTGCGCTGCTCAGGTAGTGTCAAACTAAACCCAGGTCCTCCACTACCAATCTATGCTCCCGGGACTTAGAAAACCTCAAAGGTCTAAGCATCCTCCACATAAATGCATGCAGTCTTTTCAAAAATTAAACACTATCCAGACCTGGATCACTCATACCAAGCCAGTTGTTTTGGTGGTCTAAGGAGTCTTGGCTCAAACCCTCCTCTCTGGACCTTGAGGTGAACATTCCATCCCACAATATTTTCTGAACAGACAGACTGGCCAGTGGAGGCAGGGTTGCCATCTACATTCTGGACAAATTCACTGTTTCTATCTCTGACTCACATCTGTCCTGAAGGAATTTGAAAGTCTAACGATCAAAGTCTAACTCCTCTTCCTCATCTCTGTACATCATAGGATGTTCTAGGCCTCCCTCCATGAGCCAACAACTGCTGAGCCACCTAACCAGCTCCTTGAGTACAATGCATTCTGAAGTCATTATTCTGGGCAGCCTCACCCTAGACTGGCTCTGGACTGTTCCAAACCTCTAAAAAATCTGTGTGACACCTTCGTAGCTTGTCCAAATCATCACAGAAGTAACCTACCCAAACAAAAACAAAAAATCCTAACAAAAGTTCCCTGTTAGACATTATACTAGTAAACAAACCTCACCTATATTCCCACTCAGGTGTCTTTTTCAACAATTTTAGTGATCATTGCTCCATCGCTTGCATAAAGTCTGCACGAAACTTATCTCTCGTCCAGCTTCATCTTTAAAAGATATTTATGTAACTTTGATCCCTGGCCTTCCTCACGGACTTGCAGAACTCCTTGCACTGGCAGGACTTCTACCTGGCCAAGACAGTTGAGGCAGCATATTAGACTTTCAAAATACTGTCCATGGAGCAATAAATAAGCATGCCCCTGGTCAAAATCCACACCAAGAAGAAATTGTTTCCTTGGTTCACAGCCGAACTAGAAGTCTGCACTGCTCAGTAAGGACAAACTCTGGAGAAAGGCATGGAAATCAAAGCCTCCTTCTGACTGGACTTCCTTCAGGTCAGCCAGGAATCTCTGAATGAACTTACCAGAATCGAAAAGGCTTACTATTACCGTACAAAGGCTGGACTCCTCCACCACGTGCCCTGCCAAATTCTTGAAAACCCTTAAAGATACTGAAGGGCATGCATCCTCTAGCTCCCTCCCCACAAAAATATCACATGATGGCTCCTCCATCACTGACAAAGCAGGGATCATAGACCTCCTAAACAACCACTTTGTCAAAGCAGGGATGGCCTTTGAGTCATCACCAGCCAACAACCTCAGAACCCAGCCGCAACCCAGGCCCCAACTCACCATACCCCAGCCACGGGTTTCTCCTTTTAGCCTGTTACTAAGTGAAGACCTGCTCCTACAGTTGGATACCAGAAAAAGCATGGGAGGCGGATCTCATTGGACCGTACTTTTAAAGCACAGCCATCGAGTCTTGGCAGTACCAATCACACCTCTTCAACATGTCCCTTGGATTGGGTGAACTCCTGTCAATCTGGAAGGCTGATCCAAGTCATACCTCTTTTCAAATCTGGAGATCAGCGACCTCAATAATTACAGGCCGATTTCCTTACTTCCCATCCTCTCTAAATTGCTAGAACAATTGATCAATACTCAACTCAAGAACTACCTTGACACTTCCAACCTGCTTAATCCGGTACAATCAGGCTTCAGGTCTCACCACAGTACAATTTCAGCACTTGCAAAGGTAACGAAAGACTGGTAGAGAGCCCTCGACTTAAAGAACCACGTGTGTGCAGTCTTTCTTGATTAAGCAAGATCAGATCCAGAAGCAAATGATTTGATACCTTTTAATGGACCAACATAGATGTAACAACAAGAACAAAGTGCTCTAGCTTTCGGACCAACCAGTCCTTCAGAAGCTCATGGCAGTTGTTTAGAAAATACAATACTTATAACAGCTAGATAATGCAGAAAAAAGAAAAAAAAATCCCCATTGGTTTAAAATACTCATTAAAAAAAAAAAAAAAACACACAGAAGATGATGTCAGAGAAGTTTAACAGTACAATACTGCCTTCAGTCTGAAGAACCTTGGGTTCAGATGTGCTTGGTGCAACACACATACAAAAATCCTACTGCATATAAATTTAATTGACATAAGATAAACACTGCTGAAGCAGATAACTCCTAAATCAAGCTATGAGTGTCACATTTAGTATAAGGATGTGATTACTGAAAGGCAACCCCACTCAGCTTAAAGACAAACTAAGATAGTTATAGAGCTCATAAAATTACAATGTTAGCATTAAATACAAGAATTACCAGTAAAGTTGTCTAAAAACATCAGTGCACACTGTGTGATGTGTAAAACCTAGCTGGACATGTCATCCAGCTGTATTCTCAAGCTAAATAAAAGGCCCAAGAAATTTAAAAACCTCAGGATTATACACATGATAATATAAATATAAATTGATAATATTAGTGTCAAACAAAAACTCTAGTCGAGGAACCTCAAGGAATAAAGATTTTTGATTTAAGCAAGACATTTGATACCGTGGACCATGACCTGCTTTTGGTTACCCTTCACAATATCGGACTGGACACACTATCCATGAAAATGTTCTCATTACCTGACCGATCGCATGCAGCAAGTCAAAGCAGTGGGAGATCTTTCTCCACTGAAACCAATCAGCAGAGGAGGGCCACAGGGCTCCATTTGGGACCACTGCTATTCACACTGTACATTAACAATTCTGACTATGGAATCAAATCATCCAATACCCATCTATTTCGCGGAAGACACAGTCCTCTACATGTGAGGCCTACCCCACAGAGTGCCTGCATGGACCTTCAATCAGATTTTAATCTACTACAAGAAACCTTCTTAATCAAAAGCTACTCCTAAATGCCAAAAAACAAGGCTATGCTCTTTGTCACCACTCACTATGGCCCCAAATCCTCCATGTCTGGCCTGGTGCCACCTATCAACACATTACTACGTGAATCACTGGACTATGTAACAAAATTCAAATATCTAGGGGTATAGATCGACAATAGATTTTCCTTCATCGAGCATGTAGAGGAACTCTCAAAAACTGAAGCAAAGGCTTTGCCTATTTTACAGAATTACACATCTGCTTACCAAGAGACTAGGAAGAGGCTCGTATAACCCACCTTCCTAGCATGCTTGGATTATGCTGACTTCCTCTATAGTCACGTTCCAGGGTCAGCCCTAGCAGAACTCGATATCCTGTACCATAAAGCCCTAGAATTAATCTCTGGTGCAGCCTACACCATGCATCATTATGCACTTTATTCCCTGTTGGGTTGGTCATCCCTTACATCCAGGAGACAAAGAAATGCTGCTCTTTTGGACCTATAGAGCAATTCTCAAGAAGCTTCCCTTTATATCTCTTATTTCTTGCCCTTCTGTACCTTAGATAATTATGCCCTTCTGTACCTTAGGTAATTATGCCCGAGAGTTATTCTTACATCTCATTATCTGTACCAAAGGTTAAATCCAATTTTGGTAAAGCTTCCTTCCAGTACGTGCTACCCCAATTATGAAATAAAATTAAAAACCTTAACACTAGCTAGCTCAATTAATCTCGAAGAGTTCAAAACACTTTACTTAAGATCCTTCACTGAGCCCTGTAAGTGTTTTTTCCCTTGTGACAACAGGACTGTCGCCACTACAGTAATACTATTGGCACTCACCTCTCTCCTACCCCTCTATCCCTCCCTTTCCTTTAGTCTATGCACCTCCATACATTTCAGTCCCATTCCCAGCAGAATGTTCTCAATACTTGCCAACATTGTATATATTAAGTAATTGTTGTTATTATATAGAAACATAGAATTTGATGGCAGATAAGGACCGCTTGGCCCACCCAGTCTGTCCATTTCCTACCTACTGGATAAGCTGCAGATCCTAGTTAACCAGCAGCCTACTTCTTCCTACCCCACCCCTAGAATGGCCTTATGACTGTCCCATGCATGCATGCTTGAATTCCACCACTGTTTTTGACTCCACAACCTCCTCCGAAGGCCGTTCCATGCATCCACAACCCTCTCTGTGAGAAAATACTTCTAAATTACCTCTGAGCTGCCCCCTCTATCTTCAAATTGTGCCCCTTGTTCTTGCACACCTCTTTTTGAAAGATGCTACCCTCTTGGACTTTGTTGATTCCTTGAGGTACTTGAACATTTCTATCATGTCTCCCCTCTCCTCCTTTCCTCGAGGCTATACATATTAAGCTCCTTTAGTCTCTCTTCATATGTCTTCCGGTGCAGACCCTGCACCATTTTAGTTGCCCTCCTCTGGACAGCTTCATCCTGTCTATGTCTTTGCAGAGGTTGGGTCTCCAGAACTGCACGTAGTACTCCAGATGGGGTCTCACCAGCTGTCTGTACAGAGGATAATAACTTCCTGTTTTCTACTGGTGATGCCTCTCCCTATGCATCCCAGTATCCCCCAACCCTCCTTGCTGCCCTCTTTGCTTGCCCACCTTTAGGTCATCTGATATGACTACCCCCAGGTCCCTTTCCATTTTGTTGTTATTAGTATCTCACCCCATTGTGTCTCTTCCCTGGGTTTTGTTTCCCAGGTGCATTACCTTGCACTTCTTAGCACCGAATCTAAGCTGCCATACATTTGACCATTCCTCTAATCTTGCCAAGTCCCTTCTCAACCTTTCCACCCCACCCTGTGCATCAACTCTGTTGCAGATCTTTGTGTCATCTGCAAAAGACATACTTTTCCTTCCAGTCCCTCTGCAATGTCGCTTATAAAGACATTGAAGAGGACCGTCCTAATACTGAACCTCAGGTACCCCTATAACCCCTTTCTTCTGGAGTGGACTCCATTTACTATTACTGCCTGTGTCCTATTCTCCAGCCAATTCTTTACACAGGCTGTCATCTTGGGACCCACTCCCAGGCTGGCTAACTTGTATACTAATCTTTGTGTGGGACTGTGTCAAATATGACAGCCTATTGTATATATTTCCTATAATTTGGTGTCTTCCGAGTTGTTTTATCACCCAGTGCTTTGGCCTTACCCAGGTTGTCCATGTTATACTGTTGTACTGACAATGTGTTTCTGTTATTCTGTTGTATTGCTTATGTGTATTCACCTAGGCCCACCTTGCAAATTAGCTCACTCAATGGTGTTCCTCCTGGTTAAATAAAGACTGATTGAATTTGTAACATGACAACAAAAACAATAGTACAATACAGTAATTACATTTGCCAAAACACAGCACGTGACACAAATTGAAGCAGGTATTAATCCCTAGTAATGCCCAGCTGTGCACAGTATTGAAGTCTGGAACACGCTAAAGAAAAATTTGACCACGACCGCACTCCAACCAGAGCAAGGCCAATCGGTCTCGGTCAGAAGCAAGCTGATAAAGCGTCCCGCTCTCTGTTGTATGTGTTGGATTTGCTTCTCCACCCTCGCTGAGCTAATAAAGCTGCAGTCAATGACGTCCGTTTCACTTTGTTGGCGCACTGTTCTTTCCACCCGCCCGCCCAATGGACCTCAAGACTCAAGCTCTCACTGTACCAGATGTCAAACCACACGTGCAAAGCAGACTTGCCAGAGAATGTGCAAGTAAACATTGCAAAGCAAATGAACACAGTAATAAAATCAGTATACCACAGTTTTCAGTCGCTGTTATAGTTTTGGGCATAGTTCAATATGCAGACTTTTACATTTCCCCACAATGCAGTACTGTGATGCATGAATGTGATCTGTCAACGGAGGGCAAAACATTAGAACTGTGCATCAGAAGTAGCAAATCTTAACGTGCATCTCTGTTTCCAACAATGTAAAGTTGCTATGTGTCATAAATTCTCAGACTACATTAATAATAATAATAATAATAATAATTTTATTTAGTATAGCCTTTCAAAATGTCAAACTGCTTCACAGATACAAAACGATTCAGTTAAACAATAAATAAGAATAAAATCACAGAAAATCAGGAAATGCTTTTCCCCACAGAAAAGTCTTCACTGCCTGCTTAAAACTCCCCACAGTCCTGTACTCCCGTAGCAGATGTGGTAGAGAATTCAGAGGATGGGGCAGCAAACATAAAAGCCTGAGCCCCAGGTGACTTCAAACTAACCCTCGGAATCTCCAGCATCCTCTCATCAGCCGGGCAGAATGATGCGCATGGGGTGTAAGGGGTCACAAATTCTTTTCAAGTAGTCAGGATCCAGTCCCGTAGGCTTTGTAGGTTAACAAACCTACCTTAAAGGTGATTCGCCACTGAACTGGCAGCCAGTGCAGATCGCGTAGCACTGGGGTAATGTGAGATCTCCTAGCTATCCCAGCCAATAAACATGCAGCAGCATTCTGCACTAGCTGCAAGCGGCGGATATCAACCCCAGGAAGCCCTGGGTATAGGGAGTTTCAGTAGTCAAGGTGCGAGGTCACAAATGTATATGTACTGTCCAACGTGCACGCTTCCAAATCTGTATAGCGTTTCAAAGGGAGAGGTGAAGCATGTTTTGTGAACTTAAATTACTGTTTTGCATCATGTTTCTTTCATTATAACTTAAAACACTATTGAAACAAGACTTACCTTGCACTTGCCTGTGGCCTCATGCCACAACCACTTCCAATCAGGCATTAATTCCCTAGTATAGCCTTTCTTGTTGTGGATTAATGCTTACGTAATAAACAACTCACACTGCAGCATATATTTCCATAAACACGAGGCTTCAGCTAGCACAATTCACTAGAGAATATTTTAATTTGTTTTCAGTTTTCCTCTTCAGGGTTTTAAACACATCTTGGTAGTTCTATGCAAAAGTCTGTGAAAAAAAAAAAAAAAAAATGTTCCTGTCTCAACCTGACCTTACAGTGCCTTTGTTATGATATCATAGTGTTCACCATGACAGCAAACTGATATCACAAAATGCGATTCCAAACTCACACAGTTGGGGACAGTCAGATGCCTTTTTGAAAGACACAGTGAAATATGTACTACAGTATCCGAAACGTTTAGAAGATCAACATGTTTAAAGTTTCTCATTTTAGTAGGAAACAGAAACATAGGCGTTGACAGCAGATAAGGACTGCAAGGCCCATCCAGTATGCCACTTTTTCTACCTTATGAATGCGTCATAGTCCTTTACTCTGGGAATGGCCTATCCATTCATACTCATCTGCATTGATCCCTTATGCCTATCCCATGCCTGTTTGAAGTCATGCACTGTATTCATATCCACCACTTCCTGAGTGTAGGCCGCTTCCATGCATCCACCACTCCTTCTATGAAAAGAACTTCCTCACATTACCCCTTAATCGATCTCCTCTAATCTTATGCTCGTCCTCTTGTTCTAAGTGTTTTCTTATATTGAAACATGTTAAGACTCTTTCACCTTGTTAATGCCCTTAAGGTGTTTGAATGTTTTGATCATATCACCTCTCCCTCCTTTGCTCTAGGGTAAGCAAGCAAGCAAATCTTTATTTTTATAGCACCTTTCAGTGTCAAGGCACTGTACAAAGTATAAACCATAAATATACAAACAGCAGTATTAATTTAAAATCAGTCTGGGAAAGCCAGTGAAAATAACTAATGGTTAGGGTATAATATTGAGCTCAATTAATCTGTCCTCATATATGTTTTCTGATGCAGTCCTGCACCATTTGGTTGGCCTTCTCTGGACTGCCTCCATTTTGTTAATATCCTTGTGATGGTTCGGTCTTCAGTACTGCAGCAGTACTCCAGATGGGGCCTAACCAGTGTCTTGTAAAGAGATGATTACTTCCTCTTATGGACTTGTGATACCCCTAATACACTCCAACATCCCCTAGCCTTACCTACTGCTTTAGTGGTCTGCTTGAATGATTTCAGGTCATCTGTGATGATGATGCCCAAGTCTCTCTCTTCCTTGTGATTGCCAGCAACTCCCTCCCAACCTATAGATGGCTTCAGGGTTTCTCTTCCTATGTGCATGATCTTGCACTTCTTTGCATTAAACCCCAGTTGCCACTCTTCCACCATTTTGCCAGTTTATCTAGATCTCTTCTCATTCTGCCCACCCCATCTGGATCATCTACTCTGTTGCAGATCTTGGTATCATCTGAAAAGAGACAAACCTTACCCTCCAGTCCATGTGCAATGTCACTGATGAACATACTGAAGAGGACTTGCCCCAGGACTGATCCCTGGGTACCCCACTTGTTATTTACATCTCTTCTGACTGTATACTATTTACCACCACTATCTGTTTTCTGCCTACCAACCAGTTTGCCAACCAGTTGACCAACTTGAGCCACCCCAAGCCTACCCAGCTTATTAATCAATCTTCTACGTGGAACAGTATCAAAAGCTTTGCTGAATTCAAGGTAGGCAGCATCAACTGCAACCCCTTGGGTCCACCACTCCGTTACCCTGAATCTATGAGATTAGTTTGACAGGACCTTCCTGTTGTAAACCCATTCTGTCTTGGATCCTGTGCTCCTATGGATCCAGGTGTTGCACTATCCTTTCCTTAACAAGTGCCTCCATAATCTTGCCCACTACTGAGATAAGACTGACTGATCTGTAGTTCACTGCCTTCTCCCTGCTACCACTCTTGTGGGCGGGACCACATAAAGCCCTTCTCCAGTCCTCTGGGACCTCTCCTGTGTTCAGAGACTCACTATACAGTTCTGATAATGGCTCTGCTAGTTCCACCCTTAGCTCCTTTCGTACCCTGGGATGTATGCTATCTGGTCTCATTTCCTTGTCCACCCTGAGCTTAGCAAGCTCTTGTAGGACCTTTCTTTGTGAAGGGACTTGTGCACACCTCCTCCCCATGTCCATGGTACTGAGCTGTGGGTCCTGCCTCACCTTCACCTCAGTAAATACTGAGCAGAAATATCTATTTGGGATAGATGCTTTTCCTTGGTCCTCCTCCACAGTCCCACTTATCCCTCTGATCTTAGCAATACCCCTCTGGACTTTCTCTTTCATAATGTATCTATAGAAGTCTTGTACCTTCTTTACTGTTCGTGCTAGTGTTTCCTCAGTTTGGGCGTTTGCCTGCCTTATTGCCATCCCTGCTTCCCTTAGGGACATTTGGTATGCCTCCCTATCTTCATCCTGCTGCATTCCTTATATTTCTTGAAGGCCAGTCTTTTGGCTCTGACCTTTTCTACTACTGTTTTTGAGAATCAAAGTAGTTTCCTCCTTCTTTTGCTCTTGCTTTTCTCCCTAACACAATGGGATGTTGTTTCAAGTATTGCATCCTTAATGCTTGCCCACTTTGCCTGTACTCCCTCACCTGTATTTTCTTCTTGCCAGGGCCAGCTTAACTCTGTTGGCCATCTTATCAAAGCGGCTCCTCTGAAGTCCCATATTTTTGCACTGGAATGGGATGATTTAGTTCTAGTGACCAAACTGAACCATACCATGTGATGGTCACTGGCCCCAGGTGACCTTCTACCTGAGTTCTGTGATCCTTTCCCATTAGTTATTACTAGATCTAGGATATCCCGTCTCTTGTGGGTTGTTGTACCAGTTGTTTGAGGCCCTCCCCAGCAGAGAATCCACTACGTGTCTTGTTCTGATGGATGTTCCGCTGGTACTGACCAATCTGTATCTGGCATGTTGAAGTCTCCGATTATCAGGACCTCCCCTCCAGCTGTCATGTTTTGTATATCTTCTAACAATAATATGTTTATGTCCTCTCCTCGTCTGGTGGCCTGTAGACAACCCCAGTTCATATGGCTGTCCCATTTCCTGTTTCAGGGTGACCCACAGTTCTTCTGGCTCCTTATGTGTATTCTGAATTTCTGTAGCTTTGATATTTTCATTGACATAAAGGCTACTCCCCCTTTTTTGCACCTTGGTCTCTTTGAACAGTACATAGTCTGGTACTGAAGTCTCCCAAGTGTGGTTACTGGTGAACCATGCCTCACTAATGACTACTATGTCCAGTTCAGCCTCTGTCATTGTTGCTTGCAGGTCTGTGATCTTGTTTCCGACTGCGGGCATTTGTGTACATGATTTTCCATTTGCTAGATTTCGTGCGTTAGTTGTTGGGTGAGGACTGGTTTCCCCTGCGCATCATATGGGAGCCAGGAACTGTTTCCTTACCGGGTGATGCAAATGAACTACAAACATGATGAACTCCTGTCTTATCACTTGCTGAGGGAGGGGTGCTCTTCCCATTCGATGCATCAGGTACTGCACCCCTCTCCCCATTGGCTAGTTTAAATATTTTGCAAAGATGTCATACTTCTGCCCCAATGCACTGACTCCTCCTTAGTCAGATGAGTCCATCAAATTAAAGAACTTTCGCTCCCCAAAACTGTTGCCAGTTACCTACAAATTTGTGTTCTTTTTCCTGGCACCAACCCTTGAGCCACATGTTTAGCTGCCCTATCTCCCCTTCTCTGGCCTTCCATCCATCTGCCCCCTCTCCCAGACTGGCAGGATCTCAGAGAAGGAGATGCTGGACGAAATGGATGACAGTTTGTCTCCCAGCCTGGTCAGGTGTTCCTTGGTCTCCACTACTACTGACTGGATGGAGAGATCGTTAGTCCCTATGTGTACCAGGACATCAATGTTTTCTCCTGCTTCCTGCATGATTTTAGCAATGTGGTCAGTGTCTCTCCACACTGATGTAGCTGAGACATCTGACCATTACCCGACTGAGGTGGTATGAACTCCCTAATCATGGAGTCTCCCATGATCAGAAGTGTTTTGGATTTCCTTTTCTTTTTGATTTGTTTCCTGTTTTGGGCAAGTTTTGTTGTGCTAGCTCCTGTGCTGCAGTGTCATCTGCCCTTTGTTTGATTTTGGAGACAGAAGTAGATACCTGTTTATAGTTTTATATGGTTTGTGGAGGTTATACGCTGGAGAGCACTGAGTGATGGGGCACCCGATTTGCCCTCCAAACCCACCTGACAACCTCCCGGACCAACTACCCTCTATGGTCAAGTAGCTTCAGTTGGATGTTGGGGAAATGGCAGGCAGTTCGTATAATATATTTCCTCCTGAATATGTGATTTGAGGCATGCAGTCTCTGCCCATGCTGCCTGGAGCTGAGCCCTTAGATCTCCAATGGTCCAGCATGTAGAACAGCATCCTAAATCCTGTATAACTGCCCTTTGAAAAGTGTCCCGCAGTGCCTGCAGTTAATAATATTCATTCCACTTGAGTTGCTGAGTTTATAACCTGGTCTGAATAATTAGGAGGAAAATGAAAGCAAAATGTGAAATATACAGTGGCATGAAAAGGTATTTGCCCCTTCCTGATTTTCTCTATTATTGCATATTGTCACACTGGATGTTTTCAGGTCTTTAGACAAAATGTAATATTAGATAAAGGAACTTGAGTGAACAAATACCTGTAACACTTTTTTTTTTTTTACTTATTTCATTTATTTAATGGAAAAAGTTAACCAACACCAACTGGCACTGTGTGATAAATAATTCCCCTAGTTAAATCAACCCAATTAAAGGGATAATTAGAGTCAGCTGATTGAACACAGCCAGGCTTGATTGCAGCCAGCCCTGCTCAATATAAACCTCACTTATTTTGACCCTACCATCAGAGTCACGCTGCCAGCACAAAGATTCAACAAGCACATTATGCCACGATCAAAGGAAGTTCCTGAAAAGATCAGAAAAAGTTGTTGCTATCTATCAGTCTGGAAAGGGTTACAAAGCTATTTCTAAGGCTCTGGGACTCCATCGAACCACAGGGAGAGCCATAATCTCAAAATGGAGAACACTTAGAACAGTAGTGAATCTTCCCAGGAGTAGGCGGCCTGCCAAAATTACTCCAAGGGCGCAAAATCATCCAGGATGTCACAAAGGATCCTAAAACAACATCCAAGAACTGCAGGCTTCTCTTGCCTCAGCTAAGGTCAGTGTTCATGACTCCACAATCAGAAAGAGACTGGGCAAAAATGGGCTTCATGGGAGAGTAGCAAGGTGGAAACCACTGCTAACCAAGAAGAACATAAATGCTCGCCTCTCATTTGCCAAGAAGCACCTGGATGATCCACAAGCCTTTTGGGAAAATGTTCTATGGACAGATGAGTCCAAAGTGGAACTTTTGACGACATGGATCCCATTATGTCTGGCGTAAAGCAAACACCGCATTCCACAGTAAGAACATCATACCAACAGTCAAACATGGTGGTGGTAGTGTGATGGTGTGGGGATGCTTGCTGCCTTAGGACCTGGGCAACTTGCCATAATTGAAGGAACCATGAATTCTGCTCTGTACCAGAAAATTCTTAAGGAGAATGTCTGGTCATCCGTCCGTCAGCTGAAGCTGAAGCGTAGTTGGTCATGCAGCAAGACAATGATCCAAAATACAAAAGCAAGTCCACATCAGAATGGCTGAAAAGAAGTAAAATTAAAGTTTTGGAGTGGCCTAGTCAAAGTCCAGACCTAAACCCAATAGAGATGCTGTGGCAGGACAAGAAACGAGCAGTTCATGCTCGAAAACCTACCAATGTTACTGAATTAAAGCAGTTCTGCGAGGAAAATGGGCTAAAATTCCTCCACAGCGATGTGAAAGACTGATATTGAATTATAGGAAGTGTTTGGTTGCAGTCATTGCAGCTAAAGGTGGCGAACCAGTTATTAAGTGTAAGGGGGCAATTACTTTTCACACAGTGCCAGTTGGTGTTGGTTAACTGTTTTCATTAAATAAATGAAATAAGTAAAAAAAAAAAAAAAAAAAACAAGTGTTATTTGTTCACTCAGGTTCCCTTTATCTAATATTACATTTTGTCTAAAGACCTGAAAACATCCAGTGTGACAAATGTGCAATAATAGAGAAAATCAGGAAGGGCAAATACTTTTCACGGCAATATATATATACACACATACATACATATATATATATATATATATTTATATATACACACACACACACACACACACACACACACACACACATATACATACACACACACACACACATATATACATATATATATAGCTTGTTATAACAAGTTAAATTACTTGTGCCCCTGTAAGTGAGGGTCACTGTGTGGATACCCCTCTGATCCTCCCCTTCCTGCTTTGCTACAGGAAATGTCACAATTGTACTACTCTATATAAAAGGAGTGTAGCATTGGGGGATGGGGGGGTCGTATTCTTCCCTGCTGAAAAGAAGAACCACGGACAGAAATAAAACAAGGAGATAAGAGTAGAAACAATCAACCAACAACAAATGCAGTAGCCCTGAAAGCTTAGCCTAACGATAGAGAAAACTGTAAACCCTGTAAGCACAACCGTAACAATTTCACATAAGATATACCCTGCAAAAAACACTTTGCTACAGAGAAAATAAAGCAGTAACAGAAGCTATACCTTGCAAAAAAAAGCAATTTGAATCAGAGAAGATTACAGCAGTAATCTGTAAGCACAAAACAGTAACAACTCTGTAGGCACACCTGTAATAATGCAGCAGAAGGTATACCCTGCAACAGCAATTTGAATCAGAGAAGATTGCAGCAGTAAAATGTAAGCAAAAACAGTTTCAAATCTTGTGAGCACAAAAGAAAATAGCAACACACAGTAAATTTGCCTAGCAAAAGAAGCCTTAATCTTTTTCCTTGCTCTGATAATGTTGTTCCTTGCTCTGTCCTTACAAGCAAACCTAGAAGAAAAGAGCTCATTGAGATTGTAAGGGATTCTGGTCCACCATGTCCAACTCCCTTGCTTCATAAGTGGGGATGAAAATCAGTGACCCCAGTTTTCACAGCTGGAAATCTCACAACCATAACTTTGCCATGTGACCAGAGTGAAAAGGGTTTGGGACTCATTCATACTAAACACTAAACAGAGAATACTAGTTGGGTGACCATACACACCCAGCCTGTGCTTCAAACAGGGGTTCTGATTGCATCAGGCTTTGAGAGTGAAGCTTGAAAGATCTGATTTAATGGAAGCCCGGTAGTGGCACAGGCTGCATGGGCATGTGGGTTGCCCAACCAGTATTTTTCATAGTGTATAGCAGTGTGTGTGTGTGTGTGTGTGTGTGTGTGTGTGTGTGTGTGTGTGTGTGTGTTGTTTCATTTTTATTTAATTTTAAACTAAAGTGTTTTTCACAGCATTCTGTGGCAGCGCAAACACGCTGGTGATTTCAGTTCAGAACTTGAACTGAGTGCTGTGCATACGCAGCGCTGTGAAAAACACCAGCAGCCTCGAGGATTTCTGATCAGCTGGAAGTGGAACCTTGCTGTACCATAGAAGGTACAACCATGTTCATGGCCTCTGAACTGTGGTACAACAAGGTTTCATCTGGCATGTAAATCCATGCAAAACACACCATAAGAATAATCTCCATACAGGCTTGAGCCTGCAAAACCTGAAAGAAATCTGACCAACAGCAGCTGAGGTAAGAAGCACTTTGAGCAATTCTAAAATAAACAGTTTAACATAAATATTGATGTATATACACAAACTGTTATAAAGTATCTACATTGTGGCAGGAACATAAAATAATAATCAAATTATTTGATTTACCTTTCGAGGTATACTTCTGTCAAAGTCTGGAAAGTTTACCACCCTAACGAACTTCCAGTCCACAGCACAACCACCGTGGCCAACATCTGCAAAGAAACACAACATGTGGTAATGCCGGTGCCACATTCTTTCTATGAATAAAATGCACATTATAAACTTTTGATTAAAAATATCTAGAGTCAAACTTACTTGTCCCAGTCCCACACATAGTGAGGAAGGAAACCTAAAACAAAAAAAGTCAACAGTGAATGTAAGGCACACACATTTCAAAAGTCCATGTTTCTTCTTATTCTCAGATTGACTGGAATACATTAAACTCTGTGCATAATTTCAACAGCAGAACAAATGGCATGCCACTGGCTCACCCAACATATGGTGATTTGAGGTTTACACTACAGTTACAACTTTTTCTTCAACTAACATTTATTATCAAACACTCAGTGAACTGAATGGACTTGTCAACCCTTTTGATTTCTATGTTTCTGGTTCAAATCAGGACCAGACTGATAGTGGCCAATAGCCATCACCATCTGATTTGTAATTAGTGGCCTATGTGGAATGTTTAGTGATGATCACACTCCAGTTCCTAGTGGATAAATGACACGATACAAGTTAAACAGGCCTCTAGGAATGTCTCCTATTGTATAAAGATTTCAAGTATAAGGTTTATGCCACAGGACCACAAAGCAAAGTTAAGCAGTTCTGTCTGCCCAGCACTCAGGAGAGAAGTCTTATACCATATGAGACATGTCTCAGAGTTTAGTTCAAGTGATCTATAACAAGTTTGCAGTCTTTTTTTGTTGTTACTTTATTATGCCGTTCTCTCCCTAGCACTGAAATGGAACACTTCCTACTGAAGCTCCAGCATGAGAGTGCACTGTCATAGAATAAGAGGTACAGTGACTCTGTATACTGAAATAATCTTAGTGATGTACAGTATAATCACAAATATATCCCTCACTGGTCAACTGATACGACTGGCACCCTTCTTGGCAGTCTCATGAGAGAGACCAAGTGCTGAATGGAAATGGAGTTAGACATACCCTCTCACTCACTAGAGATGCTTACCCAGGGCAGGGTTATTTAGGAAGATGTAAAAAAAAAATACAGAATCATGCAACCCTGCTGGCAGTGTTTATATTTCTTTTCTTCTACTATCCACCAATATACCTTAAGCATTTCATGGACACCTCAACTTGTAAGTGGAGGGCCGCTAAAGCTTCAACTAACATTTATTAATTTGCTGTCTGTTAACTTCCTTATCAGCAAATGTACAGCTGCTGCAGATCAGTCTCCTTTGCCCACTTAGATTTTCTTTTACTCGCTTCCAGCATACTTTCCATGTGCTGTCATGGGGCTAGACAGCAGAGAGAACCACACTAGAAGCGAGTGCATAAGAAAACTGTAAAGGGACATAAGGAGGTGGTTAAGCAGCAGCGCAATGGTCGCTATTTGAGAAGCAGCTTAACAACTACTGCACTGAAATGAACCCTACCAGCCAATAAGAATGCACAGATTTACATAAATGCTGTCCATTTATCCTGAAATGGACAGTGAATAAATGCACTGTGGCTCATGTCATGAGAAGTGCAGTGGACAGAGAACAGGCTGACGCTGGAAGCCTGGGTTAGAATCCTACTATTGGCATTTGTTCTCTGTACAACCTGAGCCAGTTGCTTAACTTTCTGTGCTTTCCTTTGAAATATATTGCCCCAGTGCTGGCTGGTCCACTAAGATATATGTTCTCTCTCTCAGCAAAATTTCCTGTAGAATGAAAAGGGCCAAAGTCATTCCAGAATACAACTCGGAGAAAACTAGAAATTAACAACTACAGGCCAATTTCATTGCTTCCTATAGTCTCCAAAGTATCTGAACAACTGGTAGGAAGCAATTAGTTTCATATCTTGAGGAGAATAAACTATAGAGTGCACAGAAATCATGATTTAGAGGGTGACACAGTACCACAACTGCACTGTTAAAGGTGGTGGGAGACATTCAGGACTATTTGAACAAGAGCCAGATAATGGGTGCAGTATTTATTGATCTGAAAAAGTATTCACTGGGTCTTTCAGAACATACAGTATGCTGGTTTGAAAGTTATCTAAGGACAAGACCAAACTGGTCTCTTTGAACAACCATGACTCCGACTGTCTGCCCACCACCATCAGAGTCCCACAGGGTCCATCTTAGGCGATTTTGTTTAATGTTTAAATAAATTCATTACAAATTCTGTGTCATTTTGTTAGTTACCATCTTTATGCAGATGACACTGTTCTTTATTCTTCAGGTGCTTCTATTTCTCTGATACAGGGGCCCTGCAGCAGTCTTTTGATGTGCTGCAGCACTTCCTGTATCAACATAAACTAGTGGGAAAATCAAGTAATGTTGTTTGGAAACCAAGGGCATTGGGCGCTGCAGAATGGCCTTGACACTGTTGGGTACTCAGGAGTCAACAAGTCACCTGGTATAAATACTTGGGACTATGGATCAGCAGTGGGGCTTCGATGGGATGTTCAGGTTGATCAGACCATAAAAGCTTGCATAAAAACTGGGTGCATTGCATTGTGTGAAATCTGACTTACCCATTGAAGTGAGACAGAGAATTGTTGAGGTTTCTATATTGCCTATTATTAATTATGGGGATGTTATACATGGGGTGCCACGGAACAGTATTGCATAGGTTAGATATTATATATAATAAGTTTGCAAGATTTGCCCTAAATGCACAGTGGAGACAGTATCCGGTCTACTTTATAAAGAATTAGGTTGAGCTGTTTTGAGTAACTGTCGAAAATGCATACTGTAAAAGTTATGTATGAACTATATAAAAAACAGCTACCAAATTATGTTTTGGAAACAACAGAAATTAGGAAAGGTAGATCAAATTTAAGATTCTCAGATGGGGTAGAATTTCGTAACAAACTAAGACAGACAAGTATGGGAAAGGCATCATTTAATTATTGAGGGCCACTTGCATGGAATTCCCTACCAACTGAACTTAGATGTAGTAAATGGCTAATATGTAGTAGTAGTAGTAGTAGTAGTAATAAAGCAACTTTATTTATACAGGCATAACTCTGACAAGCAAATACACCATTAGGGCCAAAAAAGCCCAGTTTCGAGGTGCTCCTGTAGTTGTTAAATCAAATAATAAAATACATACTTTAAAACAATAACCATGACAACTGGTAGCAAGTGATACACAAAACATCAGACAGTCATACAACAAACTCTACTAACATTTATACAACAAGAAACAATCTCCTAGTAACAATCACAGATGTGCAGAATCCTGTTTTAATATATTTCTTGAAAATAATACTATTCTAAAGTATGCAAAATTTTTGGCAATAGCAACTCTCGAACAGCAATAATAGCACTCTTCCTGATAGTTAATAGTATTGTTCAGATGTAGTAATACCATCGCTCCATACCTGAATGCTGCTTGGCTCTACCCAGTCAACAGACAGTGCAGTCCCCTGTGAGACACTGCACACGGTGCTGTTACTAGGAATGTCCAAAAGATACATATTGTCTACACCACAATCCTCCCAAGGGAGGCATAGAGGGACTGACAGTCCTCCTCGACACAGTTGGCACTGTAACACGGCATAACGAAATAATCATCATGGGTGACCTTAACCAATTGGCCTGGAACACCAAAGCCTTTGAGCCTCTACTTGCTGGTCTCTATCACGCAGCTTGTCAAGGATCCTACCAGGTGCTCTCCAAATGGTGGTGTGAGCTCCCTCCTGGACTGGATTCTGACTAACAGACCAGATAGGATCAGCTCGTCTGGTATCCTGCATGACTCAATCTCTGATCACTCCCCAGTGTACTGTGTTTGGAGGATCCCACTCCTGAAAATACTGCATAAAATTATCCAGATCAGAGACTACTCTAGGTTTGATCTGATCTCCTTCCATAATGATATTAAGTACACTGACTGGTCGGCAGTATGGAATGCTCAGGACTCCACATCTGCGGTCAGTCACTTCCTCATCTCTCTAAGGGCCCTGCAGAGAAGCATGCCCCCTTATCAGATGGAGGGTCAGGGAACAGCTACAAAATGGCTTAATGGCAGCCTCCTAGCCCTTCTAAAAACTAGAGATAAGTGTTGGGCCAACTTTAAGGCCACGGTTGACCAGGCTTTTTTCAGAAATAGAGAAACTCAGAAGCAGTACAAAAGAACATAAGGGTAGCCAAAGTGAGTTTTGCAAATCTGCATTACTGAACTCTGCTAGGGACCCAAGGAGGTTCTGGAGGAACATTAAACACATAGAGAGTGGTACCCAGAGTGCTGAGACCACTGACATGACAATTGATGGTACCAGCTTCAACAACTCGAAACCATTGCCAACACCTTTAACCATTATTTCTCTGATCTGTCCGATTTCACCTCGACATTCCCACTGGTGGTGGTGTCATGGCGATCAGCCCTCAGCACTATCGCCACCCCATCCGCCCCTTTCATTTCAGGGCGGTGGTGGTCAAGAGGTGCGGAGACTGCTCTCGGGACTCTCCTCTTCTCAATGCTGGCCAAGATGGCTTGGAACCAAAGCTCTCAGCATTGGTGCCCCTGGCTTGCCCCTCTGGTGGCACATCTTCAATTTGTCCCTGTCAACTGGTGTTATCCAGACATATGGAAGGTCACCAGGGTGGTCCCAATCTCAAACAGGGGAACCCTAAACTAACAGAGAACTACCGCCCAATATCCATCCTATCCATGCCAGCAAACTCCTGGAGAAAGTTGTGGCTGGGCAACTGACTACTTACATTCACATGATATACTGTCTCCTCTACATCATGGATTCAGGAAGGGCATGGCATCCTCAGCCCTTGTCACTGTCTCATCTTGGATTAGGGAGGCCATGGACCAAGGCAAACTCTCAAGGGCTATCTTTATAGATCTCTCTAAGGCCTTCAACCTGGTTGATCATGCTATGCTATCAACTCAGCTAAGATCAATTGGCCTATCCTCTGCTGTTCTCGGTTGGTTCTCCAACTATCTACATGGCAGAATGCAGCGGTTAATCTGACAAAGAGCTCTCGGCCCTATCCCTGTAACAATGGGGTCCCTCAAGGCTCCGTCCTCGGACCCCTGCTCTTCTCCATTTTGTTAATAATCTCCCAGAGCCGCTGCTCACTGCAAACCAATCCTCTATGCAGATGTTCTGGTCATCTGTCTCACTCCCCAGAGATGGGGGTCATTAACCACCACCTGAGTGACAACCTAAGAAATATTCAGACATGGATCTCGACCCATAAGCTGGTCCTTAATCTAAAAAAAAAACCCAGGTCATGCTCTTTTGGGTTCGTGGCCAAGATTAAGGCCTCCCTGTGCTGTTCTGTGTCTCTGGTACAGGTGGCGTCCCAATCCCAATCACGGACAATTTCAAGTACCTTGGGGTGGCGTTGGACCCACAGCTTGACCTTGGCTGCCATATCAAGAATACATACAAGACTGTCAACTGTAAACTGGGTCTGGCCTATGGAGCAAAAATAACCTCACTCCGCTACACGTATTGCTCTTGCCAGAGGTGTGCTTCTCCCCTCGCTATGTTATGGGCTCCTTCTGTTTGCCCGACCACCAAAGCCCATCTCTCTAGGTGGTCTACTGCCTACAACAATGTCTGCTGCTTCGCTCTGGTGGCCCCCCATCTCACTCACCATTGTGATCTCTATAGCAAGCTAAACTGGCTCTCCTCCTCAAAGCACACTGACTTTGTCCTTGGGTGCTTCACAGGAAAGGTCCTTGGCACTGGCATCCCCCAGGGGTGGCGAGGTTTGCATGTCCCGACTGCCCCTCTTCCTACCACATTAGGTCTCAGGGCCTGCCACACTCAATGTACCTGTGACTCGGACTCAAATGGGTGGAAGGGATTTTGCAGCGTGTGCCCCTGAACTATGGAACACCTTCCCAGCCCAGGTCCGTGTTGCCCCATCACAGGGCAGCCTGCGTTCCTCCCTATGGAACCACCTCAAACTCTCATCGGCCTGTGGTTGCACAAAACCCTGTGACATAATTATTGCACTCAGCCCTTATAGACAACAGTGGCCCTATGTTGTTAATAGTTAAATACCTGATGGTTCTCAATCCATGCCTTTTGTACTGCTCCTAATTGGCACATACCTTACTCTGTTGTGTTTATGCTAACAAAATATGCCCCACAAGACCTGTAATTTGTGTATTCTGTATTATTTTGTTATCATGTGACTTGTAAGCTTTTCCTAATTATGTACCATGTTGTCCTAAGTATGTAAGTATGTAATTTCCTGTACTCTCCTGGGTCGTACCTGAAAATAGGCAATTGTCTTGTCTAGCGTACTCATCTGGTTAACAAAAGCTAAATAAAATAAATAAATATCATCACTAAACCTCAAGAGCTCATGCCCAAGTCTGCCCTCCGTCATCCTCAGCATGCCTTCTGATTAGCCTCTTTTCCTGTGTGGCAGGCACAACAACTTCCAAACATGATGGCTCAGTCTCCTGCTTGTTGAGAGAAATCTTCCACAATAACAGCAACACTTTTCTCTGCTGCCTACTGCTTCATCCGCCGCTCTCCAATATGCAGGCCCCGCTGATCCACTTCACTCTTCCTTAGCTCAGTACTGTGGCCAGACTGATAGCACTGCCAATGGGGAAAAAAATGAGGCTAATGAGAGCCAGCTCTACTGCTGCATCCTTCGCCGATGCTGATGGGAAGACTGCTGAAAGGCAAACAGACCTGCTAACTTGACCCGCAAACTGGAGGAGTCAATTCACCTCGCATCCATATATTGAAAAAATAAATACCTCAGGGTGCATCACAAGGCAGTAATCCATCTCGAAATTCTGGGGACATGGGAACTCTCGAACTTCACTCCAGAGGTTCCCTTGTGTCCCCAGAACCCCTCGAAGGGATTATTGCCTTGTAATGCACACTAAGGTATCTATTATTCTCTTTTCACATGTAACATTCTCTAAGTAATTCAGTTAGCGGCACTGCTTCTGTAGCTCTCTAATACTGTCAGTGGTATGCGCTCATGGTAATCCATAGCAAACAGCTGAATTAGTTTGCACGATGCTTGGTTTAGCTGCAGACACCCATCTACCTCTTAATTTAGGTGTCTGTTACCATTGCACTCAGTTTTTCCATACTGTTTCTAGTTTTCCTCGGTACCACAAGATAGTATGGGGAGCCAGCTGCTGTTTCTGAACAGTTGTGCACGCTTACTATAGAGCACACTCAGAGCACTGGTGTGTTCTTGGCCTGGTGTGAGGTTGTAGAAGACAGCAGTTTACTAGCCAGTTATTGCCAGTTCCAATAATGCAATCGACAGACCTGGCAACAGAGGTCTACCTACTTTGGTATGTGTTGCATTGATTACTGGGGAGTAAATGTGTATTAGGTGCATTTTGCACTATAACCCATGTGGTCTGGTGGTTGTGCAGTTCATGCTCTCAGCAGGTGGTGAAGCATGGATGTCATCGACAGGGACAGACTTTTGTGTGCAACAGAAAAACAGCAAGATGGCACAGTGCTTCAGGTACTAGAGGTTATAAAAGTTACAAAAACAGATTCAGGAGTATCAGATCCACCAGCAATTAATCCACTAGGGCTAGATCAAGTAGTAAAGATCTGGTATTTGTAAAATGCCCCTATAGGGTACAGAATCCCAACAACAACCCCTCCCACCCACCAGCTAGCCAACAAGCACTGTCTAGTTGTGCATCTCACCACTACAGCCATGGTGTGGCTCATTCTGTTAAAACCTGTCACCACACACCTTGTCCAATGAATGCAGCTGTGACATCTTCAAAACCAAATCCTCCACCCCCAACCCAAGCTGTCAACTCTGTATAGTTGTGACATAGCAAAATACCTCCCCACTGATACACTGCTATGCATGAAACAAAGTTGTATTCTTGCAACAAGGGTCAAATTATTTTCCTGGTTTGCGGTACATATTAAAATGCGAGTGTCACAGTGTGCTTGGGGTTTGTTAGGTATTGACAGTTTCCTCATAAATAGTTTTGTCACAAGCAGGATACAGTAAGTACAGAGTTAGACCCTTAGTACTGTGCTATAGTATTATTATGATTACTACACCAACGTATCCCATCATGTTACTTTTAATAATTTTTTGTTTAGGAATACAAGCAGCTATTTCTGCTGAGGAGTGAAACTGGTATGTTGTGGAATGTTGGTAGAAATTAACTGTTTTGGAACAGCAGCCTATGAGAATGCATGGGAAGAAGATGTTGTTGAACTACGTATCACAGTCCCAAACTGCTTTACAAGTCATGAAGTGTTGGCAGTAGCCAATAAGTGCAGCCCGTAGACTGAGGCTAGTGGAAGCAGCAGTAGTAATAATTTTACTCATGTTTTGTCAGCACAAGGAAGATCATGAACATGGTTATATCCTAACTGAGCCGTAGGCTCATTTATCGGGTACCATATAACAAAAAAAAAAAAAAAGGATTCTAATGTTACAATGTAGGTAATTTAAATACACAAAATAAGAACACGACATACAATATGTTACATCCAATCTTAGATATAATCTAACATACATTATAAAATTATACACACAATCATATCAGATACAACATTACACATATCAACCCTAAGTTTACAATATACTAAAGAAGAGCAAACTAACCTATCCCAAAATCAGGACAACAGCTCTTTGGATTAAAACCTTCTTGGTTCAGCCAGTTCTTTATGTTGCCAAAATATTGGAACCAGGTCTTGTAATGGACAGATCCTTTCCCAGGTATCAACATAAAAGTACCTGGGTGTGGAATTTGACCAAGACTAAATTTTGATCATCACATAGATAATGTAACAAAAAGATGAGTAAAAAGCTGGGGCCTTACGACTAGTCTCCTCATTGTATGACTAAAAAGACTGACTATTAGTGTCAAACCAATTGGTTGTCCCATTGTTACAATATGGGAGTCCAGGGATCGATAAATTTTAAAATTCACTGATTGTCCAGGACAAGTGGCTTGACTAAAAGTAGTAGTCCTCGTGCTCAAGTTGGTAGCCCAGTTAAAATAAGCATATTTTTAAGAAAAAATATTAAAAGTAAAGAAAAACAGGTTACTTTAGAGAGGAACAGTTCTATACTGTACTAATATGTTTAACAGTATGAAAATGTGTGATGTTTTTGTTCTAGGTAGGTTAGACAGAACCGGTTCTCCTTATGATGAGTTAGTGAAACTGAAGAAGTAGAATATTTGCTTATTTTTCTACACTGTAAATTTGTATACTTTATAAAGTCTGAATATGAAATAAGTAACAGATCAGGTTTGCATTATTTTCTGTAATTTGTGCACTCACTGAAAATAATGTGGATTTTCAAATCTGACTTTTTGTTGCATCTTTCTTTTTTTTTTTTTTTTATTTGAATTATTTTTGTAGTCTTTCACAAGCCAGCCACAGGACAGTTACACTGGGCAAGTCACCCCACCCACACCCAACCCTCTTCACTCTGAGCCCTTTCCCTAGGATCTCCTCCAATAGCAACAGCTCACACAAAGTTATGCTTCTCTTATTTGATTTTCTTTAGGCAGGTCACCCCTCCATCACTACTTTACTTTACCCTTGCTTGATCTCCTCTCCTAAAATCCCACACACAACAGTTAGGCTCTCTTATTTTATTTTGGGCAGGTCAACCCACCTTCACTCCTTTGCCCACGATCTCCTCTCCAAGCAGCTTACAACAGTCAGGCTTCTCTTATTCTGTTTTCTTAGGGAGAAAGCCAGGAGGCCACCCCTCCTTGCTCCTTCCCTTCCTTCTTCCCATGATTTCCTCTCCCAATCAGGATTATTTCATTTCCTTTGGGCAGTTCCCTCCTCCGCTCCCCAAACACACACACACAAAGTACTGCAGCTAGGTTATTTTTGTTGTATAAAGTCTTATGCTATCTCTTAAAAGCAACAACATTTTCACAAAAGGCCCACACTTCTCACTTTCTTGCCCTCCATTTAGTCTGGTTTTGTTTATTCTCACTTTTCTCAGTCACAGTTCTGTTCAGGTGGTAACTTTCACCTCAGCTCATTCTTTCTCCGTTTACTTTTACTGCTGCAGCTTAGTTAGGCTCTTATACATGCTCAGCCTCAGTTGTGTTCTTGTTCCCTTAGTGCAGGCGCCGATCGTGATTAGATCACATTATTCATTTTGTGCACCACACATATCGGTCCCACTCCCTTCCGATCCAATAGTCACCCTTTTTTCTTAACAAAATTCTTGCATTTGGTATGAATTCAATACGACTCATGGCCATGGGTACTGGCTGCTTCCGCCCTTGCCATCCTCGGCTCACCAACACCACTCACCCCTCCCCAATTGTGTCCCTCCCCGATCTCTGGTTTTGCAGCAGCAGCTCCAAAATTTATTTTATATTTTATTAATGGCATGGCAGCCCAGGCACAAGCAACAGCAAGTGTGGTTGGCAGAGATTTCCGCATCCCTGACTCCAAACTAGCTCCTAAAAACACCTGGCCCCTCACACAGACTAAAAGGCATGCAAGACCTTCTCATCTAAATGAAATTAAAGTGAGAGGAGCGCACCTTCGATTAACCCTGCCAACCAGTTTGTGCCACCGCTGCCACTGGAGCCGAATGCATCCCTTACCAGAACAGCCAGATTTTCTTTGCCTGGATGAGATGGACACCTGTTGCCAGTCCGATGACTGAATCCACCTCGTATCCCCTCGGCCACAGCTCGCTTCCGGCAGAAGTCTCTCAGCTCTGCTCGCCTCCTCCCGCCCTGTTGAACACCATGTGTGTAGCTGTGTGGGTCACATGATGGCAGAACTCTGACATCGCCAGCGAGTGTTGTAGTGGAGGAACCTAGTAATACAGCAGAAAATCTTTTTTTTTTTTTTTTTAAAGTAGTACATTCCGTGGACAAGTACCCTGTCACCAACTGCTTGTCCTTGCCTGAAATCTGCAGCCCGGACGTCGGGCTATCGGATCTGTTGAACCCTGTGGGAGTCACATATTAAATAACTTGGGGGGGGATTACATAAATTGGATGTCACTTACCATAAACTTGCAAGATTTGTTTTAAAAGTGAAGTAACCACCCACCACTGTGCTTCTTATCAAGGTCTGGCCGGAATTCATTACAACATAAAAAGGGATAGAGCATGGGATATTCTGCTCTATAAAATTCTAAAAACAGAAAAACCTCAGAGACTCAAAGACCTTAGAGTGGACAATGCATAATTTCTGGCTAAGAAATAGTTGTAAAACTTTGATGGTGCCTAGGGTTAAAAACACATTTGGAAAAATGACTTTCAAATATAAGTCAGTGATTACTTGGAATAGTTTACCTAATCAGTTGAGGTCTTTAGATTTATCTGTAAATTTATTTAGGCATAAATTAAAAGAATAATAGATACCTTACTGTCTTGTGATGCACACTAAGGTACTTGTTATTTATTTATTTTTAAATATATGGATGCAAAGTGAAGTGACTCGCCTCCGGTTCGTGGGTGGGTCGGTGGGTCTGTGTGCCTCTCTCAGTAGTCTTCCATAAGCATCAGATGTTAAGAATGCAGTGGTAGCGTTGGCTCTCTTGTGCGCCCCCCCGTCGGCAGCGCTATCCAGTCAGACACAATGCGAGCCACGAGGGAAGCGAGATGGATCCAAGCGGGCCCTGCATATCGGAGAGTGGCGAGGATGAAGCAGTAGGCAGCAGAGAAGAAACATTGCTGTTAATGTAGAGATTTCCCTCACTAAGTGGGAGACCGAGCTGCCATGTTTCAGAAGTTGTTCTGCTTGCCCACACAGGAAAAGCAGCCTATCAGAAAGCAAGCTGAGGGCGTTGGTGGGCAGACTTGGGCATGCGCTCTTGAGGTTTAGTGAGAATAGCATCATTCAGGTATGGAAAGATGGTATTACCACATCTGAATGATACTATCAGTCAAGAAGTGTGCTATTATTGCTGTGGGAGAGATGCTATTACCAGAAATTTTTGCATACTTTAGAACAGTATTATTTTCAAAATCCATTATATTATATAGAGAATAACAGATGGGTAGCTAGTTATAATGAGGATTTATACACCCCGAGGGTGGGATGCCACATAAACCCTGAGAGCAAAGCTCGAGGTTTATGGAAGGCATCCCACCGAGGGATATATAAATCTGAGTTTTAACTAGCTACCCATCTTTTATTTTGTATAATTGCTGGGGATCATTTTTTTGCCACAGCAATTACACAAAATAAATGTATCTGTTTACCGAGCTGAGCTGTGGACTGTTGGAAACCCGCGGTAGATAGCTGTCAGTAAATGGTAGCAATGTTTAGTTTTGTTTTAGTTTAACTCGGATGACAGTTTGCTGTGACAAGAAATCTTTTTATTTAAAATAAAAAAAAAAAATACCGCTGACAACGTCTGTCCGGTAGTACTGCAGCACTGAGGCCTCGCAACAGGCAGGCGCAGAAAGGGAGGTTTGCAGTAGGCGCATGCACAGAAGTAGGAAACGAGCGCATGAATGTCGTTATAACCAGCCAGTTATAACACTAGAATTACAACTCAGTTTCCGATTGGAAAAATCTATAACCAGTTATTATATGTGGATACTACACTGTCTCTAAGAGTTACCTGACATGAACTTTGAGCAAGAGGACTACAAACCACATCCCTAAGTGCATAAAAGGGACTCTCAAGTAATGTCCACACCAGTATTTTATACATCATCTAATCTATACAATATAAAAATGTAAAGAAATTAAAAGCAAAAGGTTTGAAAATGTTCCATCTCTTGGAACAACATCCAAACAGGATGCCTCCTAGCGAGTTCCTCAGCATTTCGATAGATGAATGTTTTATAAATTAGTTAACTCTCTTCAAAATCAGAATTGTTGGGCTCATTCCACAGCTTGTGTTCCTTGCTATCTGCAGATCGAATTTGGGAGGATGGGGCACCCACAGGAATAGGCGCCAGCGCAAGGCTACAAACAGCAATGCCCTGAAGGCCAAGGTATCAGCTGACTACAGCAGCAAAGGAGGCTGAGGAAGCCCTCCTTGCAGGCCAGCCCTACGGATGGTCTGGGCCACACACAAAAAGGCTGAAGCAGTTTTCCTCCAGCTCCAAACCCAGGTCACCAGTATAAATACACTAAAGCACTGGAAGTAATAACATCCCTACTCAAAGAAAACAGTGCCTTAAAATACAGATGAGAGGAAACTGAGAACCAGTCTGCCCCATGAACATGCAGCTGGTAGGACTTCCCAAGAGAACAGAAGGCTCAGACTTGAAAGCTTTGAAGGAGGCTGGAGTGGACAATGCACTTGAACACAGAATTAAACCTAAAATCTGTTGAATCAGGTGAACCCCAGGATCAAACTAACCCAGCCGAACTTCACTCAGATAATGATCACTGTTACCAACAACATGGCATCCTGGGACAAACTGCTACACGTGGCAAGAACAGATGGACTGATGGAGATGGATGAAAATACAATCAGACCATTTCCTGACCTTAGCTTTGCAACCTGCTGCAGCGGACAGCAGTTCAGTTGAGCAGAGCAACATTTACATGCACTGGGGATAGTGCAGTCTTTCTTGCTACTTGCCTGCACATCCAGTATGGTGGCATGGTATGCCAATTCTCAGACTTGGAGGCAAGTAAGTTAGCGAATAGACTGAGAAGGGTGTGACTACAAGGTGGATGAAGTCACCCATAGAGCTGGAACATTAGATAGTTAAATATTATATGCTGCTACCAAATTGAACATTTGGGTGTTGTGACTCTGGGACTGTGTTGCTATCTTATATACATGGCTGGGAGAATAATGACTGTTACAATGCTGGGATAGTGTCGAGGTTTGGGAGGACACTGGTCAGGGATATGGGAGGACTGCTATACATATGTATACTGTAAGTAATCTGGCAAAAGTGAAGGGACCTAGGGAAACATAAGGTGGTTTCTCACTGCTCCCTCCTTCTTCATCAAGGTGTGTAACCTTTCCTGCTGTTAGCTTTTTGGTGTCTGTCACCATTATTTAGGCCCAATTTTCAAAAGTATTTTCCCATTCTCTGGTAACGGTGAATATCTCTGAATAGAAGGCCCTACTAGACATAATTTCATGGCCACCAGAAGCTGGAGATGGTGATAGCTCCATTTTAACATTAGATTTTCAGTAGTTGCTAACAGCATTATAATCGGATTGAAAACTGCTTCATCTGCATAAACATATAACCAATTATATGAACAGCAGTACAGAGAGGGCTCTTTTTTTTTAGTTGCATGCACTGTGACCACATATTTTCCTGTGAAAGGTAAACACAATTGAGATTGCTTCCATTTTGAAAGAAGCTGCCTTTTCACCCACTGAGGCCAAATTCATTCACTAACTGCTAAACCTATGTCAAACTGAGGTGTTCCAAACCCTGATAAGAGAAACCGTATTCAGCCATTTTAATAATCATCCCCCTCACCCCAATACACATACATAGCCTGAAAGTGCTCTTTTATAGGAAGACAAGTTGTTCCAGTTTGCTGACCCCACGATAGGGATCACAGGATACTGGTGGGGAGGAGAAGAAGAATAGAGGGGTGGTACAAAGAATAACAGTCAATTAGGGACTGGCTGGGGGGTAGTACAAGAACAACTCTGGTTTAAATTTGGTTTCTGTCTTTCGGATGAGGCGTTAAACCGAGGTCCCATCTGCCTGGATTGGTGGTATTTCAGGTGGATGTTAAAGATCCCATGGCACTTATCGAAAGAGTAGGCGAAGTTCCCAGTGTCCTGGCCAAATTTCCTCATTCACTAAAAATACCACCAACAGCTTAATCTGGTTCAAGGTCAGTTGGCATTCATCTGTATCCTCCACGGGTCGTGCCTAAAAATAGGCAGGATTTGTCTAGTGCACTTACCCAGTCAACAAAACTAACTAAATAAATACAATAAAATAAATAAATAAAATCCCACACTTGGTGGCCAGAAAATGTCCAGTCATCTCCAGATTACCAGGACTTTCATTTTATTACAATTTTGTTAACTGGGTGGGAAGCACTGGGCCACAGGGCCTTTTACAGAGCTTGACCGGGTACAGAGAAACATAATCAAAGATACTGTTCTCTCTGTTTATCAGCAGTCTGCCATAGCTGCCACTGAAGGGCACCTTACCATGTATCGCGGATGACCTTGTATTACTAGCCAGCACCACGATGTTACCAACATCAATACCCAACTCAACCTAGATTTCTCTCATCAAAGCATGGCTGGACAGCACAAACTCGTAGTCAACCTTAAGAAAACACAGGCCATGCTATTTGGCAATCGTCAAAAATCTCCTCCTGCACAATGGCCTCAACATTCTTGGCACCTGTAACTCCATCCTGCCAACAACTGACTCTGCAAAGTACCTTGGAGTTACCCTCGACCCTCAAATGGACTTTGCAGGGCACATCAGAATATGTATACGGCGCTACCAATGGCAAACTTGGCCTAGCACATAGGGCCAAGGACTGCCCTCACCCGCAGGCCTAGCCAGGGGATACTACATACTGCCCACCCTCTCCTATGGTCTCATTGCCTTTGCCACAGTCCCCTCCTCCTGCCTAGCCAAGTGGGATACCACGCACAACAACATATGCCCGCTTTGCGCTCGTGGCCCCCGTCTCACTCCACGATGTGAGCTCTGCTCTCGTCTGGAATGGCCTCCCCAGAAAAATACCAGATCTACTCCATGGGTAATTTCATTGACAGTGTAATTAGGATGGCAGCTCCCGCCTCGCTCGCCTCCCCCTGAGACACTCCCCAGTCTACCACCTTAGGTCCTCGCATCCCAGACCCACCTGGTCCCAAGATCCGCACCTCACTGGTGATAGGGCATTTACCTCCCATGCACCCAAGCTGTGGAACTCCCTTCCGCCACAGGTTCGCGTCTCCCCTCCCACTCCACCTTCAAAACTTCCGAAATCTGCTGCAGCCTGCCTATGTGCCACCTAACTGCACAGCCCCACCTCCCACCTTCTTGGTACCCCAACCTGGCTCTGTCCCTCTCGTCTCCTCGGCACTGCACTCTACTAGAAGGTATATGATCTAACCATTGTCTTTCCATCTGAGTGTGGTCTCTCACCACCCCGTAGCCCAGACCTGTATGTTTGGTAATCTGTAACATGTGCATGAAATTCCATTCGCGGTATGTTTGGTAATCTGTGACATGTGTGTATGAAATTCCATTGCTTGTTTTCCTGCCTTAAAATCCCTGATGTTTTATTCCCACCATTGAGTCTGTCTGCTCCTGACTGTAATGCTACTGTGTAATTGCTTCTCTGTCTCACCATTGCAGTATGTCTGTTCTGATTGTAATTGATGTCTAATGTATTTCTCCTATGTAATTACCTTGTAATTCTCCGGGTCATTACCTGAAAACAGGCACTTGCTGTCTAGCGTGCTTATCTGGTTACCAAAAGCAAATAAATAAATAAGTAAATAAATAAAAGACAGAGACCGAAACACCACAGTTACACAATACATTTATCAAAAGCAAAGAGTAAATACATTAAACACAAGTTACTATTTACTATAACAGATCAAAAATTCAGTATAATAAAATCATATTAAAAACAGGCACATCTAGCTTCCAAAAGAGATATTCTTTTTAACTCAATAAGAAGTATGTACTCATATTTCACTTGTTCTTATTCACAATACCAGTAACACTGCAAGCAGTTCTAACTTAAAACTGGTAGATTGCAGGCATGAACAGTTTTCTGCAAAATGCCAGCCATCACTGCCAGTTACAGCTGCCTGCCTCATAAGAGGCCACCTTGCTCGCCTCACCATGCTAGAGACTTGGGCTCATGACCAGACTCCAGGACTGCCATGATCAGTTAACAGAAGTATCCAGTGGATGTGCTCTACCGGGAGTGCAGAGAAGTGGCGTCAGCAGGTGCTTGACCCATAGTGGCCCAAGGGAGCAGATGCAGAACATAACCTTGCAAGAAAGGAGGCAGCTAGTGACTCCGAAGTGAGCAGACCACTACATATTTGCCCATGAAGCCAGCTGCCAGCATGTCCTAAGAGGGAAAAGTAAAATTCATCAACTGGATAATGGGTGCAAACATGGCTAAAGAAATGGGAAATCTACTGCCTATCATGTCAGTACCAATATCACTGGCCATTCTGCAGGTCCTGAAAAGTCAAGGAAGCAAGACCCCATATCCCCTAGTAGTTGTGCCAATGAACTGGATGATGGAGTGTAATCTCCCCAACCTCCTGTGTCAGATAAGTTGATTTCACTGTCCCAGTAGAGGAATCCTGCAATGCAGGATAAGCCATGGCAAAGGCTATCAGCGAGGATAGGGCGATTCCAGGCCTACGGGTTCATAAGATGGCCCAGGTGAAAAGCTAGAAGGCAAAAAAACAAGAAATATTCATAAAAACCACACGGATTTCGTAATCAAGCTAATAATCAATAATATTTCAAGAAAGGCATATTCCTAGTAATCATAAACAATGTTGCGGTGGTTTAATGTGGGGTCAAATGAAAGAAGCCTCTGCTATGGTAACTGCCAGGTCCCCAGCCATGGGGCAAGTGCCTCTTACAGGAACAAATCCGGTCAGATTAAATGAATTAGAAGCAGTCACACTTTACTGAAGTCAGCCATTACATTGGGAACAATGGTCACAGTCACTCTCCACATTGGCACTATATCAGGAACTTCATCTGAACTATGGGCAACAGTCAGGACCCTTGGGGCCTCTAGTAAAACTACACCAAAGGCACACATATGGAGCCTTAGCCCCCCCTTTACACTCTAATCCATACAAGTCAGATTCTGATCTACTCTGTGCAATTTATTAGTGCTCCCACTGTGTAAAGCTTCATTACTTTGACAGGTTACACTTTCTTTGGCCCCTCTGGCAGCCATTTGTAGTGTATAAAAGCTCAGTCAAATTCATTCAGACAGCAGCCAGCTGAGGAAGTGAAAGAATGGTCTGTGCTTGTTGCCAACCACCACTCAGCCCACCATCAAGTTTATGCAGTTGAGTCACATGCCAGACTGTGGGTGTAGGGGTGGGTGCAAATGAGATTAGGGGGTACATAGTTATAATATGCATCATCGGGGGAGATAACACTTGATTACCAGGAAACTGTCATCTGTATTGCTGTGGTTGAAACTGAGGGAGTACTACTGGACTACCAAGGAAATTGTCATCTTTACTGTAGGGGATCAGGGCTGGGGTGGGGTGGGTGTGTATACCACCAGAAGGCCAGGGATATATGCCATTAGGACAACTGGGATTGGGGGAGGTCAAGTACCACTTTGTGAAGAGTAGGATTTTGGAAGTGGTAAATAACGTTGCCTTGGTAGCCTTTTAGTATTTCTAAACTTCCTTAATAAACCACCACCCCCTATATTTAAGAGGGTTCCCTGATTTGCACAGGCAAAGAGGTGTATTTGGCACATTTATGCCATTCATGTCACGCCATGTGGTCCTTTAAATATAGCCCAGTTTGGATGCACTATGTTCAGTTAAATCCATCTGAAAGGTGATTTTGCAGTGTGACTGCAAAACCATGTTTCAAAGAGGATTTGAAAATTGACATCTGTCATGTTCATGGGGTGGCATAACACAAGGGATAAGTTGAACATTAGGAGTCAAAATCTGCAAAATAAAGTTATGAGTAACAGTTGCAACAAGTCAATGTTTCTTCCTAACTTTTTTTTCCCCACCTTTCAGAATCTGCTGGGGACATGTGATTTTTAGGATGTGATGGAAATGCACAGTTTTGGACTGTGGCGATGATATGCAATTTCAGAATGTGATGGGGATGCACAATTTGGGATGTGGCAGACAGACACACATTTTGGAATATGGCAGGGATGTACAATTTTGGAATGTGGCAGGGATGCATGCTTTTGTAATGTGACAAGAATGCACAATGTCAAAATGTGACAGGGATGAAACATGTCAGAATTTGGTGGGCACGTGATGTGTGCTTATAATTATGGAATGTGGCAGGAACTAGGAAGCAAAGACTAAAATGCTGTGTTCTGTCACATTCCGACATTATGCATCCCATTATATTCGGAACTGTCAGTTCCCACCAAATCCCTAGATGTGTGTCCCTGTTGCATTGTGAGAGGGAGTTTCCCCATCCCTGCCACATTGTGACACTGCATGCCCCACCTCCAATATTCTGAAACTGTGCACCATCTTGACATTCCTTCCATTGCTTCGTCCAGCACTGCATTCAAAACCACCTCCTGCTGCATTGTAAAGTACAGTACCTTGCATCTGAACATTCTGAAATGCATGCACTGCATCAAACCCAGAGTCCTTTTCTTCAAATGGTTGCAACTACAGCTTCTTAAACGTTGAAAAATAAGTCATACAAAGTTGCTGACAGTGAGGACTAGGCTGCAAGTTTGGGTTGTGGCATCATCAGTAGCTCTTCACTGAAGCTGGCTTTTTGAACAAGGAGTGAAATCTGAGTTACAAGATGGCTTATCACGTTTAAACAAAGTAACAGATCTACTATTTGGTATAAAGTTAACTGGGGATATGCGGATTCTGATTCTTAAATGTAACACTTTTGGCTGGACTCGCTCTTTAACACACACACACACACACACACACACACACACACACACACACACACAGTGAGACATCTAACCAGATAGTGGGGAACTTTAGAGATCCGTAATTCTCTACCCAACGGAGAACAAAATGAACCGACTTAGCTACTCTTTTATTTTGTAATCTAAAAAATAAAACACAAGCTTAAAAGTTTTGGTAGGTTACCGTTCTCACCACAGATTCAGTACATACTGACAATAACGATGCTTGCTTGTATTTAATCTGCAAACATTTGAATACCCTAGTTGAGATAGTGTGTTGCCACTACTGGAATTAGGCGCTATGGGAGCACACTTCAGAGGCATGATGGACAAGCGACTTTGGATCATCCAACCATTGCAACACAGATGCTCAAGACAGACCTGCATTTTAAAGCGCCAGGCGAAGTAAATAAATCAGCCCATCTGGCACGCTGCATGACAAAACCGAATGAAAAAAATGCACTATTTTGTGCGCGAAAACATTACCCAGATAGTAACCACGTAAATACTTGACTTTAAATTCCTACAAAGTAACATGACCGTCAGTGACTTTTTAAAACTTTTTTTTTTATGTGGCAGCTGTACTGTAATTTGCCTCGATGCAATGCCAACTTCCCATATTCTTGGTTGAGCGGTCAAGAATGAATTACTACGGGCACAAAATACAAGGCATTCATGCTCCGCACCCCCATAATACATGCACCCGGAAGACTATATCAGGAGGATTAAAGTCAGTGCAAACAAATCCTAGTCACTTTGAAAGCTCAAACAAATGCTCCGACTTCACACTGCAGTTACTGTATCTGAGGGCTTGAAAAAAATGACAGGCTCCTTTCGGTTTTGCTTTCGCACAGAATGCTGCTACAGTGGGAAACACAGTAGCACTGGATGCGCTCGCGTGTTTACTTCCCCGGTAATACCTCCCCAGTCTGGTTACTTATTAGCTACAGTTTCTAGGTAACACAAAGCAGCAAGCCTGCCCACGATCAAAGTCCAACAACTGCGACTCCATCTTGCGCTTCACCGTTTCTCTTACCCGTAGTTAGTCAGGACGCTTTTATTCACGACTACGATTAAAATGAGCTGACTCCATAAAACACAGCTGCAAATAACTTTAAAAACACTGTCAACGTTTCGGCCGCCATCCCTGCACCCTCATCCCTGTGTGGAGAGGCTTCTGTACGAGCTTCCTTTAACCCGAGCATGCTGACGTCTCTGAACTTCCGCCATGGTTCTCAGATGCGCGTAAGACAGTAGATGGGCGGGAGGTTTGGCTACGTATGGTGAGAACAGACACATCTCCGCTTCTAATGCTCCATCCGTGGCAGTGCTAGTGTAATGCATGAAATAGTGCAGGAATTCAATTTGTTATACCTTGCATGTAACTACTAAATTTGTCTAGATACATATCCTACAAACTGGTACAGGTATTGAACCAAGCTCAAACAGTCTATGGTCCTGTTTTCTCAGAACATCAACTGAAAACATACTCTCAGTGGCCCACATACATACCTCTCAACTGTCCCTGATTTTCAGGGATGTCCCTGATTTTGACTCAAAATTTTACTCTGTCCCTCTAAAATGTGTGTTTCCGTGGCTAAACATTGGGGATTATAAGCACAAAATAATGTCAAACATTAAAGTTACAGACATGTTCTTCTTTAGAAAATGCATTTTGCACTAAGCCCCATATTCTACTAGTTTTCTGGGTGGATATCTTTAATTCTAAAAGTGTCCCTGATTTTGGTCCTTTGTCCTGATTTTTATGCCTTGTCCCTGATTTATGAGGCAGGAGGTTGAGAGGTATGCCCACATATTTAAAGGAGATGTGCAGCCCAAACCGAAGATGCCAGGCGCATCTCTGAAAATCATAGAACCATGATATTGAAGGGAGGAATGAGCGTGCATTTCTGAATGAGTGATCGTGACAGAAATAATGTACAGTATGCTGCACAAAAATAGAGGTGGGTACATGAATTTGCCCCATCAGTATATTTTGCCACAATGTGCAGCACATCTGCTGTGCATCCCAAAAGTGTGCCTTGCAAAGTTAGACAGACAAAATGATGGTCTAAATCGCCAGCCACCCACAGGATGAGGCAGAACTGCAGACAGGCCAGCCTGAGGCAGCCCTTGGAGGTGTACCAGGACATTCTGCAGGCACCCACACAGCAATCATACCAGCATGGAGTACCCAAAGCCACAGGTGCGGGGACACCATGGGCACCATAGAGAACCACCCCACACTGCACCCAGGACATAGACACCCAGCTGCACATGCCAGTGCTGTTGGGTGCCCCCAGCACACCAGCGGGAGCAGACAGCCACACTGCAGCACAGATACCAGGGGCCATGGCCTGCACCCATGTGTCCTGCATGGTGCCACCCGGTGGTGGTATGCACTCAGAGTGGCGTCTGGAGTAGCGGTGTCCAGGTAGCCTGGGATTACTAGTGGCAGCATGGCATGGGCCAGGGACTGACCTGTGGCACACACCCATGGTGGTACACCATAGGTGCACACAGGTGGGACCCACTGACCAGGTACCTGGTCACGCTCTGCACAGTGCCATTCCTTGCAGTTACCACCGTGTTCCTCCATACTGGGGATGGGCACTGACTGTACGCTGCATATGGAGCTGGTGTATTACATGCATGTGGTATACAGATCAGAGTGTGTCACCCTGTGCCCTCCCCTGTTGCATGTCCAGGTGAGCCTCTGTGGCAACTGTCCAGATGCACCCCTGTACCCCAGTCTGACCCTGTACATGGCTATGGGTAGTAGCACTGTACTCAGGTCAATGCAGTCCACCCACCTAAACACAAACATTCTATCACACCTGCCTGCTAGGCTGCAGGCTGTTCACCTTTATGGAGTGGTGGGGCAGCCCTGCAAAACTGGAACTGCGCATGCCTTGGGTATGCAAATGGATTGAATACTTTCCAGTAATGAGCTGCGATGTGAAGAATGGGCTCGGAATGGCAATGAGGCCATTTGCATATCTTGGCTGAATACTGCAATTTTGCTCATTGTGCATGTGTAGTAAGTAAGTAAAACTTATTTATATAGCACCTTTCCAAAACCAAGGTGCTTTAACAAAGCATAACGATAGCCCACATAAATAAAATAGTAACAATAATATAAATAGCTTAATATTAAAGATATAATGTGCCTGCTGATTGCACATTTCCTATACTCCACACAGGTCTCAGGTCACCTGCTGCACTGCACATCTCCCAATGCGCGATCGTGCATATTCAGGATATTCAGCCAGACATGCATGATTGCATCTTCGGCGCATGTTCTGAATATACGTTATTTTGTGCCAGTGCATCTCAGTTGTGCGCACAGGCACTTGTGTGATGCAGCCTGGGACTTTTGAATATGGGGCCCCATATATCCAATGGATAGAAAAGATGCATTAAATTATTACTGTAGTTTAAGGGACACTGAACCTTTTTGCATCATATTATGTGTGGTTCATAGCTCAGTGCTTATGTTACATACTGTAGCTGGATGATGTAGATGGTTGGATACAGAGGCCAGCTGTTAATAAGTAGACAATGGTTGCTAGGTAGTAGTATGGAATGATTTGTGCTTAGGTAGTTCAGCATGAACATGATCAAGTCAATGATTTTAGTACTATGAATTGGATAGTATGAGCAATGAGCTTGGATGCTTGAACTGAGAATTGTTTGTTATTATTTGATTGTTTTGGCCTTTCTCTGTATCCCACCTGTAGGGAGGAAGCTTTGTCTAGTATTATGAGGCCCCAAAAGAAATGATATCAATGATTGTTCTGTATCCGACTGGTGAAGGAGTCGCTTACAATACACCCCTAATAATATGAGTAGATGATCACCTCTCTCCAACTCCAGACAGTGTGACCAGCATGCAGGAGAGGAAAACCCCTTGGGGGAAACTCTGAGGACCCATGGCTACTGACCTGCCCATCCTTCTGGGCATTCTAAAGGAGAGTAATCCTAAATAATCTAATCGGCTAATCTGAACCTAAATGTAGAACCCACTCCAGAGAAATGGAGGAATGAAGACGATGTAATTGTGACAAGTCGATGAATAGAGCAAGCATCCATCCAGTAAATCCCAGGTTCGAGAGTCCATGTGCAGGCCAGAATGAAATGGAGTGGTATCCGTGGTTTGAAATAAATGTAAAGTGAAGAGTCACAGGTGGTAAAGCATTACAGCAAGTGAGGATGATGTCGCAGAGGAGATCCAGGAATCTAGGCCCAGCATCCACTTCAGAAAGTCAGTTGATGGAGTAAATAAAGCTGCAGGAGCAGACGTGAGTAGCAGGAAAGTAGCATTGCAAGTTGAGGTACGTAAGAAAGGCGAAGGGCATGAAGAAAGGGACAAGCAAGGGAATCAGAGAGCTTCATGGATCCAATAGGTTGCGTAACAATGTTGACATCTGACGGTCCAAGCCAGGATGATACCGTAGCTAGAACTGAGTTGTGAAGGGTATCCTGATGAGTCCTGAATAATCGAGCAGAGGAGTCCTAGATGGCGATAACTAAAGAGGCTGAATCAAATGAAGTGTTGTCACAAGGTCCGAGCGGTACAGCATAAATCAGAATATAGTGAAGGTCTTCAAGAGAAGCTCAACTAAGTGTCCTGGGAAGAGTGAAGCAACAGCAATTCCACAGCTGAAGCGGCAGAGCAAAGTATCCAAGAACAGATGATGAACGAAGAAACGTCCAGATGCTAGTCCAGTAAAGGAGCTTACAGCTGGCTGACACGGGAGCAAGTAGGCAGATAGTAGAATGTGGGAATTTCCAGGCCCCAAGCTGGGCGAGGCAGAAGTAGGTAAACCTCCCAGCCTGATGGGCAAAGGCAGGTCAGTAGAAGCGGTGATAGTGGGAACTCCCAGCCCGGGCGGCGGAAGGCAGGTCGAGAAGCAGGCGATTAGTAGGTAAACCCCAGCCCAATGGGTGAAGGCAGGTCACCGTAAGTACGATAAGAGTAGAGTATATTCTTAGGAGATGATTAGATGGCAACAGCTGTAGAGCTGAGCTGGAATCTTGGCAGGCAGTATGAGGAAGTAATCCGAGGCACTGGTGCGAGGTTAGGAAGCATCCAAGAAGTAGAACATGGCAAGCCCAATAAGAAGTGCGTGGGTGGACCGCATAACTGAAGAGAGAGGCGTCTAGTTCCAGGTAACGTGAAAGCACAGCCAGACCCATGGAGGTCTGCTGGTAGTAATAGAGCGATGGAAGTAGTCCTCAGTGAAAGATGCACAGCTTATCCATCAGCTGGTGAGGTAATTAGAGGACGACTAGCTCAGGTAACATGAACACAGCAGGCCTACAGAGGTCTGCTGGTAGGAATAGAGTGAGGTAGGTAGCCCCTAGGCAAGATGCACAGCTGATCCATCAGCCAGAGAGGTAAGGCTATGAGAATGGTAGTAGCAAGGGAATTGGAGCTTCATGTAGATCCAGATGATTGAGTGACAATGTTGAGATGTACGATTCAAACTAGAATGATACCCTAGCTACAAGTGATTAGTGAAGAACAGTCTGACAAGCACTTGAAATGAAATCTAAAGCCTAGAGCTGAAATGAGTACAATACAGTTGGAATATATGGAGCGTTGGGGTGCTAAGACCTTATAAGATGGAGTGCAGAAAAGTGTACATTGAATCCAAAGGCTAAAGCCAAAAGGGATAGCCGTAGGCAAATCCTGAAGTTAAGGTAAGCAACAGTAGAATGTCATAAGCATATGGACGGAGGCCGAAAATGACACAGCAGGAATTTAATTAAGTTGCAAAGCATGGAAGCTATGATAGAGTTGGTATATGCAGTAAGGAGCAAGATGTGGTTAGTTAGGTAACAATTAGCATGGGTCTTACAGTAATAGTAATGAGATGCCAAATCAAATCGTCTGGTATGGGTCAATCCCTTAGAGCATTAGTTCTCACACTTTGATAGTGAGCCTCCCCAAGCCATGAAAAAGATTTCAAGCCTCCCTCAAATTTGGAAAAAATCTTGGGCCTCCCACATAAAAAAAACTCCTACTTTGCAGTACACCAGGAAAGTGAAACTAATAAAAGTGACTGAGTATATTCTCTTTTATTCCACTTATTGCTCTCCCCAACCTGACACCCCAGGATATACTTGTCACTCCTTTTCTGACTCTTGGGCCCTTGTTACTCTGTTTCCTCTCTATATGGAACAACCAAACCTAGCCACTTCATCTCTCCCTCTCAGTACCCTGTTGTTAAGCAACTTTCTGTACCTTTACCTCAGGTCACACCTGAAAACATGCATCGGATCTCTGCCTTGCCTTTCCCAGTCACTAATTTACATATAAATACCTATTATAGAAATCTAGATTTAGTAGTTGCCGTATTGGTCCTTGCAAGAATAGATCCAGAAGCAAATGATTTGATACCTTTAATGGACCAACATAGATGTAACAACAAGAACAAAGTGCTCTAGCTCGGACCAACCAGTCCTTCTTCAGAAGCTCATGGCAGTTGTTTAGAAAATACAATACTTATAACAGCTAGATAATGCAGAGAAAAACAGAAAAAATCCCCATTGGTTTAAAATACTGATTAAAAACAAAACAAAAAAACAGAAGATGATGTCAGAGAAGTTTAACAGTACAATACTGCATTCAGTCTGAAAGAACCTTGGGTTCAGATGTGCTAGTGCAACACACATACAAAGAATCCTACTGCATATAAACTTAATTGACATAAAATAACACTGCTGAAGCAGATAACTCCTAAATCAAGCTATGAGTGCCACATTTAGTATAAGGATGTGATTACTGAAAGGCAACCCCCACTCAGCTTAAAAGACAAACTAAGATAGTTATAGGGCTCATGAAATTACAATGTTAGCATTAAATACAAGAATTACCAGTAAAGTTGTCTAAAAACATCAGTGCACACTGTGTGATGTAAAACCTAGCTGGACATGTCATCCCGCTGTATTCTCAAGCTAAATAAAGGCCCAAGAAATTTCAAAACATCAGGACTATATACATGATAATTTAAATATAAATTGATAATATAGTTTCAAACAAAAAACTCTAGTCGAGGAACCTCAAGGAATTAAGACCATGTAGCCTGGTATGTACTGATGTCAATATATACTGAGAATGTAGCAACTTGATGTACCACAAGTGTCTAAGGAATCTGAAGAAGAGATAAAATGTAATTTCTCCTCCTCTTCAAACAAACAATACCACCTAAGCCACCCCACATCACAATAATGTGGTGAGGGAGAAACAACAGTTACATAACATCAAGAAGAAATTGGCACTGCTAGACAGTGACATCTATTTTCTAACCCAGTGCAAGAGGAGAAACATTATCCCTAAAGGTCATACTATTTGGAATCCATTAAGAAATACAAACAATTCTACTTATGCAGAACAACTTTGTCATAGGACCTCTGAGAAACTGAGAAATCACAGGATTCGCATGTCATATGCCCAAAAGTTGTTCTTAACAAAGAGTTTGCACTGATGTTTTTAGACAACTTTACTGGTAATTCTTGTATTTAATGCTAACATTGTAATTTCATGAGCCCTATAACTATCTTAGGTTGTCTTTAAGCTGAGTGGGGGTTGCCTTTCAGTAATCACATCCTTATACTAAATGTGGCACTCATAGGTTGATTTAGGAGTTATCTGCTTCAGCAGTGTTATCTTATGTCAATTAAATTTATATGCAGTAGGATTCTTTGTATGTGTGTTGCACTAAGCACATCTGAACCCAAGGTTCTTTCAGACTGAAGGCAGTATTGTACTGTTAAACTTCTGACATCATCTTCTGTTTTTTTTTTTAAATCAGTATTTTAAACCAATGGGAATTTTTTGTGTTTTTCTGCATTATCTAGCTGTTATAAGTATTGTATTTTCTAAACAACTGCCATGAGTTTCTGAAGAAGGACTGGTTGGTCCGAAAGCTAGAGCACTTTGTTCTTGTGGTTACATCTATGTTGGTACATTAAAAGGTATCAAATCATTTGCTTCTGGATCTATTATAGAAATGAACCTTGACTCAGTGTGCCTTCCAAGTTACAAATTTGCATATAAATACCTATTGTAGAAACAAGCCTTGACTCAGCATGACTTCCCAGGCATTAATTTACATATAAATACATATCTATAAACATACTTTGCCTCAATGGGAACTTCCTGGTCACAAATATGTGCATAAGTAAAGAAATTCACCTGCAATTATCCATATTTAATTTGTTTTATCTTTTCACACAAAACAGCCACAGCTTAAAATTTAAATAACATACATTCTCAGACTTGACTGGGCCTCCCCTGAATAATTTGGGGCCTCCCTTGGGAGGTTAGCCTCACCATTTGAGAACCACTGCCTTACAGCATATGACTGTTTCATCAGCTAACCGCACCAGATGGCAGATAATGGTAATTGCAAAGCACTGTTCTGGCCAAACATAACTGGCAGAAATAGCACTGAGTCTGGCCAAAAGGAATGAAATAGGTAGCAACGTAGGAATGGCAACGTCAATCAGAAAAATAGGCAGTTCAGTATGCGGTATGCTGGAAAAGTCACTGCTGTTGCTAAGAAGCCGTAGAAATTTGCCTTGGACTTTTAAATCCAGAAATACATATTGGCAGCCATATTAGGGTCTTCGAGTGTAAGTTACCATAAACACTTACTGATTAAATTGACTACAGCATTAGCTAGGTCCAAGAAGCTGTGGTGCAGGATCGAGGGTCTGAGTACATAGTGAGTATAATGGAGTAGATAGAAGTTCGAGCAGCAAGTGGTGCCGATGTGGTTGTGGAATGACCTGTTCCAGAGAAGCAGCAGCAGAAGGAAGGATTGTCGATCTGGCACTTGCACCAGACGTCTGGGGAAGCTGGCATTGAGGCAAAGCTGGTAGGTGCAGCAGTAGAACAGCAGAAGCCTCGCAGATGGCAGGGACGAAGCTGTCAGGCAGGCAGATGAAGGGGAACAGAGTGGTGGTGAACTGGTGTGAAGCTGGGGCTGCTGGAAGAAAGAAATGGAGAGAGAGAGAGAGAGAGAGAGAGAGAAGGTGCTCAGAGTGGCGAAGAGCAGGTAGAAAGGGTAGCGAGTGAGAACTCCCCTCCAAAGGCAATGGACAAAAGCACAGGGATGGGGACAAGGAGGTGGGAAACAACAACAGACAAGAAAACACAGAGGGGAGAGCAGCCACAGTCCAGCTCAGACGACGGTGGAGTATAATGAGTGCGACTCACTCTAAGCAGAGCGGAGCTGGTGCTAGGTTTATAGGATGTGGGGAGGAGCCTTTCCACATACCACGGGCTTGTACCTTCAATTATTTCTAGTCGAAACCCCACATTTTATGAATACTTACCATCCCTAAAATTTATTGATGTTGCTAGTTTGTTTTACCTGCTTCTCTTATTAGTAGAACTGAAATGCATAGTATTCATTCATATGATCTGTCTAATGCATTGGTAAAAATAAATTCTGCCAAGAATAATTCAATACATAAAAGAAATCCCAGAGCCAAAGTTTAGAACCACCCATTATTTTTCTTCTTACCGATTCCATTGTATAGTTCCCTATCAGAGCCAGTAGGAAAGTCAGTAAAGCAAAGAATGAGGAACTAAGTTACACAAAGTAATAAAAACTTTGTTTTCATTTCTATAGTATATGTTGAGATTTTTAAAAACTATTTTTCTGTCTGCTACAAATTGATTAGCCCCCACCACTTGCCTGACTGCAGTTTACCATGTCATTTAAGTTACATTATGAATCCTTTCCAGAGTTTTCACAAAACATGTTTATTACAAACATACACACATCTCTAACATAAAATTTGAATGTTCTTGCAGCTTCGCTAACCCACAATGCACCCTCCTACACAGTTTCAAAGATGTCACATATAATGCTGTGCTCATGGCTCCAGTCAGAATCACAGATCATCAATCCCACGTAACTGAAAGGCAGCGTGGCTGCATGCTAAAACAAATTATGGCACTAACTTCAAAACCCCATTGAAATACATTGAGCTGCATACCTGTGTCTTCAGTTTCGGTCTGGCTTTGAAGAGTGAAAGACGTGTCTGCAGTCCAGAGAGGATTATGACACTGGACCCTGACAGGTAAGTAAGGCTTGGGTGGGGGTGAAGGGGGTGGCGCTGGTGGGGGTAAGGAGGCAGCAAAGACATCAGTGGACAGTTTTTTTTTTCACAGGTGGAAAGAAAAAAAAGACTGAGGATCCCTGATTGCGACACTGGGGATTGGGCACCCCCAGTGTCACAGTTATGTCTTGGAGGGTGGGGTTGAGGTAGTGGATGCTGACTGAGAGGGAGGTCAGGTGGGGAGAAAAATAATTGGGGAGAACACAAGCGTGATACTGGGGATTGGGCACCATCAGTGTCATTTCTATGTTTTTGGAGGGGTAAAATGGACCAGTCATTACTGAAACTGACGTCCAGACAGGCAGATCTCTGCAATGCACTAGCCACCTAAGCAAGCCAATTTCACAAGCCACAGTCACCATGGGCCCTAACTGAATGCTGAGGAGAGAGGACCAGGTTGGTGGTAATACAATGAAATCCATACCAGATAGATGAACAGCTCTGCTTGTCCACCCCCGCTCTCCTCCTGATATACCTCCTTATCCTCCTCCCTCTGTGTCTTCTTATGCCTCCTGAACACTATCTTTTTGCCCATACCTTCCCAGTCACCTCTTTAGAGAAACATGGTGGTCTCATTTTCCTCTTGCTTTTGCTCACTTGCCTGACGCAGAGGTTTGTTGCCTTTACTATGCCCCCTTTAGCTTCTCGCCACTGTTCCTCCACTCCACCCAAGTCCTTCCTCCTGCCAGGGCATTCCTGTGGCATTCACCCATCTTTTAAAATCAGCCCTGCTGAAGTCCAGGACCCTCGCCTTGTGTTGTTTGATTCTACCACAGTTCTTATATTGAGCCACACTGTACAGTGGTCAGTGGTCCCCAGGTGGCCTCCTCCCACTGTGATGTCTGCAACACTGTCCCCATTAATGATACAAGGTCCAGTACTGCCTTATCATGAATAGGCCCATTAGTGAGTACAAGGTCCAGTATTGCCCCATCACGAGGGCCCGTTAGTGAGTACAAGGTCCAGTATTGCCCCATCACGATTGGGTCTGTTAGTGAGTACAAGGTCCAGTATTGCCCCATCACGATTGGGTCTGTTAGTGAGTACAAGGTCCAGTATTGCCCCATCACGAGTGGGCCTGTTAGTGAGCATAAGGTCCAGTATTACCCCATCATGAGTGTGCTTATTACTAGTTGGGAGGTTCATGTTTTACCACACCGCTGCATTTAAACTAGTGGTGAGCGTAACTGGTTCGGCAAAATTCAACCCAACTGAACCAATAGCAGCAATGAGAATCTAACCACTTCCAAACAGGTTTTACTGTTCAGAATGATTCAGGAAACTCCTTATTTGCTGCCTGATTCAGTTAGCAGCAACACAAGGAGTTGGAGGGTGGGTGAGACTGATGTGCGGTGCATGGGTTGTCAGAGCTATAGGAGGGAGCAGACAGAGAGTCATGGCTCCTCATTTGAGCACTGGAACAAGGAACATCCCCATGTTTCTTCTGGTGGCATCTAATTCAGTTGGGCTGGGAGGAATGTGGTGAACTGTATGTGCTGGCTGTTTGCTGCTGTACTGCAGTCTGCTCAGTGCATGGCAGACAGAGACAGAAGCAGCAGCTCATTGCACTGCTCTGTGTTTGTCGCATCAGCAGCATAGCGGCTATAAAAAAAGTTAGGGCTCATCTCTCACTGACTGTCATCCTCAAGAATATAAAAAAACTGACCTAAGAAATAACATTAAGAATTAGAGATGGAACTGAGAAGAGAAAATCTGTGAGGCAAAATGGAGGGTGGGGGGGCAAGGAGCATTACTGACTGAGGCAGCAGGCAGGCAATCTGCAAAGTGAATTATTTTTTGTTCTGTTCTGTAAAGAGAAAAGGCAACAAATGAATAGATAAATAAATAATCTTTGCTTTGGAAGGATCTGTCATAGAGGTTAGGCCAGGTTTGTGACCCCTGAATCTTCAGTTTGAACTCTAGCATTGTCTGTGCTACTGTGGGTAATACTAGCATCAGCCCTTATAGTTTGGAGGTCCAGTGTGACATGAACCAGAATAATATAGCAGACCTCTGTGTGAAATTCAGTTAAAATCCGACAGCTATCACCCACCAGTGCCACTTGAATACTGTGTGTGTGACCCTGAGCAAGAGTCAGCCAGCTCGCCTCCCTGTGCTCTGTGTGGCACACCTACAAGCTTCAGCTCTGTGGGCCTTCCGTGGACTGTAAATAAAAACAAATAATAATCCTTGCATTGGAATGACTGTGTCATAAAGGGTTAGCCAGGTTTATGACCCTTGAATCTTCAATTTGAACTCTAGTATTGTCTGTGGATACTGGGTATGGGTAGCTTCAGCCCTTATAGTTTATAGGTCCAGTGTGAAATATGAACCAGAATATAGCAGACCTGTGTCTGAAATTCAGGTAAAATCTGACAGCCATTAGGGCCACTTGCACACTGTCTGTGTGACACTGAACAAGTCAGTAAGCTCTCCTCCCTGTGCTCTGTGGGGCACATCTACAAGCTTCAGCTCAGTAGGCCTTCTGTGGACTATAAATAAAAAATAATAATGTAGCAGACCTGTATCTGAAATTCAGTTAAAATCTGACAGCCACCAGTGCCACTTGTATACTATCTCGTGACCCTGAACAAGTTAGTCATCTCGTCTCTGTGCTCTGTAGAGCACACCTACAATCTTTGGCTCTCAGACCTTCCGTGGACTATAAATAACAAAAAGGAAAAAAAAATAATCCTTGGTTTGGAAGGACTGTGTCCTAGAGGTTAGAGCCAGATTTGTGACCCTGAATCTTCAATTTGAACTCTAGCATTGTCCGTATGTAGCACTAGCCCTTATAGTAGAGGTCAGAGTACCATTGAGACTCAGAATAAATATAGCAGACCTGTGTCTGAATTTAAATTCAGTTAAAATCTGATAGCCACCCACTTGCATACTGTCTATGTGACTGTGACCCTGAACAAGTCACTCAAGAAAGACTTGACAGACTGATTACTTAAAACAATTGTAAAGAAAAAGCCAGGGGCAAACAAAGGAAGTAAGCGTAAACATTTACTCAGTAGTCCACAAAGGAGTGGCCCATCAAAACTAAGTACAAGCACCACAGTCTATTGAAAGGGTCGAACTAAATAAAGCTACTACTATTGATGTGCGACTAACTCTCAAAATGCTGAAACCTCAGCAACTGGGGTTGGACTGTTTATGTCAGAAGGGCTCAGTAGTGCCATAGTGACACAGTTTCGAAAGAATCCACGGCATCTAAAAGCAAGTCACCTGAGAAAATTGCAAAACAAAGAGTATTCCTATTATACATAAACTTAAAGCTCTGGGTTTCTGGTGGCTTATAGAATACTTAGACCCATAATATTTAATGGCAAGTAGAAAATACTTTGCAGTAACTGCTGTTCCCAGGATGTATGACAATTTAGTACTTCAGGTGAGGAATGCTGTCCGAGAGGCTGAGGACAAGGTAGTTCACTTTATTACCGACATGTGGACCAGCACCCAAACCATTGCCTATCTTTGTCTTACTGCACACTGGGTCAGTTTTATGGGTAACTCATCATCCTCACAGACCACTCTGCCTGTTATCCCTACCACTTCAACCACTACTGCTACTACTACTATCTCTCACAGCTCCAAAAGATACTCACATTTCAGAAAATGGCAATTTTTCATGTATCTAACTTTCAAGACACACACACACACACACACACACAGCACATTCAGCAAGAATTGAAAAGACTAGTTAGTGCTTGGGTCACCTCAAGGGTTTTAAAGTTTTTTTGTTGTTGCTGACAATGGTTCAAATATTAAACAAGCATTTGTCAATGCCTGTTTGCTTGCTGGCATTGGCATTGGTAGTGTAGGAGTTACAGAGCTGCATAATAGGTATGGCAGTGAAGTATTGAACTGAAGCCAACCCCACCACCACCCTGCAGAGACTGACAGGCATTGGGGTGTGCCTTTGGGTCAAGTCAGGCATAACGGCCATGCCATTTCACCACACCCTACCCTGCAGACACTGACAAGTGTCACGGTGTGCCATGGGGTCTTTGGCTCTTTGCGCACCCCATTCCATCAGGAAATACGTGAGATGGGTGCGGTATAGGAGAATGGGGTGAACTTTGAGGCTGAAGAGTCCAAGGTGCACCTTGATGCTTCTCAGTGGCTGCAGAGTGTGGGTAGGGGTGGAATGGTATGAGCATTGCAGGCGACAATCCCAAGTCACAGCCCTGATGCCTGTCATTCTCTACAGGGTAGAGGCGTTATGGTTGGAAACCCTAACACCTCAGGCATTCGTTGTATTTTCACTCCAAATTTTCAACATTTTTTTTGTGACCCCACCTCATGAACAGTGACAATATCAATTTGTTAGCTGAAAGCTGCTTTTGCACAGTGACTACGGCATTTGTCACCACAGGTGCAAAACACATTCGAACAGGATGTAAAAATTACAGCTGTACTGTTCATGGGGAGGTGTAAAAATGGCAATGTTGAAAATCTGCAGTGAAATATTAAAAAACTGGTGAAGTCACGGCGTGCATAGAAACTGTGCAACGCACACCGTAATGTAATTAGTTGGGGATTTTTACAGCAGATTGTCAACACATGCATTTTGGAACCTCCGATCATGAACAGTGTCACTGTGATTTTCTTTATCTGTCCCAAACAATGACTTCCCACAGTGACCATGCATTTCTATGCTGAAAGTGTGAAAACACATTTCGGCCATGTTGTGAAAAATGACAGCTGTACTGTTCATAAGGAAGTGTGGAAAAATGCCACTGGTGAAAATCTGGACTCAAAATATTACAAATTCATGAACTTACAAGGGTGCACGGAAACTACGCAATGCTCACTCGTAACACAGTCATTTTATGGACTTTTGTCACCAAATTTTTAACATAGCCATTTTAAGACCTCTGCTCATGACTGGTGTCACTGTGATTTTCTTAATCTATCCCAAACATTGCTTTACACACCGACTGCACCATTATGCTACTATGGAAACACATTTTGGGTGAGATGTGAAAAATGGCAGCTGTACTGCTCATAAGGAAGTGTGGTAAAATGGCAATGTTGAAAACCTGGCATGCAAATATAAAAATTTCAAAATTTGCAACGTACGTAGGAACTGCGCAATGTGCCCTAAAACAGTCCTTTTTGGAATTTTTTCACCAAATTTTCAACATAGCCATTTTAAGACCTCTGCTAATGAACAGTGTCACTGTGATTTTCTTAATCTATCCCAAACATTGATAGCGCTCACCGACCTGCGCCATTAATGCTACATGCACGAAAGCACATTTTCGGCAAGATGTGAAAAATGACAGCTGTACTGCTCATAAGAAGGTGTGGTAAAATGGCAATGTTGAAAATCTGGAGTACAAATATTAAAAATCTGCGAACTTACGAGTGCGTGAGGAACTGTACAACGATGCTCATGAATCAGTCATTTTTAGGAATTTTTCACCAAATTTTCAACATAACCATTTTAAGACCTATGCTCATGAGCAGTGTCACGTGATTTTCTTAATGTGTCCCATACATTGATTTTGCACAACGACTGCACCACTGTGCGCTGCATGTAGCGGAAACACATTTTCATCGAGATGAAAAATGACAGCTGTACTGCTCATAAGGAGGTGTGGTAAAATGGCAATGTTGAAAATCCAGGTGCAAATTATTAAAATTCGCGAACTTACCGGCGTAGCATTAGGAACTGCAATGCACACTTGTAAAACAGTCATTTTAGAATTTTTTCACCAAATTTGCAACATATAGGCTTTTGTGAGCCCACCTTATGAACACTGGCACTGTCGTTTGTTAATTGGTCCTGAAAGGTGATTTCACGCAGTGACAGTGAAATCACCCTTGACCGATTAGCATCCATGACAGTGACAAATTCTTGAGGAGGGTCCCAAAACCCCATGTTGAAAATTTGGTGCCAGAATTCCAAAAATGCCTGAGATATGCAGCAAAGTTGAAAAAACCTATTTATTACATTATACAGCTTACTGGCATTTCTTCAGTTAGCGGTCGGACTTGAAGAGTGCAGACATGTTCCCAGTCCACCGAAGATCATCGCGCTGAACTCTGGAGGTGAAGTAAGGGGTGAGGGGTGGTGTGGTGAGTCAGGGTGCACAGTGGATGGGTACAGGTGGGGCAGGGAGACTGTGAGGGACCGTTTTTTTTACAAGGTTTTTATTATTAAGACGGCAGCGGGATGTTTGCCATGCTGGGTGGGCTCCCAGCGTGGCAGCTGGAAAGACTGTTTGGGGGCTGGAGCCAATGAGGGATTGGGCACCCCATTGGCCCTAACAAGCTTTGCCACGCTGGTGTGGGCTCCCAGCGTGGCACCTTGAAAACTTTTGGGAGGGAGGCGTGGAGCTGACTGGGGATTGGGCACCTCTGTCGGCTATAACAATCTTTGCCACGCTGGGTGGGCTCCCAGCGTGGCACCTGCAGCTTTTGAGAGTGTAGAAGCCGGCCGAAGTTGGGCGGCACCCATGACTGCCACACACTGTGCGTGGGGAGCGCATGAGCATGCAATATGTGTGCATGCCTGTGTGTTGGGAGGGGAGCGCTGCTCACTGAAGCGGTGCTCTCTCTTTCAACTGTATCGGCACTGCATTTGGATCACCGCACTGTGTTTCTTGCACATGCATGCAAGCAAACATAAAAAGCACTTCCTGATGTCAACTATGTGCATGTATGCTGTTTTGCATATTGTCTTAACCTAATCATTTGAAGCTTCCTGGGTAATGGCCAGCAATCACCACCACTGTGAAAACAGTATTGCAGTGTGTAACCACTTCAACCATTCAATAAAAACCTGTGACATCCTTGCTGATATCCTGAAGGACAAAGGTCTTGCTCACCACCAGCTTGTTCAGGATGTACCAGTAAGGTGGAATTCAACTTACTTTATGATTGAATGCATCCTTCAACAAAAGGTAGCTATTATTGAGTATATCATGTACAATGATATTGGGAGGGCATTGTCCTCCATTCTACTCAATGGGCTCTGATGGAACAGCTATGTCACATTCTGAAACCATTTATGAGTGCTACAAAAGAGGTCAATGCAGAAAAGGCAGCCCTTAGCCAAGTTATTAGTTTAAGGAGGCAGTATAGTGCAGTGGTTTAAGGCTCTGAGCTGCAAACCTGGAGACCTGGGTTTGAATCCCACAGCCCCACTTGCATACTGTGAGACCCTGAGCAAGTCACTTAACTTCCGTGTGCTCCCAGGTCATACCTGTAAACAAGCTTTCAGTTTAGTGTGTCTCTCCTGGTTTAAAAAAGTTATTCCACTCATTCTACTTCTCAAAAGGTTGGAGAAAATGAGGAACAACTTAGATATGAACCAGTCTAGAGTCAATAACATGCTTACCAGACTTAGCAATGATGACAAATTATCAGCCACTACACAGAGCAAAGAGTGTATCTCAGCAACATTGCTAGATCCACGTTTCTGGAACAGACACCTTCCTGATGCTGTTTCTGAGGATATGAGGCTTGAACTACTGGCAACTTTGACTGATGCAGTAGATGAGGTTTCATTAGAAAGCAGTACTATAATATATGACACCACCTCAATTTCAAAAGACTGCTCCAAGAACAGTACAGAAGCAGACAATGAGGAGGAGGATGACATTTGGTGCCAGATGCTGGACACTGAAATTACAAAAGGAGAAGATGCTTGCTCAGCAGTAAGCATGGTAGATGCCTATCTGTCTGAGTCCAACATTGGTATTAAGGATGACCCTTTAGCTTACTAGAAAAGAAAAAAAAATCATGCTGACCAAAGCAGGCTAACCTGGCTTGTAAGTATATTGGATGTCCACCTTCCAGAGTCTGTTCAGAATGTTTATTTAGCTCTGCTGAGGATGTTGTAACAGATAATCTGGTTAAGGTGCATTTAGCTAAATGATTTCCTTAGAATGAGCAAGTGACTGTGTGAGAACAGGGACTTGTCTGCCACAGTTGCTGCCAGCACAATGTTGAGGCCCTCAAACTAGCTGTCTCATCCTCAGTTCTCTCTCTGGATTATGGTAGACTTATATACAGTGCTGCCAGCACCTCGGCCCTCAGCAGACTTCATGTCTCCCTTAACAAAGCCTGCCACCTCTTTCTGGGTGGGGACCGTTTCATCCATACCTGCTCACTCTACAGCTCGACTAACTGGCTTAACCTTGATAATAGAATCAAGTTTCAAACTTGCCTCATGGCCAAAAAAATCACTATCAGCCTCTCTCCTGGTCTTACCTCTATAATATACCCAACCACAGTGAAAAAATCACCTATAGCTCTGGCAGCAGCTCCTAACAGTTCCCGTTGTCGTACCTCCCAGTTTCAAAGATCTTTCAGCTACAAGGCCCTAACTTGGATGAATGATTTGCCAAGTGCTCTCACAAATGAACTCAGAATTGGCCCCTTCAAAACCTACCTCAGGACCATCTCAGTCCTCCAGCCTCTGTGACTGCCATTAATCTCTCTCCTCCTTCGCCCTACTCCTCAACAACAGCCTGTGGCCAGCTTTTCCTCCCACGCTGGACTGCCAACATGAATGTTACTTGTAGCCATTATAAGTAGCCAATATTGCTGTCCAGCTTGAACCATGTTTAGCACCATAAGCGATGACTGTTAGCCTTTATTGTATTCTTCTTTGTAACAATTCTCTGTATTGTTGTTGTTTGTACTTCCCTGTGATGTGGAACCTTTGTAAATGAGTCCTTGACTCAAAGGTACTTTCTGAATTATCAAATAAATAAATTAATAAAATAAAATAAATAAACAAACAAGATTAACACCAGGCAGTGTAGAGAAGCTAACCTTGATGGTTAACTTGCCAAACTTTGGCTACATATGTGATGCTAATCTTGAAGAAGATGACATTGACAGCAGTACCTGTGCTGCATCTGTGGATTAAGTGACACTGACATCAGATTTTAGTTTTCAGACTGGACTGGTTAAAACTAGAGATCTGGGACTTGCCTGCCTTTTTGACCAAATCATCATCATCATCATCCTGGGGGTGGGTGGGAGGCAGCCAGTAGATAACATTTGTACTGGTAGCAATTGAGCAGACAAGTCCCTGTTCTCACACAGTCACTTTCTCATTCTAAGGAGATCATTTAGCTAAATGCGCCTTAACCAGTTTAATGTAAATGCTGCTAGCTCTGTTTTTTCCACCTGATAGTAGTGGTAGTTGCAGTGGTGAAATGGTGACTTTCAGACTGCCTGGTGTTCTCTCACGTTGCTTCTTAATAGTGGTGCATTCACGTTGTGTTCGTACTGAGAGCCATTGCTAAACAAAAGTTGTGCCTGTGACTAAGAAATGAAACTATCTGGACAAGCAAACACACTATCATCTTCTACAACAAACTCTGGCCAGAGCCAGTAGTGCTGCAGGTAAAGAATTTGGGGTGAAAATATTGACAATTACCAAAGTTAGGAGTCTGCATGTGCAAATGTAATGTAGGCTCATAAATTTGTTGATTTGTAGTATTTTACACCAATATTTCAACATAGCCATGTTATGATTCCGTCTCATGAAGATGGGTAGAGGAAATGTTCAGTTCCTAGTTCAAAGGTGACTTTGCACAGGGACTGAGAAACCAACATTTGGAATGGAAAAATGCATTCTGGGCAAGAGTTGAAAGATAACAGCTGCCTCATTCATGATGCTGTAAAGAGGACAACAAGTAGGGACATGATTGAGACCTATAAGTGACGTAACAAGTAAGTGTGATACAAAGATCTCACTTAGAATCATCAGCTCCAGAAAACAGAGATCTCCAGACTTGCCAGATACCTGAAGTCTGACAATGTTTTCTTACTATCAGAAATGGCCAGCTATTTAAAACAAATTCTGGTCAGAGACAACACAAAAATGGAAAAAGTATGACCCTCTGAAAATGAGATACTGCATCTCAGCCAGGCTATCTGGTGTTAGTACAACACAAAAATGTGTAAAAGTATGACCCACTGAAAATGAGATAATGCATCTCAGCCAGGTTATTCTGTGAAAGTACAAGCGTAAAAATGGGTAAAAGTATGATCCACCGATAATGATACACTGCATCTCAGCACGGCTATCCTGTGTCAGTATATTGCTTGCAGATGTCAACAGTGATAAAAGTAAGACCCCATTGAAAGTGAGATACTGCATCCCAGACAGGCTACCCTGTGTCAGTACAATGCAAAATAGACAAAAGCAGGACCACACTGAAATGAGATACTGCATCTCATAAGACTACCTGTGTCAGTACAATGCAAAATAGGTAAAAGTATGACCCCACTGAAAATGAAATACTGCATCTCAGCCAGGCTATCAGTGTCAGTACATTGGAAAAATGGGTAAAAGTATGACCCCACTGAAAATGAGACACTGCATCTTAGCAGGCCTGTCCTGTATCAGTACATAGACTGCATACATAAACAGTAGTAAAAGTAAGACCCCACTGAAAATGAGATAATGCATCCCAGACAGGCTGCCCTGTGTCGATACAATGCAAAAAGGGCAAAAGCAAGACAGCACTGAAAATGAGATACTGCATCTCAGCCAGGCTATCCTGTATCAGTATAATGCAAAGATGGGTAAAGTATGACCCCACTGAAAATGAGATACTGCATCTCAGCCAGGCTATCTTGTGTCAGTATATCACAAAATGAGTAAAAGCAGGACCACACTGAAAATGAGATACTCTATCTCAGCCAGGCTATCCTGTGTCAGTACATTGCAAAAATGGGTAAAATGACCCACTGAAAATGAAATACTGCATTTGAACCATTTATTCACATAACTGTATCACAAACAGGATGGAGACAGCTTATGTGTGAAGGGATGCTGAGGGACTGCTGAATGTTGACCTGGTGGGACTTCATTAATATGATGTGCTCCATACTTTGCAGCTGGATCACCTATCTTCTTTGAGTACCAGCTGCAAAAATGTGATGTGTGTGTGTGTGTGTGTGTGTGTGCATCATGTGGCAGAGGGACTGGGAAGACAGTGGGATTCAGTTGGAAAGTATTTTGATGATTTGTAATGTAGTGGGTTCCTGACGTTCTGTATTTATTAACTACACTTCTCTTACCACCACTCCCCAGCTGACTACAGGAGGTGCAATCAGATGCTGCACTGTGCTTCCCTTAGTCTCATGCAGCTCTGGCAAATGACACATTTCCCATTTGTCCCCATTCTGTATCAGAAAAGAGAGCACAGTTTCATCTGGGTTTCTGCATTGGAGGAGAGAATCACTTGTTAGCTGTATGCAGAAGCCTGTACCGCAGTTGAGTGAGCAGCAGCACTCTTCCCTCCTCCATGCTGTGCTGCACAGAATTTGTTACCTATGTCAGCATATATTTGAGGAAGAAAAACACAACCTTTTTTATCACTTTTATTATTTTATTTCTTTGGCAAGCTCACCCATACCATTAGAGCCAAATATTGACAAGCTTAGATTAAAAAATACAGCTGGTGTGTGTGAATGTGGGAGGGGGTATGCCTAGAGTGTAGATGCACAGAAATCTCAGGCTAAACATTACTTCTTGTAAGCCAAAAGACAGCACACTAACGGGCAAGAAACATAAAATGCAACATATGCCAGTGTTTGATAACTAATATGCTTAGGGCTAAGGGAGCTCTTTTCTCATCTCAGGAATATGGCTGAAACATCTCAGGACTACGTATAAAACTCATCAGCTCTCTGTTTACATTTTGTTTTATTTTGCCAGACAGAAGGTATTGTTCATTTTAAAATTACTGGTGCCATGTCAACTGGTTTGGGAAGAGTAGTAAGGTAGCTATCCACTGGCATCCCCATGCAGTCAACTGTTGCCAAGAAATTTGAGCTTGTTGCCCCAAAAATCTGATTTGGTTGCAAGTGCTGGAAAACAGGTAGCCAAAAGTTAACTTTTAAAAATCATAGAGTGAGACCCAGTCAGTGTCACTATGTTTTAGGTTTAGGGAAAACCTGCCAATGAAGTACATTTTAAATGTTAAGGCTCCCCTCGAACATCCATCACTGTTAAAACACAATTCAGACCTTGTCATTTGGTCTTCTAGATACTGAAGCTGTTCGATGTCATCTAAGCCTTGTTTTGTATAAACACAATGAACATCAAAATAAGGCTGGTTTATAGCATTGCTGTGTCTGATAATCTGCAATATGTGTATTTGCAACCTGTTTTAAGCATTAAGAATTCTACCACAGTACTAAAGTACAATATGCCAGATCCTGTCTTCTTTGGACATTAATATATAAGCAGATTGTGATCACCTTTCACACTGATCACTATGACCAAATGGGTGAGGTCACCAGAATTGTTATTTTTCATTAGTGTTTTTGTGGCAAGTACTGTGGGGTTTGCAGGTTTGAGGAAACAGGAACTGGGACTCATCAGCATAGTACATTCAAAAATGGTGCTGACATAGCAGATTGAGCCGTCATTATGTCTGTAGTACCCTTGTCACTGGAAGCTGTAAGAGAAGTGGCACACTGACTGTTCACGGATGGGGCACTGCTGATGTTCAGTGAAAATGGGACAAAATTCTCTAATAAAGTGCTGTGTGCTTTTTTATATAGCAGCATAAATGGGACAAATCCATTCTGTGCCAGCTGTGATTACTCATCCAAAATAAAAGTAAAATATAGCAGAACCAGAGGAGGACCACATCAGAAATTCTACAAAGAAACAAAGCACATTTCTACCCAAAAATGTGGAATTCATGTGATCCCCACTGCCAATATAAAAAGGTCTGAATTTCTTCACTGGGCACCTTAAATACCTGGGACCAACAGCTGTTTCCATAGATGCCACTGGAGTGTTGTCACACATGCGGGGTCAGAGGGCTCAACTAACACACTGGATTCTGACTTCCCCTTACACTAAGCCAAAAACGTTTTTCTATGTTAGGAAAAAGCCAGCAGTCAACATTAGGAGACCTGCTCCTGAAGGATGCCAACAGCCTGCACAGCAACTTATTGGGGAAGGATTTTATCTAGGAGCTAATCGCTGGGCACTTCAAAAATGGGACATTTGAATTTCTCCACTGGGCTCCATAAGTAGCTGGGACTGTCAGCTCTTTCTATGCTCACCACCAGAGCCTTGCCACATGTCAGGGGTCAGAGGGCTCAACTAACAAACTGGTTTCTGCCCTCTTCCTGCACAAAGACAAAAACAGCATTTGCAGACTGTCAGCATTTCACCAGGAGCAGGTCTTCTGATGTTGACTGCTGGCTTTTTTAACAAAAGAAAATATTATTTTTAACTTTGTGCAAGGGGAGGCAGAAACCTACTGATGATTGACCCCTCTGACAACATCTGCTCTGGCAGTGATCATAGAAAGAGCTGCTGTCCAACTATTTAAAGGAAGTCTCCCATAGTTCCAAACCAATATTTTCCCAACTCCTTATTTGTAACTGTTGTGTGCCTCCTCCAGTTGCCAGCAGTCCTATTGCTGTCCAAATCTAGATTATAAATAAAAATATACAGTCCCCAAAGTTATCAAAGTGTTTGTCCTCCATTTTACCATCAGTGTTGCTGGAGGATGATGTCATCAGAGCAACAGATAATGGTACTGCACTAAATGCAGTTCCACCAGTAGACCAAACCCACAATGTTTGGTTCCCCACTTGTGTAATGGAGGAACCCTTTAAGTGTTGTTCACATCCCTGGAGTGCAGGTCTAATAGGGACTAGGACCATGTGAGTGTGATGCAGCACTGACTTGAGGTATGTATAGTATTCATGTAAGGAAGTGCCTGTTTGTGTTGTGTTACTGTTTCTGTTAGCAAAACAGTTTACCCAATAAATGACTCTGGGTACAACAAGAGTTTTAAGTGGTATTATGCAGCTGTTGTATTATGGTGTGTGTTAACATTCTCTGTTTGATTGACACCAGCAGAGAGAACAATCTTGCAAATAGGCCCTTTCCTTTGTAACTAGGCAGTCAGTGATTGGATGGCTGCTATAAGGCAATAAGGAATTCAGCTATGGCAAGGAATAGGCTACCAGGAGAGCACAGACACAAGCACTGGGGGGATCTGGTTCAAATCCTACTAGAGTGCCTTACCCTCTAACCCTTCAGAAGTTCCCCTAACCTGCTTAGAAACTGTGATGGCCCCACAGGTCCATGGTTTAAAAGTGCCCCAATTCCCATTATAAATCATTAGCTGTGATGTGAGAGCTACAGCACTTCACTTTCAAGGTACTAAGGATAGCTGTGGCAGCCCCCAACTTTGTAATGCCAGCATTTGAAGTAGGATGTCCCTCACAAATCAGATGCTACACCTCAGCTGTTGTAGGTAAAGACACTAATCAGTTTCTGTTTGTAGTGCTCTCTATTTGCTTAGCTCATTCCTCCCATGTCATATGCATTCTGTGTCTTGGTATTTCCAGTCAGAAACTCAGATTTAAGGAGCATTTGAAATGTAAAACAATACACTTTATAAAGTAAACGATCTAGCTCTACACTTTCAGGATGCTGAAAGAGGATGTGTATAAGTCAGTGATGAAAGTGAACAGGAATGCACAGGAACTCAGTTCCTGTACCTTTTGCAACGGAACAGAGTTCCTGTACTTATTCCACTGACACTGGAACTGAAATTCTTAAACCAGCAACATAATGACAGTTTCTGGGCCTGTGACCTGAAATCAGGGTTTCCATAACAACAATTGACTTGTACAACAATGCTGTTTTCCTAGAAATAGTTCAGTATCTCTAACTGAATCTACTAGTGTCTAAACAGATAGCTATGTCACAACACAGCTATCCTTCAGATTGAGGATCTTCATTCTGCATTTCATATTTGCCAATGCCTGAGTTCCTGTACTTCTTGTCTACCACTTGTACCACTGGTATAAGTCAGTCTTGTGTGATCCTTTAGTAAACTGCCCAGGCTCATCTTGTAACAAATCTTCTTAAGGGTGCTCACCTGGTTCAATACAGAGTGACTGATTGACTGTTTGATTGGTTGATTGGTTGATTGATTGACTGATTCAGTCTACTGCTTTCCACAACATGTTACAACTGTCTCACAGAAGAAATGAGCAGTGCAAAGAAACAGCTTTTGTTTCCTGTGAATAAAATACTATTACATGTATTATTTGCTCTGCACATACAGTATTAAGGCTACAGGTACTACTCCTTTGTGAATTGCATGACAGAACTACCTTAAGCCATTGCAAACTTAAACTAAAATCAGGCTAGACAGCATTGACACCCTTATGTTTTGTTCTGCACTGTTGCTGCAGTGACATCAAGGAATGGAAGGGCTGTGTTACAAGTACCTCATTTGCATGTAAATGGAGGCTTGCTTGACATTTTACTACTTTGTATCAGAGCCTCAAACGCTAGATATGTGTTGCAACAGAAGAAATAGCTGATCTCTTATTGACATATGTACAGTACTTGATGTAATGTATAATAAATACATCAGATATATCCAAATCATACATGTACAGGAGTCTTCTCCTTTAAGGAGCCCAGTGGAGAAATTCAAATATTGGCCCTTTTTTGAAACACCCAGCAATTGGCTCCAAATTAAAAATCCCCATCCCATAACACTTGCAGGCTGGCAGCATCTGTTCAGAGCAGGTCTCCTGATGTTGACTGCAGGCTTTATTTTTTCTTAACTGGTTGGTGCAGTGGGAAGAGCAGAAACCAGTTCTGAGGAAGTAATCCCTCCATATTACCCAAAGTGGTATTTGGCAGGAAAACAAAATGATCTGTATGCACAGACATTTCCCCACGATCATCTGCCCTGCTGCTGAGCTGTACAGTCCTGTGACAGCTCTCAAATTCCTTTGTTTGTGTTTGCATGCACTGATGTAGCAGCCATAACAGAGTACATACATTTATTTTATGTGGTAGCCACTTGTTATAACAGAGTGTACAGTCTGTATACCATTTTAACATCGGACTGCAATGCATTCGGTGCTGGAGCCTTAATTACCCAATCCTCAGAAAATGGAGTTTCTAATTCAATGGGTACAACATGGTCGAATTGAGGAGCTGAGACTAAATGGCCAATAAGGTGAACCAGCTCTTTAGCGACAATTACTATGGGGGTTGCAGGTATGAGGAAACACAGGAACTGGGACTCATTAGCATAGTATGCTCAAAAATGGTGCTGACATAGCAGATCAGACCAGTATTCGTCTGTAGTACCACACTATCACTGGAAGTTGTAAGAGAAGTGGCACACTGACTGTTCATGGATGGGGCACTACTGATGTTCAGCAAAAATGGGATAACATTCTCTAATAAAGTGTTGTGTGTTTTTTGTATAGCAGCAAAAATGGGACAAATCCATTCTGTGCCAGCTCTGATGACCCATCCAAAATAAAAGTAAAAAATAGCAGAACTGGAGGAGGATTTTAACTAGAACTAGTGCAGGTGCTTCAAAAAGGGGCCAAGATCTGAATTTCTCCTCTAGGCTCCTTAAATAGCTGGAACCACCAGCTCTTTCTATGGTTGCAGCTGGAACATTGCCACATGTCAGGGATCATAGGGCTCAACTAGGAAACTGGTTTCTGCCCTCCCCTGCACAAAGCTGAAAAACAACAGTTTGCAAACTGGCAGCATTTTATTTATTGAATTGATTCACCAGGAAAGGCACACTGAACAAAATGATACTCGTCTCCGGTGCGACCTGGAGGAAGGGTAGAAGGAAAATAATCGCAGGTTATCATAATAAGATAATAACAATTACATAATTAACATTTTGGCAGTTTCACAGGAAAGAAGGGTATAACTTGGTTGCCAGCTTAGTAATAGACAATTAAAAGCATACTCTCTAGTACACAGAGGTTCTTTGTCTTTTAAATAGCTTTTTATTTTAATGGGTTCACCACAATATATCCAAGGCACACTGCCTCTAGGGTAGCTGGTCCATTCCACTGGGGTGTCAAACAGATGAGGCATACTGATGAGTCCTGGTAGGATGAAACACGTGTCTAAGTCTTCTGTTAGCACCCTTTGCAAACTGTGTGAGAGACCTTTGGCACCATGCAATTCTGCTTAAAGTTGGACCAGCATAACATTCTGTGGTGATTTGACATAGCCCACAATGCTTTGCATTGTGGGGGCATGTGATTTTGTATTTTCTTGAAACTTGGCTTCCCAGCCAAATGCCCTTTGGGTAACCCTTTCCTCAGTGTTTGCACACAGAGGTTCTTTGTCTCTCTAGTACTACATGTACTGTAACTGCTTTACATACATTACATACATACAATGCTTCCATACATATATGGAGAACAGCTTGGTGCTGTAGATTGACCCATAGGCTACAGCTAGGTAGGCCAGAGAGAGAGAGAGAGAGAGAGAGAGAGATCAGGGTGTATGCAAGTAAAGTGGCATTTTTTTTATAGATATAGGTATTTGACCAGGAGCAGGTCTCCTGATGTTGACTAGCTTTTTTTTCTTGACAAAGAAAAAAAATGTTTTCAACTTTGTGCAGGGGGAGGGCAGAAACTAGTTTGTTAAGTGAGCCCTCTGACCCCTGACATGCAGCAATCTCTAGTGGTGACCACAGAAAGAGCTGGTGGTCCCTGCTATTTAAGGAGCCCAGTGGAGAAAGTCAAATCTTGGCCCCTTTTTTGAAACACCCAGCAATTAGCTCCTAGTTAAAAATTCTTCCTCCGTAACTTACTGTGCAGGCTGGCAGGATCCATTCAGGAGCAGGCCTCCAGATGTTGGCTGCTGGCTTCTTTTTCCTAACATAGAAAGGACTTCATACTGCTGTTTTATTGGTTGCCCAGTAGTGGTGGTGGTGGTGGTGAGGGGCATGATTTTGTTATGCATTGTACATGTAATAGCAAATGTTTTTTTCTTTTGTTTCATTTATTTAATGTTTGTATGTATGTTTTTTTGTGTGTGTGTTTGTGTTCTCCAGTGTTTCCTTTTAACTACCTACATGCACATCTGAATTGAGAAGCACCTTGAGCACTGGTGAAGGAGTGATATAAATAAAGAAATGACGTTGTGACAGAAATTGGCAGGGAAGAGTTAATGGTTTGGATTCTGCAGGTGCCTTATTTTTTAGCAGTTTGAAAAAAAATACAGTCAGGCTGAAATCCTCTGTCCAGCAACATCCAGCTTGTGGAATTCCTAGCTGCTAGATAAGAGCTGGTCATAAATCTCAGTGGACATCTCCAGACACACACAGACCTGCAGACATAGACACAGGGCAGTTTGAATGGATTGGATCATTCAAATATAAACTTAAGGTGAAAAGGGAATAGTTTTGGTCTCTGATAGGTGTTCACTCTGATTGGGACAATTAAATACGTACATGTTAGTTGGTTGGTGCATTTAAAGGGAGAATAGGAATGACTATTCTCCATGGAGTACTATAACCTTCTGAAAGCCAGAGAAGGCTATCTTGTGCTTTGGAAGCTGGGAGGGAAACATAAGTTTGGAGCCTACCTTGTAGCTATGTCCGTGGGAGCTGGCAGTTAGAACAGGGTCCAGTGTCTCTTGTAAGGACAGGGAAGGGTAAGTTTAGTGATAGCATATTTCAGTAATAGCCTTCTTTTGCCATCTGTTATTTAAAAACATTTGTTTACTTTTTCTGTATGAGTGTTATTCTCTTGTGTTGTAAATATATATCCTGTAAATGCTCAGTGCACTTTCTGTTAAGTAAAAGCTATTTATTTGCTCAACAGTTGTGACTGTGATGTCATCCGCCACCCAAAGAGACACACTACCAGACTTTAACTGTGCAATTACATGTTTAATTATTCAAGTTTGTACACTTGAAAAAGGTGCGGAAGGAAAGTCTGGCTGGTGGCAGTGAATACCAAGGACAGACACCTCTCTAAAAGCTGTTTCAGCCCAGAGGAGAGGTAGGTTGTCACATATTGGTTGGCAGTGGTGGGATGATGATAGCGGACTCCGTAACTAACTGAAATACAGAGTTTGCCAGTGGAACAGTTACCTTAGCGTTGCAAACAGGATATATAAGAGGATACATTTGTACAACAGTTTTATTTGTTTCTAGTTAGCACAATAAAGTGTAGCAGTAGAGAATGAGCTCCACTGAGTATGACTCACTTACTGTACCACAGCTTTTTGAAAGGCGTAAGAAAGGGAATTAGCCTGAAGGTCTAAAGCAGAAGAAAAAGGCAGACCTCATAGCTACTCACTTGGCACATGATCTGAAGCAGACAGTCACTGGGGGAGTCAGAACTGAGGTAGCAGACCCCAACCCAGCTTGAGGCATTGTGACTGCAGCTGGTGCTGCAAGAAAGGGTGTTGGAGATGAAAAGACTGGATGCTGAAGTAGAAACAAGAAGGTTGGATGCAGAAAACAAAAGTCTGGAAGCTGAAACAAAAGATGGGAAGCAGAGATCAGAAGACAGGAAGTAGAGAAAGAACCTGAAGAAAAGAGACTGGCAGACAGAGAGAAAGAACGTCAAGACAAAGAGAGGAGCGTGAAGACAGAGAGAAAGATCAACAGCATGAACTCCAGAGACAACAGCATGAGAAGTAGATGATGACCCTCCGCAGTCAGCAAACCGTGATAATGGTGGAGTGAGTTTACCTCATGAAGCCAAAATGAATTCTAAATTGTTCCCTCAGCTTATAGAGGAGATGACCTTGATTTATTTTAAGGTTATTTGAGGTATGCAACCACTTAAAATTGATTAAGGCTTCCTGGTCAACTTATCTCACACCTTGCTGGAGGACAGCGTTGCATGCATTGCTAAGATGAATAATGAAGACTATGCTGATTATGATAAAGTGAAAACAGTGTTGTTGAAACATTTGAATTAACTTCTGAGGCTTATAGAAGGAAATTTAGGAGTTAAAGAAAGCCCAGAAGACAGTTATGCAGAACTGCTGGTTCAACTGTGTACTTACCTTGATAGTTGGATGGAGGGGCTAAAGTAACCACTGTGGAACTGATTAAAGATGTATTGGTGAGAGAACAATTCCTTAAAAATTTTACCTGAGGACATGCGTGTGTGGCTCATAGACAGGGCATGTGCCTCTTCCACAGAGAGGTGGCAGGAGAGCTGACGAGTATCTGTCTAGCCAGCCATACACACACAGCATAAGTCTTATGGTGGGGGCAGCACATGGTTATAAGGGATCCCATGGGGCAGCCCAAAGGAAACCAGCCTGCACCTGAGCCCAAAGTAGAGCCCTCTGGTTCTAAGGGGACTCAAGAAATAGGACCCAAGAAATGTCAAATTTGCAATCAGGTGGTACACTTGAGATATAACTGCCCTCAGAAACTGGTTAAGGGCTGAGGTATGGAAGACGGTTATCAAAAGAGCACTGATGTGTTTGTAGGGTGTGTCCAGTCTGAAGAACCACTCTCCTTTGATGAGAATCTGCATCCCATTACAGTTAATGGAATAGTAACACAGGGACTGTAGGACACAGGTGCTGAGATCTCCCTAGTAAGGCAGGATCTCATTCAGGCAGAGCAGATGGTGCCTGGGAAATACTCAAGGTCTGGGCATTCACAGGGCCACCAGTCCCATTACCAGTGGCTAGAGTCTTTCTGAGCTGGAAGGGGGCCATAGAGAAAAGGAGGTGGGGCTGAGAGGACCTACCTGTAAATATGATTGTGGGGAAGGATTTGGACCCCAGTAAAAACTGGTGTGTTGTAACTCACAGTCAGGCACAAGGGCAAGCTTCTGAGAGTAAAGAGGGTGACTCTGGGTGGTCCAGCCACACCCTCAGCAGCTGAGGAAGTGTCTAGCACAGGGAGGGGCTGGCTAGAAACAGCAGTCCAGAACCCCAGTCACAAATAGAGGAGCCCACAGGACTTCCTTCAGAAGGGCACTGGGAAGGGTCAGATGAGGGCAGCTGAGTGCTGCACAGCGAACTGACCCTACCTTGAAAAAACTGAGGGAAATAGCTCATAAGGGCTGAGCATTCTCAGGGATAAAGAGTCCATTTACTAGACAATGGGCTGTTGTACAGAGAATGTACAACAGAGAAAGGGCTAGATGGTGAGGTATTCCAGCAGCTGGTAGTCCCAAGGTTCACCATCAGCAGCTTTTGGCCCTTGCCCATGATATCCCTTTTCAGGGCACTTGGGGTGAGGTGCACAAAAGTGCCTAACCAACAATTTCTTCTGGCCTGGTATTGGCAAGGATGTGGGAAATTATTGCAGGACTTGTCCACAGTGCCAGCAGGTGGGAAATGGGGACAAGGCCAAGGCAGTTTTGGTGCCCCTGCCCATTATTGATGAACCCTTCAAGAGGGTAGCGGGACATAGTGGGGCCATTGAGCACCCCAAGTCACACTGACAAGTGGTATATCCTGCTAGTTGTAGACTATGCCACCAGAGACCAGAGGCAGTGGCCCCAAACATCCTCTGAGGCAGAACCAGTGGCAGATGCACTGTTGGGAATATTTAGCGGGTGGGCTTTCCCCAGGAGATGCTGTCAGACTGGGGTGCCAAATTTATGTCAGGGTTAATGAGTAGTTTGTTGGAGAAGTGTGGGTGAAGCAGCTCAAAACATCCCCATACCATCCCCAAGCTTGTGGTCTAGTGGAGTGATTTAATTCAAGCCTTAAGACCATGCTAAGGACTTTGCTGACCAGCATAAGAGAGACTGGGACAAATATTTGCCTCATCACCTATTTGCATACAGGGAAGTCCCACAGGAGTCCCAGGGTTCTCACCTTTCAAGCTCCTGTTTGGTCATAAGGTGCGGGGCCCCTAGATTTAATTCGGGATGAATAGGAGGGTGACCGGGCCTCCCAAGGAGTCTGTTGTGGAGTATGTCCTGAACTTCAGGACTCACCTTAGGAGCTCATGGGGTTTGCTCAGGGCACCTGGCCACTGCACAACAGCGGCAGAAAGACTGGTATGACCGCGAGGCTTGAGCCAGAGAATATGAGGTGGGACAGCGAGTGATGGCACTCATCCTGTCTGACAGAATAAATTACAGGCAGCATGGGAGGGCCATTCTCCATTGTCCAAAAGGTTAGTGATTAAAATTACATGATAGAGCTACCGGACAGGAGATGCAAATGAAAGGTGTATCATGTCAACATGCTGAAGCCCTACCACAACATGGAGGAAATGGTCCTTGCTGTATGCAGTTCCCCAGAGGAGGAAACTGAGGTAGATCCACTGGTGGACCTACTTGGGGAGGCCAGGTTGCATCCTCTGTGGACAACCTTGCCCTCTCAGAACAGCTGACACCAACCCAGGTGCAAGAATTTGGGGTGTGGTGAGAGAATTTGAGGACATGTTCACAAGGAAACTGGGGTACACCACGATGGCAGAGCACCATGTGGATACAGGGATCCAGGTTCCCTGAAACAGTCCCCCTACAAGGTACCTGAGCATGTTAAGCAGACTGTGAAAGAGTAGCTCAAGAGATGCTGGAACTGGGGTAATCCAGGAATCTAGTAGTCTCTGGGCCTCATCCATGGTACTGATCACCAAAAGGGACAGCACCACATGATTCTACGTGGACTACCAGAAGCTAATTGCTGCACAGAGTCTGACACCTATCCCATGCCTAGAAACAGATGAGACCCTGGAGCGACTGGGGGAGCTAAGTATTTGACCTCAATAGACCTAACAAAGGGCTATTGGCAGGTGCTCTGACCCCTGCAGCCAGGGAAAGATCAGCTTTGTTACTCCATTTGGTTTATATGAATTTAGGGTAATGCCATTTGGAATGAAGAATGCACCTGCAACCTTTAAACGACTTGTAGATTGCATTCTGTCTGGGGTAGGTGAGTTTGCATTGGCTTATATGGATGATATAGACATGTACAGCCAGACCTGGGATGAGCACATCAAGAATGTGAGGATGTGTTCCACAGGTTAAAGAAGGCAGGTCTGACAGTCAAGGCAGAGAAGTGCCAGATAGGTATGGCAGAAGTATCCTACCTTGGGCACCAGGTGGGTAGTGGACACATCCGTCCAGAGCCTGCCAAGGTTGATGCCATCCTGGCCTGACCTACTCCTACCACAAAGAAACAGGTCAGGAATTTCTAGGGACAGCAGGGTACTACCAAGGTTTGTTCCCTGCTGTGGCGATCTGGCTAAGCCCTGACAGACTTAACCAGAAGGAAAGCCAGATACAGTGAAGTGGTCAGAAGGCTGTGAGGACGATTTTCAGGAGCTAAAAAGGCCTTGAGCGGCTCAGCTGTACTGGCTAGCCCTAATTATAGTTTAAAGTTTATGGTTCACATGGATGCCTCAGATCATGGGCTGGGGGCTGTGCTGAGCCAAGTTACCCAGCAGGAGGAGGAGCACCCAGTTGTGTACCTCAGCCAGAGGCTTTGCCCAGAAAGGAGGCATATGCCACAATTGAGAGGAATGCTTGGGGATAGTGTGGGCCCTTCAGAAGCTGCAGCCTTACCTATATGGGAGAGAATTTACTGTGGTCACAGATCATAATCCCTGATTTGGCTTCATAGGTCCAGTGGGCAAAATGGTAAACTACAACATTGAGTTTGGTACAGCATACATACAACGTGACCATCCAGCATCACAGTGGCAAACAAAATGCAAATGCAGATGGGCTATCTAGGCAGAGCTAATGGCCTGGCTGGATACTTTTAGAGCACTTCAAGTAATTGCATGAATGGCTGTGTCACTTGGGGTGGCCCAATGGACACTCCTTCATTATCTGGGGGAGGGATGTGACAGAAATGGGCAGAAAAGAGTTAGTGGTTTGGATTCTGTAGATGCCTTATTTTTTAGCAGTTTGAAAAAAATACAATCCTGAAATCCTCTGTCCAGCAACATCCAACATGGAATTCCTAGCTGCTAGATAAGAGCTGGATCATAAATCTCAAGTGGACATCTCCAGACACACACAGACCTGCAGACACGGACACAGGGCAGTTTGAATGGATTGGATCATTCAAATATAAACTTAAGGTGAAAAGGGAATAGAATTGGTCACTGATAGGTGTTCACTCTGATTGGGACAATTAAATACATACATGTTAGTTGGTTGGTGCATTTAAAGGAGAATAGAATGACCTGTTCTCCTCCAGAGTATATAACCTTCTGACAGAGAAGGCTCTCTTGTGTTTTGGAAGCTGGAGGGAAACATACGTTTGGAGCCTACCTTGTAGCTATGTCTGTGGGAGCTAGCAGTTACAACAGGGTCCAGTGTCTCTTGTAAGGACAGGGAAGGGTAAGTTTAGTGATAGCATATTTCAGTAATAGCCTTCTTCTTTTGTCATCTGTTATTTAAAAACATTTGTTTACTTTTCCTGTGTGAGTGTTTTTCTCTTGTGTTGTAAATATATATCCTGTAAATGCTCAGTGCACTTTCTGTTAAGTAAAAGCTATTTATTTGCTCAACAGTTGTGACTGTGATGTCATTTTCTAAGGTAATATTTGGTTTCACTGGCTGAGGTAAACTTTGTGTAGCATCCACCAATCGAAAGAGACACACTACCAGACTTTAACTTGTGCAATGCATGTTTAATTATTCAAGTTTGTACACTTGAAAAAGGTGCCGAAGGAAAGTCTGGCTGGTGGCAGTGAATACCGAGGACAGACACCTCTCTAAAAGTTGTTTCAGCCCAGAGAGAGAGGTGGGTTGTCACAGATGTTTCAAAAGAAATTGCCTGTCTGCTCATGGGATGTTATTTAATCCATAATGACAGCTCAGTTAGCCTGTTGTTAGACTATGAAGCTAAAAGTGTTTTTCTTTTATCTCTTTCCTCTTCCAATAACTACCAGTAGTGGGGTCACATTTCATGACATAGGGAGATGAGGTTAATTAGGGCACTTTCATGAAATGGAAGGAATTTCAACAGCCAATCTGGCAATATAGTTTGTACAGATCGAAATTTCATCCTTTTACCCGCACTCCAACCATTCCCAATTCCACACACAGAGTTCCACACATCACTATTCAACAGTTGCAATGAAATGTTACCTTACTACAGACCCAACTCCCAAAAACTAATAATAATGATACAGCTAAACAGTTCTTCTACATATAAAAATGTAGTTTCTGTAAAACAACTCATGTTTCACATTGACAAATATAGAAATGGAGTAGTAGCTGCTCTTGCTCTCTGTATACAAAGCAAGAGCCACTGTTCATGAAGTTTACTGTGGCTCAAACCACCAACACCATCTTGCTGGGAGATGCTGTTGTTTTGCACATTATTGCCCTGCACAAACACCAATGTGAGCATGAGAAATTATTTATATTGGTTCCTTAAGAAAAGATATATCCATTACATTTCATGCTGATAGTTATGAGGATGAAAATTAACCGTGAATAATACAGACTGCATAAAATAGGATTGACTGTGGTAATCACAAAGTGCATAATAAAACAGACTTTCAGATTTAAAACAGGGACTATGGCACAGGAGTTGACATTTTATTGCAGAAAAAATTATACAGGACTAATAACTGAACTACTGAATTACTTCTAACACAGTGGACACTGATTTTTACTATGAGTTGCTTATATGTTGCTGTGCTTCCAGTATGAACAACTGTGTTCTGCTCACGGCACATGGCTCTACAGCAATAATCTCACAAACTCCTAAACCTGCAAATGAAAAAAAAGAAAGAAAGAAAAACTTATTACATAAACAACATAAGCATAACAACATTGATACACTTGGTGCTGACTACATAGCACCCAAATAAAACCAGACATCTGTCAGTCAGCGTTGGGAGTGAGCTCGTCCACCAAACACAGATTGCTTGCAGCTGCTCAACCGATGCTTGATTAATAAAATGGCATTTAAAGACTTGGGTCAGAAAATAAAAAAAGATAAAATACATTACATTGGGAAAGCAAATCTCTTTGAAATGTGGAAAAACTGGAATGGGAAAAAATAACAGTTCAAGGCAGGAATTTATAACAATCAACGAGCACTGCTGCTTTAATGAACTTTTACTTTTTTTTTTTTTAAATCATAGAAGTCCTGAAGTGGGGATGCATACAATAAATTGATTAGGTGGTGAGAAGGAGACTACTGGTGAAGAGTTAATTAAATATCGAAGACATGGAACAATATTCCTTGCATGTTGTTGAGGGAATAGTGGACCTAATCTGTACTGCAAGAGCACTAAAGATATTCGTGGATTACAATAAAATGCTGTTATCAACAAAGGTGCAGAGTTTAAGTTGGAAAATTGTGACTCAATACATTGAACCGCATACCTTTCTTCATTTCACTGTATAAGTTTAGACTCTGCATGGGCTTATTTCTAGAGATTTTTGGATACTTATTTCTGGCACAAGCCAGTCCTCAGCACAAAATATTTTATCCCCCACACTCTAAAGAACCACCTCAAACTCTTACTGTTTCCTAACTCACCTGCCTCTCTTTTGATCATTCGGTTCTGATCTTGTTCTAAACCAGTCGAGCAGGTTGATTGATTTTTCAGTTGCAAAGGAGCATTGACTTGGCTCTAAATGAACCCTTGCAGAGCTCCATCTTTTCCTCTTTCTTTGTATTTATAGTTACCCAGTTATTTGCTTTTAGTAAAACTGAGTAATGGGAGATTCTTTTGCTACTCTGAGTTTTTGCTGTCTATCCAACACTTTTGTTCTGGTAGGTTAAGGGAGGTAAGCAACAATACTTAAAGTCATACCTGTATTGAATATTTCCTTATCAGCAACTTTCAGTTTCCATTCCTTGCATATACAGCTGCAGAAACAACTAAAGCAAGCGAGGGTTGAGCAGACTAAGCAAGTGACTTGTTCTAGTAATGAGGAGATCTTGGACACAGAGTTTGATCACGCATAACTGGTTTCTAATTAAAAATTATTTTTACTAATACAGGAACAGATTGCATTGATGGGTGTCAGTTTAATGAACTTGGAACATTCACTTATTGAGGTATTGTACTATAGTACTTTTAAAAGGGGGTAGAGATTACATTGTGTCCAAAACCTTGCCTTAATGGTCCATTTTAAAATATTTGTAATATTTTTAAGGCTCAAACCAACCCACTGGAAGTAAACTTTTCATATGTTTGTAAAGATGCACAGCCGGTGTCACAGATTGGATTTTTTTTGTTCTGAATGCAATCTGCAATTTTAGCAGTCCATACAAAACCTTGTCTTAATGGTCCATTTTTAAATATTTCTAATATTTTAAAGATCAAACCAATGAACTGGAAGTAAACTTTCATAAGTTTGTGAAGCTGCATGCCTGCTGTCACAGATTTTTTCTTTGGCTCTAAAGGCAATCTGCATTTTTGTGGGTGTAACAAAATTTTAGCTGACCTGTTGGTCTAACAAGCTTCTAGTTAGATTCAAGAAATGTGGAACAATGGGAACAGAGCAATATCAATTGACAGTCCATCTTAAACAAGCAGGCACAAGCAGAATTATTTTACCTGTTAGATGTAATGACATTTTTTTGTGTGTAGCTGTTAATTCTTGGTTTTAAAGCATAAAAAATAAGAAAAATAAGGATGCATTGCAAGCATCCAACTTTCAAATGCTGCAAATGGCTTCAAGCTTAATGCAGCTGCTACATAAGTGATTTATTGATAATTTAGCATATAACTTTTATAAAGATTGTTTCCACACTCTCAGACACAACTATAGGTCTCTCTGTCTCTATTCTTGTACAGTATGAAACAGCCGCACTTACCAGAAGAACAAGGAAATCAGAAGGTTGTCTGATCAGAAAGGAGCCACGGAGTTTGGGAAATGTTTTGTCAGCTACAACCAGCTGGGGTTCACATAAAAACAAGACAGATGCTGCTGCAGGTTTCTTCAAGTTTGCTCTAATTTAAATGAATCCATTTGCATGCAACCAGTGAAGCTTCACATCAGAATGTTGGTTTCCTATCAGGGTTATGGAATATGAAATGATGAGTAATGGCTCTGAGTGTCAGTGCTCCATCTCTCTTGTCAATGCCCTTGCTCTACCTCAGCCTTTGCGATACACACTGGCAGTTCAGACTGCAGAACTACTATTATTCCTTAAATCCAGGTGGTTACCAGTGGGTATTGAAGTGGTGCAGCTAGGGCAGAGAGGAGCGGGTGGAGCAGGGACAAGGAGGAGTGGGGAAGGGAGAAGCTGGGTGGAGCAGGAGCGGAGTGGGGTGGGGAGGACTGGGGAATGGAGAAGCTGGGTGGAGCAGGGGTGGGCAGGATCAGGGCAGAGCTGGGGATGATTGCAGAAAGAGTGCAGTGCTACGGTCGGCAGGGACAACATGGACGGACTGTTTCATGGTGGAAGATGCCACTGTGACATAATCCAACATGTTGTGAGGATGGAAGAAATGTCCCCTTTCTCAGTGATCATTGAAGTGCTGCAGGGCCTGCCCTGCAGCACTACAAAGCAGACTCAAGAGACTAGGTACAAACTAGAGATCTTGGACTTGCTTGTCATCACAGTCACTTTCTCATTTTTCTAAGCAGTCCTTTTGGTAAATGTGCCTTAACCACATTGATCTCAGTGCTGGTACAGTAGTTCTGTTTTCACCTGATAGTAGTAGGCAGGGTAGTAGCAGTCGTGAAGTGGTAGCTGGCTGACTGGCTGACTGACTGGCTGATGCTGTTTCTGATTCTCCATTATGGTGGTGTGTTCCTCCTTGTTCATTAATCTTAACTGAGAGACATTCATGGTGGTGCCTGTTGAGAAACACAAGTCACTACAGTTATTAACTATTATACACAGTATTACTTTCTTAAATGTCAGAAATGGAAGAGTGGTTAGAGAACATTCTGGGAGTTGTCTGCCTTTTGACAGAATCACACAGACAGTATGCATGTGGTGGGTGGGTGGCTGTCAGAATTTAATACACCCACAGGTCTGCTAACTGCTATTATTCTGGTTCACACTGGTGTTGTAATTACTAAGCTATGAGGGCTGGTCAGAGTTCTGGGTCTCATCTGCTTTTGGACAAAATCATCATCATCTTGGAAGTGGGTGCCAGTTGTGAGGTTTAGCATGTACATATTACAGCACTGGCACTTCCAGAAGGCACATCCACAGTCGCATCATTCACTCCTTCTCATCTCATTTCAATAATTATGATGTTTATTACTACTAAACAGTGGTTTATTTGCTTTTTTCACAGATATGCTGATTAAAAGCTGTTTAAAATGATTTTTAACATAGTTACCATAAAGCATAAAGGTTCTAAAAGGTTAGGATAACAATTCAAACCTGTTTTGCTTATCAGAACCTTTTAGAACCTTAGTACCTTCTGAGGTTCTTCCCACCAATTTAAACCATTCACTGAGGACTGCGTTTCCCTCTGCAGGCCATCTCCTCTGTATAGGCTCTCATCCCTCCAGCTGGGACGCCTGCCCCAATGTAGCTGAACCCTCCTCTCTGCACCACTCCTTCAACCATGAGTTGAAGTTCTTAGTACAGAGTGTCACAACCCCACTCAGCAGGTCAGACCTTCTGCCTCACAGTGCCAACCTCCGAGCGCAGAATTGTGAACAGGAACAGAAACAGGGTAACCCTCCTGTCTGTTTTGTGGGTTCAAATCAACCTTTGGTTTCAAGTTCTGGAGGGATACAAACTGTGAACCTCTTGCTAGCATGCCCAATGTACAGGCTCAGATAATTCTGCTCTTTGGGGCCAGATACCTTTCACCTATGAGCACCTAACCAGGTGTACAAAATGAACCCTTAAAACTCTATGAAAGACCTCAGAATAAACTCTTACTTTTCCCCAGTTTGGTAAACCAAGAAGCTATGCACAGTGTCAGCTTTAACCATATATGCTTCACTTGTCAAAGAAAGAATTTCAAAGGCACACCAAGTAGTCTCTTAAAATAAGAGGTTTTACTTAAAATAGATAAAAAATATGTAAAACACAGAACAATATATCACAAAACATACACTCACTTAAAAGAATAAGGTTTAAAAGTGCAAATCCCTACCAGCCATACTCTTAGACTTGTCTATCTAATGTATTCTTATCTCCTTACAGTGCTAATAGATGTTGTAGCTTCAGAGTCCAAACATGAATATCTCTAAAGGTCAGTCACAGCATAATTAAAACCGTCTTGAACCTGCCTTTTCCATGATGTCACCCAGCTCCTCCTCTGTTTATTAAAAATCATACAACCAGGATGTCTCATCAATCAGGATATAAATTAATTAAGGTGACCTAGCAAAAAAAAAAAAACTTGTTTCCCCATAATCCTTTTAATCTAGTGTGTCTTTCTGCCCTTCACAGACATCAAAAGAGCATTTGTGACTTAGCACAAAGGGACATAACCTGTTTTCTTCCTCTAAACATCATAAAAGTTTATGATTTCTATCCTAGCAGCTGGCAGCTAAAACTAAGATAAAAAATGTTTTTGTGACCGCACCAGGGATAGAGTAGTGCTTAGCTATAACTATATAGCATTCAAACCAAAACATGCCAGCACTTACTCAAAAGTATCACTTATTTAAGTGTATGCTCCCAGGTCCATCAATAAATTCAATGTTCTCAATCTTCCTTATATAAATTTCTTTATTCAGAAGGACGTAAAAGAACCTTTATCACTTATGCCACCAATGTATATAACAACATGTAAAACAATATAGGCTCAGTGAATATTCATTCTTAAAAAGGTTCACCATTCATGATAAGTCCATGATCCAAAGTCCATAGTCCACAGTATGCATAGTGCAGAAAAGGAAGGAGCTTGGACCAATCCAACAAGCAGTGGCTACTGCTTGTGAAACTGCAGCAGCTGAGGGTCCTCCACATCACACCCACATCACATCAACGTCACCTGATGCATTTAGCAATCTGCTTTCTCAAAGGTTGACGTCTGTGATGATTAGCTATCTATTTATAGTGTGCACCTTAAAGAAACACTAACATTTAAAAATATACACATATACATGGAAGAACCATTACATCTAATAATTTAAACAATCACATATTCAAACTACTATTACAATCTTCTAACATTATCTAACTAATATAAACAAAGATTTGTCATCAGTCGATTTTCATAAATAAACTGAAAAAAGAAGAAAAACACTATTAGTACACACTAATAAAGACACAGAAATAGAACAAAAAACTAATAAAAACAACACCAAAACTATTTTTCTTCAAAAAGGTTTTATCTCGAGCCTGTCATTTAAACCTGAGAATGCATAGCATTCATAGAAAAATCCAAAATTGTTCCTTCTCAAAAGCAAGTTGTCATAATCACCACCTCTTTAGTCATAAATGGTTTTCTATGGCTGTGAAATGAAAAAATGTGAATTCTGATCGTTACTTTGACAACATGTAACGCTAAGGCATTTATAATGTCCTTATTAAGGACTGCTCTAGCATGTTCACCGATTCTCACTTTATAGGTCTTTAGTTTTACCAATATAGAATTCACCACAGATATATTCTGCCATATATACCACTCCCACAGTATTACATGTCATATTCCCTCTCACTTCTACATCTGGAGTGATGAAGGCCCTCTCCCCTAACGCAGTCCGTTAACTACCTGCCAATACCCCTTGGTCAGGTCAATGGTTGTAAGGTAGGTCGCCTTCCAATTTGTCCAGAAGTTCATCCGCCTGGGGCATCGAGTGGGTGTCTGACTTCATGACTGCATTCAGTCCACAATAGTCCACACAGAAATGAGTAGAACCATCTGGCTTGGGCACAAGGACAACGGGTGAGGCCCAGGGGCTGTGGGATCTCTGGATTACCCCTAAATCCAGCATCTCCCCACTTCCGTCCTAATGTCCTTTTGGACAGCCTCTGACACCTGATATGCTGTCCACCGTATGGGCGCCTGTGTCCCTGTCTCCACATCGTGCAACGCTATGGGGTTAGTCCAAGCTTGGTGCTAAACAATGGGCAAAGTCTCTCAAACCTCCCTTACTTCCCTGGATCTGGTCTGGGGCCAGCTGGGGAGACAATTTTACTGCCTCCACAGAGGACTCCAGCTTGCTTTCTTCCAGCAAGTCCAGAAGGGTGTCTCCTTAATCCGTCCTCCTCAGGATGCACACTGCAAACACCATGTCAACCCTATTAACATATGGCTTCATCGTGTTGACATGGTACATTCTTTCTGTCTGTCTTCAGTCAGGTAACTCTATAATATAGTTCACATCATTTACCTTCCTAACCACTTTGTAAGGTCCTGCCCACTCAGCCTGCAGCTTGTCTTTCTGGACCAGAATAAGGACCATGACTTCCTAACCCACGTGTATGAGCGAGCTCTGGCTCTGTGGTCGAACCACACTTTTTGTTTCTGTTGGGCAGCTGCCAGGTTGTCTGGGCTGTCCCCTTAAGCTACTTCAGCCTTTCCCAAACCTAAGGGAGAGAGAGAGAGAGAGAGAGTAGTGGTCAGTGGGAGCTCTTGAACCCTCGAGGGTCAGTAGTGGGTACCGCAGGGCTCGGTCCTGGGTCCAATCCTGCTTAATGTATACATATCTGACATCAGTGTGGGTATAGGGTGTGTAATGAGTCTCTTCTCTGATGACTCCAAGTTGGGAGCAGTAGTAGAGGGGAAGAGGAGAGGTTGGCCCTGCAAGGGACCTGGACACCCTGGAAAGGTGGGCTCACACCTGGAAATTAAATTTCAATATCACCAAGTGCAAGGTGTTACATCTTGGGTGGGGAACCCTAAATATGGGTTCACCTTGGGAGGGGAGGCACTGGAGGCCTCAAAGGGAAAAAAGACCTAGGGTCTTGGTGGATGCATGTATGAATAACTCTGAGCAGTGCAGGAGAGTGTCTAGCAAAGCAAACAGGATGTTGGGATGCATCATAAAGAGGGTCAACACTAGGAGCAGTGAAGTGATACTGCCACTGTACAATGGACTGGTTAGACCACACCTTGAGTACTGTGTACAGTACTGGAGACCACACTTGAAGAGGGATATACAGCTCCTGGAGAGGGCACAGAGGAGGGCTACCAAGATCATATGAGGACTGGGGATTTGATGTATGAGGACAGACTTGAGGAGCTTGGCCTGTTTTCATTGGATGAGAGGAGAGACGGGGACATGATTGAGGTCTTCAAGTACCTCACAGGAATAAATAGGGTAAACATGGAGGGAATCTTTAGACTAAATGAGGGAAGTATCACCAGAGGACATGGTTTGAAGTTGGAAGGTGGAAGGATGATGGGGAAAGAGGAGGGAGTTTTCACTGAGAGGGTGGTGGATCATTGGAATGCGCTGCCTGGAGAGCTGGTTCAGATTTACAGAGTGGAGGGCTTCAAAAGAGGGTGGGACAGATACAGAAAGGGATGTATCAGATGAGGGCCGGCCCAGAGGGGTGGGAGAGATGATAGGGGTTTCTGGTACACGGGGGCTCCAGTTCGCAACAAGAGATCTGAGGTTTGAGCAGACCCGAGAGACCATAAGGCCTAATCTATTGGCAATTAGTATGTTAGTATTTTCCTTTATAAATAGGACTGGAAGAATTTGGAATACACTACTAAATAAGGTTATTTTAAGTAAGTCAGTGAACTGCTTCAAAAAGAAATAGATAAATTATTACTACATGAGGGAATAAGATGGACCCACTAATGCGGGGAACAGTATCAATGGGCAATTGTGCATTCTTCTGTTCTATACCCTGTATAAGAACCCAGCATTGGTGTTTCCCCAGAAATGGAACTTTAGAATGTTAAAATTTAAACTTTGCAATGTGGTCATGTTCCCCTAGCATTTTAACAGAGATTTATAGCTGAAGACCGGAAGGCAGCTGTGACCACCTAACTAACCTATGCTATGTATTCTACTAAAAGTAAATGTGAAAAGATACTACAATCACCATATGACATATCGTAAAATGACAATGTCTGAAAATAATTACAGCAATGCTCAAACAATAACATTTAAAAAAATATTTGATTTGATATGATCTGAAGAACCATCTTTATACTTAGGTTCTAGAAGGGAGCTAGAGAGGCTTATATAATTCACACACCCTCTAGAAGAAGCATTACTACAGTGTATAATTTTTCCTTGTAGCAAAAAGAGTGTATTAGTGATGTAATACAAATTGCAAACTCCAAGTAGTACCTTGGCAGGCAGGGTCTAGAACCTGTCTGGGGAAAAGGCTGTGAAGCACAGAAGTACCAAATCTGGCATCGCTTCTAGATTGAATGTCATGGCAGTACTGAGAACTGAAGGTGTGTACTGTAGGCCCATGGTTGCTTTTCAAACTCTTAGTAGTATATTCCTCAAGGCTGCAACAGTGGCAGATGTAGCTCTAGCAGAATATGCCTCTATCCTGTTGGTGGCTCTTTGTCAGTCTTTTCAAAACAAAACTCAACACGAGAGGTAGTCCAAAAGAGATTTGTCTTTTTCTCTTGCTGGTTTACCTGTACCTACCTTATCATAATTTATCTTTATCTACCAGATTATAAGTGACAAACAATTGTTTGTTTTCAGTTCTTGAGTTGTCATTTGCATATAAAAGCTTAAAGTTCTTTTATGTCTAGACTGTGAAGTATTACTGTACAGTATATCCTATCCTACAGTGGAGTGAGATTTTAGAAAACACACAGACAATGTTACTGACTGACATGTGAAATGGGAAACAACTCTGAGTAGAAATTTTACATTTTAACTACAACCCCTTATCTCTATTGACTACCATAGAATTAGTCTGTACAGAGTGCTTGCTGCTAAATGACTCTTTTTGCAGAGGTAATATTGACTAAAACACAAGTTTCCATGTTAGATATTTGAGCTCTGTTGGAAACATAGGCTCAAAAGGAGGATTCATTATTTATAAAAGAACAATGCTTAAGTCCCATGGTGGGAATGGGTCCCTACTGTGGGAGAGAGGTGACTGAGACCTTTGAGAAATCTCTTGAACACTGAGTGTGCTACAAAGAATTTTTCCTAAAAAAAAAGCTGATTTGGAAGCTGAAGCAGCTGAGCCCTTGGGCTTCTAAATATACCAAGAAGTCCAAAACCGCTGTTGGATCTGCAGTTTTGCCACGATATGGTGAGAGTTTCACCAAATACAAAATCTTTTCCATTTGGAATTATAAGCATTCCTAGTTGCTGGCTGTATGGCAACTTTTAAAACTTCTATGACCTGGTTTGAGAGATTTAGGTTAAAGGACTATAAGAACCATGCTCTCAAATGAAGTAATTTCAGGTCTGGGTGAGCTATCCTGCCATGGAGCTGTGTCAGGAGATCCTGTCTCAGTGGCAGGTCTATTAGCATTCTTTAGTAAACTGTGAGCATTAGGGAGTTCCAGAACTGTCTTGTGCAATCTGATGCTATCAGAATCATAGTAGCATGTCCCTTCTCAAGTTCAACAGTACTTTGTGAATAAGTGGAGAGGGGTGAATGCTTATATAAACTTCCTCCAGGGAAGCAATAGTGCATTCAGTGAAACTTTCTCCACTGACGGAGGCATGCAACAGAATTGGGAAAGTGTCCTGTTTTACCATGAGACAAACAAATCTAACTCTGGTACTCTGGGGCCTGATTCTGAAAAGGGGCTTTGATTTATGCAAGCTGCGGCAAACAGCAGCTTAGCCAACACTCCCTGTGCCCTATTCTGTTTCAGGCAGGGTCCCGGCAGCTAAGTCTCATGGCTTGCGCCAGTCAGGACCAGGCACCAAACAGAAGGAGCACCGACAGTGTGGGTCACAAGCAGCGGGGTGGCGTGCACCACTCTAGTCCCTGCTGTGCAGACACCCCCTAAGTTTGTGGCCTAGCGCCTCTCCCGATCCCCGTGTGCCATGATCATAATTTGAAGAACTCATGCCCCACAATCCCAGAATGTGCCAATAACTGAAAGCATAATAAACTTTATTCCCCTTAGAAACATAGAAACATAGACTTTGATGGCAGATAAGGACCGCTTGGCCCATCTAGTCTGCCCATTTCCTACCTACAGGATAGGCCGCAGATCCTAGTTAACCAACAGCCTATTTCTTCCTACCCTCACAAGAATTGCCTTATGTCTGTCCCATGCATTCTTGAATTTTCCCACAGTTTTAGACCCCACAACCTCCTCAGGAAGGCTATTCCATGCATCCACTACCCTCTCTGTAATAATACTTCTCACATTGCCCCTGAACTGCCCCCATCATTAAATTGTGTCCCTTGTTCTTGCACGTCTCTTTTCTGAAAGATGCTACCTCTTGGACTTTGTTGATTCCACTGAGGTACTTAAAGGTTTTTATCAAGTCCCCTCTCCCTTCTTTCACTAAGGGTGTACATATTAAGTTGCTTTAGTATCTCCCTCATATGGCTTCTCTGCAGACCCTGCACCATTTTAGTTGCCTCCTCTGGACTGCCTCTATCCTATGTCCTTGTGGAGATGGGGTCTCCAGAACTGGACACAGTACTCAGATGGGGTCTCACCAACTGTCTGTACAGAGGGATAACAACTTCCTGTTTTCTGCTGGTGATGCCTGTCCCTATGCATCCCAGTATACCCCAGCCCTCCCTACTGCCTTCTCACTTCCACGATCCCCGATGCCACCATATGAGACATGAATGACCCCTTAGCCTGGTGATCTAGTGGCCCTCGCCTCCAACAGGTAGTGCCCACTATAGAGACCCCCATCCTGTAATAGAGCCGGCACTGGCACAGCTCTCTTCTCACCTCCATGGCCAGCACTGACTGCACTGTCACGCTGCTCAGCTGGATCATAATCAGTATGCCAGCTAACATCAAAGCTGCTAGTATCTTCCCAGACTCCTGAGTGATCACCCACCCACCTATTGTGTCTGGAACAGCTCTTCACCCTGTCCACCCTCCAGAATAATAAAACCAGGGATTTGACCAAGTTCTGTGAGGAAGAATTCAACAGCTGCCTAGCTTCCATTGACTGGTCCCCAATTAACATCCTCCATGATATAAATCAGGCCCTTGACTATCTTATCTCAATGTTCACAGCTGCCTTTGACTCTCTTGCCCATATAAACCAGAAGATCCAAAGGCTTCCTGCCCCTTGGCTAACTAATGACCTGAGGGGTCTCATGTGCACATGTGATAAAGCCTGGAAGACCTTTAAGAGATCTGGGGTACATACTGATTGGATTATTTATCGTCGACTCCACAATTTATGCAAAAATAAAACAAATGTGGCCAAAAGAGACTATCTTATATCTTTATAAGAAACAAACCTTATCATCCCTAAAAGCTTCTGGTGCCAGATGAATACCCCACTAAAAAGTAGAGGACGATTGTTCCCAAACCATGACTGCTAATGGAGCCCTCTCAACACCTCTGGACTTTGCCACTGGAATGAACAACTTTACAGATCTTACTCCCTACAAACATGGTCTTCCCCTCTTGCTTGTACTACAATACAAATCAACATCAACATGAGACCAACCATTCTCTTTTATATAAAACTGCCACCAATTTTGAGGTCCTAAAGTTGCTCAGCAGACTCAGATGTGATAGCTCTCCAGGCATTGACACCATGGCCCCTAAATTCCTCCACAATTGGGGCATCAGCACTTGCCCTGCCCATCTTGATGCTAATCAATCAATCTTTCATCACCCACGCTTATTCCTGACAAATGGAAGACAGCGGTAGTGGTACCTGTCCACAAATCCGCCCAGCTGATATAGCCCAAAACTACAGACCAATTTCTACCCTCTGCCCTATTGCAAAATTCAAGAATAAATCCTCTATGACCAGCTGTACTCATTCCTTGAACAAACAAACATCTTCACAGACTTTCGGCATGGTTCCTGAACACCATGGAACCAACTCTGCTGTCCTTCACGTCACCTCTGACTTGTTCAATAACATGGATCTGGGCCAAGCCACTGGCGCAGTCTTTGTAGCTCTAACTAAGGTCTTTGACCTTGTTAATCACCCCTGCTCAAAGCTAAACTTCACCACATCAGACTGGATAATAACTCCTCGAATGGTTTCTAGATTACCTAGCAAATCATTCTCAATGTGTCAAATGGACAAACACACTACCCCTCTAGCACCATTCACTGATGGAGTACCGCAGGGTCCATACTTGTCCCCTACTATTTTCCATATTCATCAGTGACCTTCCTCTTAACTGTGGTGGTGCATCAGTACAACTTTACGTGGATGATGCAATACTCTACAGATCTTCCAAGGATATCCGCATCTCAGATAGCAAATCAGGAGCTAGACTTACATGCCCCAGAATCTTACTTCCTTAACTAACCAACTGGTTCTCAATGAGAAAACAAAACAAAACTATGCTCTTTCATCACACCTTCTTAAAACCCCATATGACACCCTTCCTCTTAAAACCTCCTTGTGTACTCTACTGAAAAATGTTTTGTCATTTAAATACCTGGAACTTTTGCTTGATGAGAACCTAGTGCTCAAAACACATAAACAGCACCATCAGAACCACCAATCAAAAACTTGGGCTGCTCTACAACTCAGCACCCTACCTTTCAAAGCATGTCAGAGTGACCACTGCCTCTGTCACCCTACTCCCTGGTCTATTCTATGCGGCACCTGTCATCCACTCAGTTAAGGCTCCATTACTGAACAACTGCCTTGTGCTCAACAAACTAAGTTGACCAACCTTTGACAGCAAATCTAACTTCCCTGCACTGTACCACCTTTAGTTGATTCATCAGCACCCCCAGTCTGATGGGCCTGCTGTCCCTAATACCTACCCCATATGTACTAAGATCTTCTAGCCTATCATTACTGGAGCTCCAAGGCCAGGCTAAAGATAGGCCAAAGATCCTACTGCGTCACCGCCTCAAAATTTGGAACAATTTGCCCCACCTCTACTTTCTTGCAAAACCATTAACCAATTCAAAAACTCTACAAGGGTGAGTTCTTCAAACCCCATCAATGCAGAGGTTACTGCTATTAACAAGTAAGGCCACATGTGACTAATATTATGCTCTCTCTCAATCTGCGCAATGGTCACAAACAGCCTCCTTCTCTCCTATCTCAAAAAAAGCTGTTCTCCCACTTCTCACTCCTCCTGTACCCAGAGTAACATCTGACTGTAACCTGAACCCTATGTCTCTAACCAAATGCAGTTGAATCTGGCTATTCTTAGTTATCTTGCTGTTTAAATTGTTGACATCTGGTATGTGAATGGCATAAATGTCCCTGCACATGGTATAAAATGTTAATCTGCCTCCTGCCTCCCTGGTTACCTGCAAACTGCCTGTAATCCTGAATCCTTTGGTTATTGCCTACTCGGGTACTGTTGTTATTTATCTATGGCTCAACTGTATATTGTGAATCACTGTACTATTCTATGCGATTATTGTATTATGTTACGCTTCTTGGATTGCTTTATTCCTCAGGTCATCACTGAAAAGGAACTTTGTCTCAGTTGACCTACCCAGACATTAAAATTCAAATAAATAAATAATGACAGCTGTACTGTAATGTGCCATGCGCATTAACGTACATTATACAATACAACAAGCAAAATGACAGTTCAGTTGGCACCAACAGTGGAGGTGAGAGGATGGCTGTGCTATTTTTTTTTTTTTTTTGTTAGTTGTTTAACCAGGAGTAGCACACTGCTGAAAGCTTTTTACAGGTGCCACCTGGGAGCACAGGGAGTTAAGTGACTTGCTCAGGGTCACACCGTCCTGCAAGTGGAAGCTGTGGGATTCAAACCCAGGTTTGGTCTGCTGCATGTCACCAGATTTGCAGCTCAGAGCCTTAAACCACTGGCTATACTGCCTCCTGGTGCCATGTCTAGTACGGCATGGGAGTCTCTATGGTAGGCAATACCTGATGGGAGGTGGGGACCACTAGATCACCAGCTTAAGGGGTTGTTCCTGTCAACAGGGGCATTGGGAGGAGGAGGAATGAATATTGTTATACTTTTATTTATTGACACAAGCAGGTATTGGGGGCATGATAAGGTCCTTAAATTATGATCATGGCACAATCAGGATGGGGTCATGTTATGTCCCTTAACTACAGAGTATGGCACATTCGGGATTGGGGCATAATAAGCTACTTATATATGGAGCATGGCACAATGGGGGCTGGGGGCATGATGCATTGTGTAAATACCGCAATTGCACGATCGGGTCTGGGAGGAGGACCTACATAATGCCACATATGGATTAACTCAACCAGAGGGAGATTTTCTAAGTACTCTTAGATTAGCACTAACTGGTCTGAGGGTACTTAGAATTTATCCTTCTGGATGAATTCTGAGAATCTAATATCAGTGATGTGGCAGCTTGCACCCTGCCACATGCCCCTTGCACCAGGTTGCAGCCCATTTTTGGGCACATGGAGACACAAGCCCCGTTTGGGGCAGGCAGCTTACGATTGATGCAAGCTGTTTTTGAGAATAGCTCTGAAGGCATTTTCTGTGCAAGGTGCCACTTAAGTCATTTCTTTTTGGCGCAGGCACCTTGCACCATTTCTAGGGCTTTGAGAATGAAGCCCCCAGTCTCTAAAACACAAAGTTTAGCACCCCTTGGTTCAGTGACCACTCATGGATGACATGTCTTATATCCTGCTGACTGTATCTGCTAGTATGTTCTTCATGTCTGCTAGGAATATGTCAGACTGACTTGCTTTTAAGATGTAGGTTAGGTTCCAGATCTTCATTAACTCTGTAAAGAGTTTAGAAGATCTGGTACCTCCCGGAGTGTTTTTGTAACAATTGAAAGTAATTGTATTGCCTATTATTATCAGGGCTGCTTGACCTTGTAACAGGAAGGAGAAGGACTCCTTTTTATATACAGCTGTTTGCTCCTCTCCTCCTGTCTTACTTCAGCAATGGTCAGACATAAGTATTTCTTAATTTTCTCCCCATAGCCCAAGACCCAAGAACATGAATGCACATGCCCGTGGAGGCAGGCACACACCCTGTGGCTCTAGTGATGGCCTCTTCCCCTGCTCGGCCTAATGACGGAGTCTTCGTTGGGCTTGACGCCACCACCAAGCCTCCACTCAGGGGCAGCCAAGAGCCTGGGAGACTCCAGATCCTCCCTCCCTGCCTGGGAGGAGAGCTGCCTCGACAGCTCAGTCCAGCCCCTTGCCCCCAGCTGACCCACAGCAATCCAAGCTCACTCCTGAACTCGGGTCACCACTGTGGTGCAGGTGTGCATCCAGTGCCTCAACCTCAGTGCCACCAGGCTGGTATAAGAAAACAACTTATTGACAGGAGTACTACTCCGAGTGCCTCTCAATTTATGTGCTCATTTGACTTGTGTGGATTTCAAACTTCATCTACTATTCTTTCCTGCAGATGTCCTTCCCTACCTAGGGACATGTCTGTGGTTCAGAATCATTGTAGAAGAGGCTGAAGGAAGGAACATCCTCTGAGGTTGCCCATTTGTATCCACCTCCGCAGTATATGTATCAACTTGCTTTATACTGGTGCTTGCTGCTGCAGTGATGCCCTTCTTTGATGCCAGTGCCTTCTGAGGTGGGACTGACATCCTTCATTTGCAGTCTGACACATGGCACCAATACTCTGGTTGAAGCCATGTGACTCAGAAGTCTCAAGAATTCCTGTGCAGTCCTTGACTGACCTGCTTTGAATGTGTTTGCACACTGAATCAGAGTTTCTTCCCTTTCCAGAGGGAGGAAATCTTTGCTCAGTTATGTGTTCGGCAATGTGCCTATGAACACCAGCATCTGTCTGGGTTCCAAGTGCAACTTTTTAAATATAGGAGGAAACCTAACCTCTGCAGGGTGCTCCTCACTATCTAAAATGAATACACTGCCTCCTCTTGTGTTTTTCAACACATTAGTCAGTCGTCAAGGTAAGAAAATACCACTATTTCCTGACTAAGCAGGTGAGCTGCCACCACTGCCAAGCACGTTGTAAAATCTAGGGTACTGTGGGCAGACCAAAGGCATTGCTTTGAACTGACATAGAGCATGCTTCACTCTGACTCTTTAATGCTTTTGAGGCATTGTTTTATAGGGATGTGGAAATGTGCATCCCTTATTTATTTTACATATTTTTGGCTAGAAAAGACACACTAAGTTGAGGCTTGCTTCCAGGTGAACCTTGGGAGTACAGGGAAGTTAAGTGACTTATTCATGGTCACACAGCATACAAGTGGTGGCTGTGGGATTCAAACCCAGTTCTCCACGCTTGCAACTCTGTGCTCTTAACCACTATGCTACAATGCCTTCTTAGATCTAGTGACCCCAGCCAAACCACTTTCTGTAGGAATGGAAGAAAAAATTACTCACTGTAGTAATGTTTTTTCTTTTCAAGGATATCTCATTATGGTTACATTCTAAGCATCATCTCCTGGGAGACAGGTGCCCCAGAGACAGGACCCTGTTCTAATTAGAAGAATTTAGAATAGTGGTTTGAAAACTCTGCAACTTTGCTTCATTCTGTCAGTTGTCAGATTTGTTTCTATACCAGAGTGGAGCAGTGGCTAGTGAATTTAGCTAAAAGGCTACAAACATTATACATATTTCATTACATTTTGAAAAACATCAAATTAAAGTAGACATGTAAATGCCAAAATACATAAAATGTAAAGAAAAATGTACAATTGCAGAGAAAAAATGCAGTAGTTATGCTCAAGTAGCCTTAATAAAAGGAACTGATTATTGTGAGAACCTATTTTCAGGTTGTGGAAGGGGAGGCAAGGTGGAGAGTTTAACTCACAGAGAAGGATCCCTGAGAAGAAACAGCATTACTACAATTCTTTTCTTCTAATCCCAGGAATCCCTCACTAAACAGCTAGTGGATTGGATCGACAATTTCAGGGTCACTCATCCTCTGGCAGCATAAGGACTAACCTATTTTCCTGTCCCTGTGACATTTCAAGTATCCATAATTTGATGTTCCTTATTTTTATCTTTTTCCAGTAGTCTGTATGGTCAGATGTGAAGCAGGCCATCAGACATGGAGAAACTGGAAGTTGTGTACTGCTGGGCAGAACATCCAAGTTGGTATTTTCACACTTGTCTGTGTGGTCTCACGTCACACATTCTGCCAGAGTATTTTCACCAGACTGTACTATATGACAATAAATTATAATAATTAGTTGGGGTGAGCAAGGTAGCTTTCAATGGTTCATGGAACATTTACAATCTGATGGCACGTTCAGCATTGAAAAGCAGCATTAAATGAGCATGTTTGCAAAAGCTAGTTAGAAAAAACAATAGAAGATTGTAGATGGTAGTAAGATTCTTTTTTTTTTTTTGTCAGTTACGGAACACTGTGTTTAAAAAATGTGCTTAATAAAATGTACCAAATTGTTCGAGTCTATAAATGCACTACATGTTTTTCTTCTGAAAGCATCTTCCTCAGAAAAAATAACTAATTTGTCTCACAGATTTACTATACAGTATCTGCAAATTTTCAAATCAATAGACTGTTTAGAAAAATATTTCTGTCACCAAGGTTTAATACCACCTTATGCTACTTGCATTGTAAAGGTATTTGCAATTTTCCTTGCTTTTCTAAAGAATGGGACAGGGCTGAAATTACACTTTAGCCGGGTATTTCAGAGTTCTGTATAATCTCTGCCAGCCATGTACTTACACCCCAATCATATAAAAGATAGGTCACATACTACTGGAACAATTCCTATTTGACTACAAGATAGTAACAGATCCAACACAGTATGCATTAATTTAGTTTTGATCAGTGATGATTATACAAAACAACACTGTGCAGTGTATCCAGTCCTGCTACTTTCACATGCTCAGGATGTACCTCCCACCCACACATATTGAATAAAAAAGTTCAGAAATGTAAACACATACATCAGGAGAGATTAATATTTATAATTTACTGTACTCGACTGACAGATTTGCACGTGCACTGCCAGCTCTCCTTCCACACACTCACACTATACAGTCTGCAAAATTCAGGAGAATCTGTGTTAAGCAATACTACATTAAATTGCGTATGCTGTCATACATTTACATTACATTTAAAGTGTCTGTGTTCAGGAGATATTTCTTCATAGTGTGACTAGACAGATTAAATAAATATGACATTCACAGATACCCACTGGTAGAAACAAGTATAAGTCAAGCAGAAAAGTGAAGTGACGAATTTATGACAGCTCCCATCCAGCATTTTATTACTTCCTCTCCACCCTTCCCCTACAATGCAGTTAGGAGACTTTGAAATCAGACACAAATAACAAACCCATTATATCTGTGTGTTTGATTTTCTCTGTCACACATGATTTATACACATGGGATCAGCATCTGTCATGCAGCACCATGATATCAGAGATTTACTTTTTTAGTCAATGTGTTTACTTTGTTTGTGAAATAAACATGTATGAGAATAATGGATGACTATCAGTAACAAGCCGATTAGTTCATCGAGAGGTTCCTATGGTGACCACTTGAACCTCGAGAGCGCAACTCAAGAGGTTTGGTCACCATGGGAACCTCGAGATGTACTAACGTGGCTTGTTACTGATAGTCATCCATTGTTTTTTCAGTGTGTGTTGCCATAAAAATAATACAAGAGCCATCTTAATTAGAAAGGCTTTGCCTGGAGTTCAATGGCAAGCAGCCAGCCACTCCCACTTCCTGATCTATATAAGCAATTCTTTCTAGCCTCACTACTTCTGGGCATACCAGCCATTCTATTCTTGTGCAGGGCTTCTGCAGCCAATGGTCTTGCTCTGCATTTAGTTCGTATCTTGAGCGTGTACAACTTTAAGCGGGATCCTTCTCACCCGCCCTATAGCTGGGAATGTCCTCGCCTGGTTTGGCTTTAGCTGCTTGCTACAGGACAGCAGCTCCTGATATAGAATTTAAGAAGTGGTGAAGGGTGGTTACAACTATCTCCTTTGGCTCTAATGTTCCACTATAATGGTTATCCATTGGCTTTCATGGTTTCCTAGCAGGGCACCTGCACGCGTTCTCCCTACGACTGTCTCTGGTTCACCTGGATTGAGTTTTGGGTGGGTAGGCCAGGAGAGTGCCTCAGCAGTCATTTCTCTTCTCCTCCTCCTTGGTTGCATGTATTGTTGCAGAGTTTTCTCACAACCTTCCACGGCATTCCCACTAGAGGGTTTGAGTGACAGCCTTCCTCCAAATTGGAATATTTTCTACCTCCATTTAATTGGGTTTTCCAAATTGCAGCTGCAGAGCCGTCACTAAATAAACTATCCCACACCTGAGGAAGGTGACCTAGGTCTTGGATCCCCAGAGATTTCCTCCTCATAGGGTTTTTCTCTCCTCCTTTGCCTCAGGTCATAACTGTTAATTAGCATAGTATTGTCCCCTAGTTTCTTTAGGTAGGTTCCACTGTTGGATGGAGGTGGAGCATGTCCTGCCGTTCCCTCTCTCCTTAGAGGATCCCTCATTCTCAATGCAAACCATCAGTATCATGCTACTCAAACCTGGGCATTTCATTACATTATCACACTGAGCATATAATTACATTATTAAACTGTCTATGCTTCTCTACTACTATGTTACAATTACTGCTCCTACATCACAGTTACTGCTTGCTCATAAGCTTGGTGTCACCTCATTCTTTGGAATTTGATTGTACTACATTTCATTTGGGGATTCCTGAGGTTTCTTTGGCCATGGGTATCATTCTTTGGCACCTCTAGGGTGGAACTTTCCGAGGGTTCCTTGCCATTTGTACCCCTACAGGGTGGTAATTCCTCTGGAATAGAGAGTGCTAATGGCCAAAACCAAATTAACACAGTTGTACAAGCATAACACTATACTGGCTGTGCAGGACATAGATTTGGAAAGGCTTTGCCTGAATTCAATGGCCTAGCAGCCAGCCACTCCACTTCCTGAACTATATAAGCAGTTCTTCTCAGCCTCTTTGTGAAGCACTTTTCTTTGCACCACCTCCTCCAGTGGCAGCACTTCTCTCCTTAGGGGATTCCTAAGGTAACTTTAACCACAGGAATCATTCTGTGGCACCTCTAGGGTGGAACCCTCTCTGAGGGTTCCTTGCCTTTCATACCCCTACAGGGTGGTAATTCCTCTGGCATAGAGTAGCGAATGGCCAAAACCAAACTAACACAATTGCACAAGCATAACACTATAAAGGCCGCACAGGACATAGAACATATTTTATCCTTACTTTGGTTTTTATTCTGTGCAACACTCCAACAGACTCTCACTGCCGTGGTTGCTGCCAATTAGAGGAAAGATTGCACACCTAGCGCCATCACGTTCTAAGTTGTTACACTGCACTAGCTAAATAGCTAAAAGAGCATAACAAACTAGTTGATGTAGCTAGTACAGCAAAACAAAGTTTAGAAAATTATGGATTTCTGACAGTAACAGCGTCCCAACATACACTATAAAATGATTATCACACAACACACGACCAGAGGTAACATACTAGTATTGTTTCCAATGTACTAAGTTAAAAGTAAGAAGGCAAGTACAGTATCAGTCTGATTCATGTCACAGAAGAGCAGTATTAATATGGCATTGCTAACCCTCCACTATGTAATGTCTGCTTGATGCTCAGAAGCATGCGCTCAATTTGTGAACAGAATCAGTGAATGGACGATGGTGAGTCTAAAATAAAATCAATAACTGCCGTAGAATATACATTTTTAAATGTAACCGCAAACACACAATCCAATAGCTCTTTAATGGTTACACTCTAAGCAGACTATGCAGCAGTATCTTGAAGGCTGGGTACAGAACCTACTTGGGATAAAAGGTTCTGCAGGACAGCAGTTCCAAAACTGGCATCTCTCCTGGAATAAATGTCCAGACAGTAGTGCTTTGTAAAGGCATGTACTGTTTTCCAGGTAGCTGTTTTGTAAATGTCCAATAAGGGACGCCTCTTGTACCTGCCACAAAGCAGAGGTACCCTTGTTGAGTGTCTTCTTAAGCCTCTGGGTGGCATCTTTCCAGCTTTTAAATAGAAGAACTGAATGGAAGAGATTATCCATTGAGAGGCAGACCTCTTAGTTGCTGGTTTACCTTTACAACCTCACTAATAGGCAACAAAAAGCTGAGTGTTTTGGACCTCTTTTGTCCAATCCATGTGAACACCCAGAATACTTTTCAAGTCCAGACTGTGCAGTTTTGCTCACCTAGAGCAAAATGCTCTGGGTAGAGTGCAGGAAATGTTACTGACTGGTTAAGGTGGAATTCAGACGCCAACTTAGGTAAGCATTTTCTGATGGTTCTAAGGACTACCTTATTCCTGTGGAAAATTATGTAATTTGACTTTGTACAGAGGAATTGCAGTTCACTCATCCTCCTAGAAAAGGTCATGGCAATCAGGAATATTGTTTTCCATGTGACGTACTTCAGGTCAGCAGTGTTTGTAGGCTTGAATGGAGCCTCCATGAGCTGTGCAAGGCAGACATTAAGATCCCATGGAGGACTGGGTCCCTTACTGGTGGGTAGAAGTGGCTGAGGCCTTTAAAAATCTTATAAGAATGTGTTGAGAGGCCAGTGACTTTCCCTTGACTGCTGATATGTAGTCTCACACTGCTGCTAAGTGCGCCTTTAGTGTTGAAGACCTTAGGCCTAGAAACTGCAGGTGTATCAGGTATTCCAAGACTATAGGCAGCCCTGCCTCTAGTGGGATTATTCTTCTGGGGGTATACCAGTAGGAAAATCTCTTCCATTTAGAGGAATATGCTTTCCTGGTTGCTGATTTCTGTGAAACTTTAAGCATCTTCCTCTGAGAGGTTTAATCAAGAGCATTCTAATGTCTCAAGAACCATGCTCTCAGGTGTAGTGTCTTGGGGTTTGTGAATGCTATCCTGCCCTGAGATGAAGTCAGCAGAGTGTGACTTAGTGGCAGGTTGATAGGACGCTTGCTGGACAGGCCCAGCAGAACTGAATCCAAGGTCTGTCTGGCCTAGTCAACGTCATTTGGATCATTGTTTCAGGTTCCCTCTTGAGTCTCAGGAGGACTTTCTGGATGCGTGAAAATGGCAGGAAGACATACTGGAACCTCTCTGTCCAGTCCAAGACCAGGGCATCTTCTGAGACTGTCCCTCTGGCTGGTGGTCTACAACAAAACTGTAGGAGCTTATTGTTTTCCCAGGAAGGAATGTCTATTTTGGGATTGCCCCACCTTCTGAACACTGTGGCCAGAACTTGCCTGTTTAAGGGCCATTTGTGATTTCCTAGCTGATTCTGCTTAAGCAGTCTACCAGAATATAGTCTTTGTGTGGCAAGTGCACTGCATACATATTTGCTTTTAAGGTGTATACTAGGTCCCAGATCCTCAATGTTTCTATACACAGTTTTGAGGATCTTGTCCCTCCTGCTTGTTTCTGAAGTACATTTTGGAGGATCTTGTCCCTCCCTGCTTGTTTCTGGAGTACGTTTTTGTGGCATTGTCTGTTCTGATTTGGACAGACTTACCCCTAGTTGGAAAGAGAATGGTTACTTTGCTAACAGCCCTGCTGTGAGTTCCAGGAGGTTGATGTGTTCAACTTGACTCTTGTTGGCTCCATGTGCCACACACTATGAGTCCTGTAGATGGGTGACCCACCCCAGTAGTAAGATATCTGTAGTAAGAACATTTGTTGGTGATTACTGAAGGAAGACAATGCCTTCTCTGAGGTTGATTTCTTTCTTCCACCTCTCTAAAGACTTCACCAGTGCTTTTGTCACTGGTACTAGCTTGAGAGAAAATCCCATCTTTGAGACCAGTTGTCTTATAAGTGGTACTGGATAACTTTCATTTGGAACCTGGCCCATGAAACCACAGCAGTGGATGTGGCCATGTGTCCCACTAATTACAGGAAGTCCGTTGCAGGTCTTTGCACACATGTTGTGAAGGACTCTTTTGATGTTATCAAAGTAGCTCTGCTCCTATGAAGTCCAGTAGTTAATCAGGTTCTACTTGGGAATTCTGCAGGTTTAGCAAGACTCAGAGGTGCTGGTTACTGTCTGAAGTGAGCACTGTGCCTCCTGCTCTGTTTTCCCTGAGACAAGCTAATTGTCCAGGTAGGGGAAAACCACCACACTTTGACTTCTCGGGTGTTCTGCCACCATAGCCAAGTATGTGAATACCATTGCTGCTGAGGTGAGGCCAAACGGGAGAGCTGTGAACTGGTACTGGCAGTTCCCTATCTTGAACCTGAGACATTTTCTGTGTGATGGCTGACTGGGATATGAAAATAGGCATCTTTCAGATCCAGTGATCTCAGTCATTGTCCTGACTGCAGGGATGGTATCACTGTTCTCAATGTGACTATCTTGAATATCTCTTTCTTTATGTGCTTGTTTAGATACCACAGATCTAAAATGAGTCACCACTCTCTGTTTTTCTTGTGGGTCAGAAAGTACCTTGAGAATAGACCCTTGCCCCACTGAGAGACAGGGACCTTTCCATGGCTTTTGCTGTCAGGAATTTATTTTCTTCCAGTTCCAGCAAAATTCTTTCTGTGGGAGAGAGTGCTGGAAAACTTTGCAGCCTTGGGAATTTTTTGAATTGCAGAGACAATCCCTGGCTCACTACCTCCAGAATCCACTTATGTGAGAAAATGTTTACCCATTCCTAAAGATAGTGAGCCAGTCTCTCCCCACAGGCAGAGACTGGGCAACCTGTGTAGAATTGTCAGGGGTTTGCTTTGACTAGGCTTTGTCCTGGTACTGCAGTAGCAGCATGCTTTGTGCCCCTTCTGCTTCTGCCCCAATAGTAACCTCTTTGTGGCTGATACTCATAAAGGGCATATGGGGTATACTCTTGGGAAATAACCCTTGCCTCTTCCTCCCTTCCATAGGGCCTGTAGGAAGCAGAGGCCTTTTCTTTCTCATTCTTACTCTTGTAGAGGGTCTTGCATTTGTATATTTTTTTCAAGTATGCCACTGTTTTGAAATTAAAAATAGGATTTCCCTCGAAGGAGAAACATAGTTTTGGTTTGGGTATCCTGGGAAAGAATGGAGTATTTAACCAGGAAAATTTTTTAAGGACACTGCAGGAGCTAGAACTCTAGTTGCAATGTTGTTAATATCCAATGCAGTATGGGAATGGTACTTAGTGGTGTCCAGGGCTGATCTAACTGTGGCAACCAATTCCTGTGCCAGGTATCTTTCTGCTTTATCAGCAAGTTCCAGAATTGTGCTCACAGTGATTTCTGCAATGTGCTATACAGTATATGCTGAATAAGCTGCCTGCCTAATGAGCAGGGAAGCTGAAGTATGTATAAACTTTCTTGGCCATGGTATCCATTTTTGGAGTTCTTTTCAGGAGGCTGTGCAGAGTGTGACTTTTGCTGTTTTGCAAGCAGCAGCCTATAATACACCTAGGTGATCAGGGTGGGCATATAGGTATTCGACCTGTTGTATGTCCACCTGATATTTTCTTTCAATCTTTTATCAATGGCTGCAGCTGAAATAGGTGCAGCCATGATTTTTATATGACCATCTTAAAAGACTTATGAATGGGGACTAGCAGCCTTCTTGAATGTGATATACCCATCATGTCCATAAATTCAGCATCTCTTCATCATCCTGAGTTTCCTGAGGGGGTGTTGAGAATGTCAAGCATTTATCTGACAAATGAGGAAAATTAAGTATAGTCCTTATTGCACCCTGGAGGAGAGCTAAAGTGTTGCTCAGGTTTACCCTCTGGTTCTGTGGAGTCACCTTCCTCCTCTTGTACATAGTACTCCTCTTCCTCCTCCTTCACAGGCAGATAGGCTGGAGCTTGAGTCTGGAGGGGTGGCATTTATATTATTAAAATTTCAAAACCAAAAGTCAGCGCAGCAATGGATTCTATGGCTCAAAACTTTTATTAAACTGCTTAATTGCACTCTATCCTTGAGAAAGCGTTGTTAGCAAACCGGTTGAGTCAGTATGCTCCTTCAGGGTACACTGCCTGTTTGTGCACTTTTTTCACTGTTAAGCATTTTAATAAAAGTTTTTAGCCATAGAATCCATTGCTGTTGTCAGCTTTTTTTGCTTGAAATGTTTTGTCTTAGCCGGCACAGTGGAGTGGTGTTTCTGTTTATTCTATTATTAAAATTTCCCATAGCCTTGCTGGCCTGAAAAATTCCTGCCTTGTTGATGTGTCCTCTGATTAGGAATTGTTTTCTTTTGTCATCTGCCTGCTCCTTTCTCTGTTTAGGAGGAGTGGCTGACCTTTTTTCTTTTCACTCGTTTAAGCAGGCATCATTTCCAGTGTCTGCTCAGAGGCTTTATTTTGTTTATATTTTTGCCATCAACAGATGTAGGGCTCCCTCTTTGGACACACTAGTGTCTTTTTTTGTTGTTGTAAGTTTAAGTTTTCATTGACTGGGAAAGGAGGAATAGGCAATTCTGCTTATTTTCAGCCTCATCCCAAGGGTGGGAGAGGATTCAGATGGAAACCAATGATCCATCTTTACTATGCCTTTCAGATGACTGAGCAGCTTTTTTCACCCTTTACATTTTTGATACTGCTGTTGAACATGAAGTGACAGAACCTTCTGATGTGTTTTTTCCACCATCACTGGAACTCCTCAGAGCCTTTTTATTATTTTTTGGACACTGAGGCAGAATGAGAAGCCATAATTACATCTAATTTATTTGCCCTTTACTTAGGGTTTTAGGGCAAAAGCAATGCAGGACTCACGATGAATAAAGTACTTGTCTGATCCCAGACAGTTTACACAGAACTTGTGGCAGTCTGCCTTTGTCAGATGCTGGAAACAATTTATAAAGCTTTTTCAGCTTGTGGATCCCCTAGGTCTCCCTGACATGTCAGTGTAGAGATCCTGTAAAAACTCAACACGATTACAAGAAAAACAGTAAAAATGTAAGAGCTCAGTAGCAAAAAATCTCTACCTTCAAAACTGTGCCAAAGTTGAAATCATGGTCTCCTGTATAAGAACCGATTAATTAGGGTGAAAGGGCACAGGCTGAAATGGAAATTAAAAGTGCTTTCATTTTTGTACAGAGGAAATGAAAACAGGACCACTTACTAAAAAGAAGACAGTAAGGATAAATTACTAAAAACATCTAATAATTTAACAAGGAAGCCACAGAATAAAAAACAGGAGCCAGAAGGGACCACTAATATTAAATAAAATACCTAATTAAATGCAGAACATTACAATTTGAACTTAATCACTTAAAAGCTAGCTAAATACTTATTTTAAAATTAATAAGGGACTGGAGACCCAGTAGTACGGAGCTGGACTTGGGACAACGGTTTCTCGAGGTCTGGAAAATCAGCAACTGATTAAGTAGTGTTATTGAGTTTTCAAACCACCATTCTAAATTCTACTAATTAAAATGGGGTTCCATCTCTGGGGCAACTGTCTCCTAGGAGATGATACTTAGAGTGTAACTATGAAATGAGGGATTCCAAGGTTAGAATCACCGCTTTCTAGTGTTACCATTCTGAATTTCTGTTTTCTCAGGTGTCTGTTCTGAGTCTTAGGTCCAGAATGGTTGCCTTTCACCATTTTGTTGACAGTAAGAAAATACCTTGAAGAGAAGCCCCTTACCATCTGGGAAACAGAGCGATCCCTGCTTCATTAAATTTACCAGTGCTCTCATCTCAATTCCAGTAGAAGCTATTGCTCTGGTATCTGAGCTGAAAAATACTTTGAGTTGCTTAACTTTGGGGAATTTATGTTTGGCCTGGTGGCGCTGAGGTTGAGGCGCTGGGCACCACCTCATTGTCCACCCGGTGACGGGTTTGGGAGCGAGCTCTGGTGCCGGGATCGTCAGGGGAGGGTTGAGGATGAGTGCCCAGTGGTGCCTCCTCCCTGGGGAAGCAGGGGTGGGATTCTCTGGCCTTACTACTGACCCCCCAGTGGAGACCAAATTGCAGCAAGGTTAGGCATGCACATAATAGAGGGCTGATGCTGGCAGGGTTGCCATGCGCCAGATCGTCGGATGTGCTCCTCACAAGGGTGGGGGGTACAGGGGACAGCACAAAGAAACTGCATGCAGGAAAAATCCTCTGAAGGGACTGTGGAGATGATGGGGACTTCTGAGGCATGGCTCACATCCCACCACTGGCCCAGCCTGTCGGGAGCTTTCTGGTGCCAACCCATAGGCTGCGTGGGCCCTAGCTAAAAGAGGGAGGCTGGGGTCTGGTCTGGGCAGTGGTGGAGAAGTTCCATGGCATGGGGGTTCAAGCAGGAGTTAGAGGCCCTAGCCCAGTAAGTACCTGGAAGGATGCCCAGCCCTCTGGAGTGTAAATAGAATGAGAAAAAAAACTTCGGAATTTTACAAATTGAAAGGTTAAGCCCTGTCTTATTACTCCAATAACCACTTGTCTGTAGTAATTTTTTCACTCCTTGAGATAATAAAATAGGCACCCCATTACCGGCAATGAGCCAAAGCCCAATTGAGGCTTTGAGGTTATGGCTATGCCCACATTTTGGGAATCTCCAAGAGTCATGACCTGGCAGCCAGAGTCTCACCCCATCCATTTCACTACACAACCCTCTGAAATGGCAGCAGGAGTTGCCACCACTCTGACTGTGTGGCCAGCCGTGCCCAACAGCAACTGAACAAGGGTGGGACTGTAGTCCTTATGACTCCTCTTGTGCTAGTGGTCCCACATGAGCAGTCCCAGTGTGACTGGCACAGCAGGAGTGGTAGTCCTTGAGGTGAATCACTAGAGGGAGATGCCAGGGGACTCTGCTTAGCTTCCACCCTGCAGCCTGTAAGTGTTTATTGACTGTAACTGTCTTTCAGATGAGATGTTAAACTGAGGTCCCATCTGCCTATTCTGGTGGTTGTTCAGGTGGATGTTAAAGATCCCATGGCAATTCTTGAAAAGAGTAGGGGAATTTCCGGTGTCCTGGCCAGATTTCCTCATTCACTAAAAAATACCACCAACAGCGTAATCTGGTTCATTGTCAGTTGGCATCCATCTGTATCCCTCTCCCATGGGATGAGGCTGAAAATAAGGAGAATTGTCTAGCCCTCCTTTCTCAGTCAACAAACACTAAATAAAAAAATGCCTGTTGTTCTCTTTTGAACTACACTACTGGTGGAGTCTATGCTAGTCTTGAGTTATGTACTATTCATCTACTGTTGTGTTTTATAGCCTAGAGAGTTTGTTGGAGGCAGTTCAGTGATATACTGCCTTTGGCCTGTGTATTATTCCTCACTGAGTAGCTGGGATCTGTTGTACTGTGAGCTGCCTTACTCCCCACCTAGTTTAGTAATCAGGTGCAGCTTTGCTTCCTCCCCATCTGGGTGAAGTCTACCCCCAGCTAAATTGACCTCCTCCCAATCAGAGTGAAGCCTCTGACCGATTTAATGTGGCTTCCTCTCCTATTCTAGGTGAAGCCTGCATCCCCTATTTTAATTTCAGCCTCCTCCCTGTCTGGGTGTAGGCGTCCCCGATTTTAATTGACTTCCTCTCTATATGGGTGAAGAGTCATCCACACCCATTCAAATAATTTTCCTCCTCATTTGGTGTAGCTCACATTCTCTCTCATTATTTGGCAAGGTGCAGGGTGACATATACTTTACTGTTTCTCTGCTATGCTGCTCCTAACCCTATCCCTCCTCCCTTTATTTACCCTCTCTCTTTCCCTACCACTTATCCTAGCCTTTCCTCCTCCATTGCTGTCCCCACCCCTCGTCCACCCTCCCTTCCTCAGCCTCACCACCTTATCCCATTCTCGCGCATTGTGGTTGTAATTTCCTTCTCCTTGGCTTTGTCTTGAAGCCATCAGGTACCTCCTTCCCTCCTACCTCCCTCATCCTCTTCTCATCTTCCTCCTCTCTCCACAATTGACTCACAGGCTCTCTCAAGCTATTCTACTTGCTGTTTATAGTAAGCTGGTGACACTGAGCACATTCACTGTCATGCCCTGGCATCTCCTTTCATCTTCTCAAAGGACTGAGAGTGACTTATGTCAGTATCGTAGTCTTCTCCCGAAGTCTGACCAGTTGCAACCACTCATATTTAAAGTCAAGCCTAATGTGCTGGTGATCTTGGCATCTTGGCTCTCCCAAGATCTCTGATACCTCTTTGCTATTTCTGGTTTCACCATTATCAGGTAGGATTGAGTGAAAAGGGTAGTGAAGTTGCAATCTACCACTGTTCTAACATCCAGTTTGAGTGTGTGCTCACTGCCACCTCTCCATTTGCCTATGAGTTGCTCCTTCTAAACTCTCCCTCCTCATCTCTGTCCTCATATTCACTGCTGGAGTTTACTGCTGACCTGGTATGTCCCTTCCATTAGCCTCTGAGCTCGTCAACACCATCTACTCCCATGTCTCCTCTGGTGAGTTACTCATCTTCATTGATTTCAAACTCAGTTAGCTCTCCCTCTCTGAGAAGGGGCCTATACAACTTTCACCTGGCATCCTCTTTCCACTAAGATACTAGCAGGAGAACAGGATGAACTGAAACCCAGCCCTGCTGATCTTTGGCCTGGCACTTAAAGGCCATCTGTATTGTCTGCATGCAGGCCTGGAATTCACTGCAGGAGAAGGGCACATGAGCATCGACTGGGATAGGGTTACCATCTTTTAAGAAGCCCAAGTGGGACATTTCTTACTGAAACATGATTTTCAGTAGGACAGTACCTAACCTCGACAGATGCAGCAGACTTGCTTTCTCTATATAATCAGAATTAAGGCCAAGTATTGTAGTTTCTTAGTTGCTTCTAGTGTTTCTTATCATTTTAAGGTATTTTAGTTAAGCTATTGTAGTTTTCTAGAACATTTAGTGGAAAGTTAGAAAATATTTTTCTACTGTAAAATCAGGACATTTAGTATTTTCATGTTTTTTTTGCAGGACACAGCTGCTCAAATCAGGACTGTCCTGCGAAAATCAGGACAGGTGGTAACCCAGACTGGGATGCCTAAAAGGAAACCAGACAGAGCAAGGGGAGGTTTGGGGTGGGGAGAAGAGCATGGCTGCTGTGAACTGGAGAGCTGAATCAAGCTACAAAGTATTTTGTTTTGTTTTGCTCTGCCAAAGTAAGCTGTTTTGAACCCTTGTTTGGTGCTGAAGTAAAAGCAACTTTTGTTTCACTGCACTTCACCTGGAGTGTTTTCTGAGGTTCCCCAAAAGACTTGGCTTGCTACAACACTGTTATATGTGGTTGGCTTAAGTGGTGGAATTGAAATTCCCTTGTCTCAGTAGGGTAAGATAAACTCAGACAAAGTACTGAAATGGTTAGCAGAACAGCAAGCACAACAGGCCCAGATGCAAAGTGACTGGATGGTTCAGCAAGTGCAACAGCTGGCTCAGAGAAACCAACAGCTGGTACAACAGTCAACTTATACAGACACCTGGCACAACAGCAGACTGGAGAGACCAACAACTTGTGCAATAGGTCCAGATGCAAAGGGACTGGATGGCCAGAAAGCACAAATGCAGGTGCAGAGAGACCAGTAACAGGTGCAACTGCAAGCACAGAGACCAACAACAGCAGCAGTTTATAAAGCAGGTCCCCAGCTCCACATCACAGGAATCCAGTCCCTGTAGGATCTCACCCATGCTACCAAAAATGGGTACAGAATCTCTTCCCTTTAATTTAATTTATATCTAAAACCTCTTATTCTTAAACTTAAGTCTAAAGAAAATGTTACAGGTATAATGGTGGAATCCCAAAGTTAATACTTTATTACACCTCAAAATCCTCATATTTCTTCTCCTAAGGCCCTTTCTGTTATCGAAAAATTTAATAGTTTTCTTTGTACAAAATTAATCTTCATAAAACTGCTTTTTTCCCCTTATAATCATTGCATGGCTAAGCAGGCCATGCTTTAATTAAGCTTTAAATGAGAAACCCAGCCCTTGACTTACTTTGGTATCAAACTTTCTAGAGACAACTCAGAACTGGTTTCTTTAAATTTAGACACTTTAAACAGTTCATGCCTACATAGAGTTTCCCGCATAGTCACTGCTGCTGTTCACTTGGGATTAAGGACTGCAGGAGTTGGTGAAGATGGATGCTTGACTACATGCTGTCTGTCCTGAGGAGAAGTACAGAGAAGCAGGGGAGACATTGTTTAAACTCAAGATTCAGCAAAGGTATGCCACCTATGCTTAGAAAAGTGTGTCTCCTTTCAGTTCCACTTAGTGCTGAGCCGCTGTTGTGCAGATTCTGTCGGTGTTATTTTTGTCCTGCTGCAGGAGAAAAGCCCGACTGGTGGCATGGGGTTGCCCGCTGTGGGAGCGGACTGCTGCAGGCAGAAGGCCAGTCAAAATGGTTGAAAACACCCAGAAAACAGAAGTGCACCAACCCAAGACTGTATCCAGTTCTTGACGCTGAAGGCACATCTAAATTTATATACTTCATATATTTTCACTGAGGTTTACTAACTTCTTTGCGTTTTAGCTTTAGAAACAGAACTAGAACTTATGAATTTGCATAAGAAACCGAGCTACATTTTGTTTCTATGTTTTATGTTTTCTGTCATCTAAACACTGTGCAGTTTTAGTTTTTATTTAGGTCTGACAATAGAAAGGGGCAGTATTATTGGGATTTTAACTGTTTATTAATTTCAGAGGTCCATAGTAGTTAAATATTTAAAACTTGTACCATATTTTCAATGGCTAGTCAGTCACGTGGTCTGATCCTTGAAAAGCACCTGTGCAAAAGCAGTGATGCAGCTCATTTCACCACCCAAATACAAGCTACACGCTTACTAGTTGGCATCTGAGAAATTACTGAATACTGTTAAGCACTGTTTAGATATAGCTGACAGAGCTTGCACAGATCTAGCTGGCATTTACTATGCTTCTCGCTGCTCGGAGATGAGTAAAAGTATAAGTATAGAATTATGGTTAGTAATGGTGGGCGGCATCTAAAGAAATAGTAGGCTATCTGTTTATGCCCAGCATAACTGATAGCCAATAGAGCAGTAGGAGGAAGGCAACTGCAGCTCAGAAATTTGTATCAGCAGTGTAAATTGCCAGATCAGCATGAAGGTAAGTAGTCTCCATTTGTAAACTGCTTGAAGTATTTGTATTAAGGTTTACCAGTAAGGACAACACAGGCTATTTATTGAGTTAGGCTTTTCACTGAGATAAGAAAAAGGGTTGGGGAGTGTAAAGTGAGTAGCACCAGAGTTTCACTCTTTTCCTTTTTGTATTTGCCCTAGTGAGCTACACAAAAATCATCCTACACAACCAGAAAGCCCACTAGAGCAAAGCACAGTAAAACTGTTGACTCTAAAGATGGAAGATTGCATAAATGGTGTTCTAATCTACAGACACTGCAACTACCTTACAGTCGTGAAAGATGCCCTAATAAAGGTGACTGAGATAAAAGATTTTATATTTCTATCAACTGAACAGTGAAAGATTTGAACTATCTAAGAATTTAAAGAGTTGAAACTGCCTTTTGGTGAAGAAAAGGGAACTTATTTGATTAAGTTATGGAACTGTGTTCTGGTGTTCATCAAGATTAAAGCCTAGATTACCGATTCAGGTTACAGGATTCTAACAAGGAAGTTACAGCATGGAGGTCTTTAAAAGGAAAAACAAACCAGACAAGTGAACAAGAACTGACTAGCATTCTGCTGCTTTTAAAAGATACAAAGGTTTACAATTTTATAGTTGTCTTTTATTTTTATTTACTATATATCTGTAATTGTATTTTGCTAAGAGCAGATAAAGTAATAATCAGAGTGTTCAATTACTGTGCTACAGTACTTTTAAGTGAAATGGTTTTAACAAGGAAGCAAACTTAAGAAGCTGATATTAACTTATTGACTCCCATCAATGGTACTAACACACCCTTTTATATCATATTAATGAACAGAATGGGAAGAAAGTGAAACCCTGAGAGAATGCTCAGAGTTTCACCCAACTCCCAGTACAGTAATAAAAGGATGTAAGAAGCTAAATAAATGTGCAAATAAGAAAATAGCAGATAAGCATTTTAGACAAAAGTGATGATAACATTTCCATGCAGATAAAAGGAAAAACAAAACAAAACAAAAAAACATTTACAAGGGAAAATAACAATGAAACTAAGCAAACTAAAATAATTGACCATTTTGCACATAAAGAAAAACTAATATTTCTGCCACCAAGACAGATGTGGCTGAACTAAAAGAATTAGAAACTACATTGGACTCTCAGATTTACATGGTGGTAGAAACACAAATGACAAAGGATGAAGGGAATGATCTTAATGATCCACAGGAAGAACAAAGTGGAATAATAGAGCAATCTGATTTAATAGATTTGGCTGTAACATCAAAATTGCACCCAATTACAATATTAAGTGTTAAGGATCAAACAAGGTTATCAGCATCCCCTAATTTGGGTGATATTGAAAAAAGTACAATCTGATAGGACAGATGAGGCAGAAGTGTTAAAACAGATGGAAGGAGCAACCAAAATACATGAAATGACCAGCTCTAGATCCTATGATTGCTTTGCCTCACAATCATTAGAATTTTCACCAGATTATTTCATTGAGTCCAATCAAAAATCCATTTGGCAGATAGATTTAAAAAACATAGCTAGTGAATTTCAAGTAACTATTAATGGTCTTAAACAATTGAATACATCTGATAAAAAATGGAGGCAGGAACAACTCAGACACAGAATAATCTGATCTGTCATCAGCTAACAGAATCTTCAGTTAACATAATCTGTTTTAAATTATCCTTTTGGAATTAGTAAAGAGTTAAAGAAATTTGTCCTTAATCCATATGCAGCACATCTTATGATTCTAGATCAGCTTTTTAATTTTAGATATAAGTTAGACACTCTCAAAGAAAATAGAGCTGTTAATGGATGTAGATTAGATAATATATTACTCAAAATCGATAAACTGTTACCTCAGGATGGATTCCTATCATATGTCCTGGAAGAATACAATAAAGTATGTCCAGATTTTTCCACTGTCTGTATTCCTGATACCTATCAAGAATAATACACAAGGGAAAAAGCAAATAAAGGAAAAAGGGAAAAGAAAAAATGGATGTTACAGCAAAAGTGGCAGTACAAAAGTATCAAAGAAAAAAAAGCAAGGAAAACACACTATGATAGGAAGAAAGGAAACTAGTAAAGGAAAGGCAAAACAGAACAAACATCAATCAGAAGTATTTAGTTATAGAACAGAACGATAGCTTCACATCACAAATTTCTGATATAATAGATTTATCAACCAATGGACAGGCCCAAGAACAACAACAGACAACAACGCTGGAAATGATAACTATACAGCTAAGGACGTTTGATGCAGACTTGCAAAATATTAGGAGGAATTAAAAAAGGCATACTAATAAGGGCAGGAAAATAGTTGCAGCAATAAGATCAAACATTTTCAGTAAATGAAACTTCAACAGAGACTACTGCTGAAAAGCTGGTAAACATGAAAGAATGTGCCATATGGATTCAATGTTAGGAAACCTGTATTACTCATAGAACTAAAAAAAGATTGTGAACCTGCTCAGGCAGAAACTGGTGCAGATTTAAATACTGCAGATATTGAGCAACTGTGGAGGGACAAATATGATAGAGGAAGAGACTGTATATTTATTTTTGTACAGCACCTAGAATTGCTAATCATATTTGGCTAAATAATGGCTCTCTTAGGAAGCTTAGTTTCAAGGCTGAATATATTAACAGAGGAATTTTAAATGGAATTATCCAAAAGAAAAATATTGCACAACGCAAATTAGTATTTTTGGCCTCAAGCCTTTCCCCAAAGAATCTACAGGCAAAATCAAAATGTTATATATATTTGTTACACAGACTTTGAAAATAAATGCTTCTTAGTTAGTGATAAAGGAGATGCACAGGTGGGAACATAAAAACAAAAAATGGCCAAATGGATGTACTGATGCAGAATGTAGAGATAGATGTTATAATCCCACAGAGGGTGGCAATTCTGGACAAAATTGGTCCCCATATATTTAATAGTTTTACCTTGTTTGAAACACAAAACAATATAAATAACAACAAAGATGACAGAATACCCAATACACTTGCATTATCTGGATTAGCAGAATTAGGAATGAAAGTAACAGTAAGCTAAAACAGTTATTATGGATTTATTAGACTAACTTCTTAATATCTCAGTTGATGCCTGAGGAGCTATCTCAGCCTCCAGAGTGGGTACAGGCCCAGATTATGACCAAGTAATACTTACTATACACTTTCAAAATCTGTATAATAAAATCATGGATAACACGGAATTACTGGATAAAATGATGCTGTATGTAGTGCCCATGGAGCAAATACAGACTAGGAAAAAATATCAGTGTGGCACTGAATGGGGGAATAATAAGAGCAGTCAAGAAGTAGAGTATAGAAATGAAACAGCTGAAAGTAATGGTTATTTGTTAAACATTACAGTAGAAAATAGGTTTGGTCTACTGAAAATTGACTACCAAACACTAGGATAAAGGAAAGTAATTGTATTGAAATGGATTTGCACGTCTTTGTAACCTGGAATGTTTCTGTTCTAATGACAATTTTGCAGATGATGCTTGGATATCAGGCAGCTCCCTCCTTGTGGTCAAATATATTACCAACCATTTTAATGTATGCTGTAAAAGTTTAAAATTTCCAGTGTTTTGGAAAGGAGCCACAATTGTGTCTATATCAAAAGGAGATAAAATGATCCAGCAATGTACAGGCTGATATCTTTATTAGATAGTATGGTAAGATCTTTCAAAGATAATATTAGACTAACAGAGCAAATAACAACATTGGGTGATCTTTTAGACTATCAAGCAGGTTTCCATGGTGGCTGCAGTACCACTAACAATTGTTACATACTTAATCATCTTTGTGAGAAATATGTCAATCTTCTTAGAAAACAATATATATATATAGCATTCATAGACTTCAGTTTGGCCTTTGATACAATCTCATGACAAATATTATGGGCAGACATGAAAGATCAGGGTATATCAGATCACCTACTATATATCATCAGATAATTATATACAGGCACCTGGGCACAGATTAGGATGGGTACTAGTGGACACATTTCAACAAATATTCCACTAACAAAGGAGTTAGGGATGTGTGCTAGCTCCTTTGTTGTTCTGTATTTACATAAACAAGCGACTGACACAATTAGAAACATCACAAACACATTCACCAAAAATATTAATGAAAAGCTGTGCCGCACTTGCATATGCGGACGATTTGGTCCTTCTATCCCTAACACAATCAGGGCTAACAAAAATATTGTAAATATTACACAGTTATGCTATTAGACATGAACTGAAAATGAAACAAAAGTCAGGTTATGATCCTAGGATCTAGAAATCAATCTAAAATATGTCATTTAGGTAAACAGGAATTAAAACAGTAAATCAGTACAACTATCAGAGCCTTACTTTTACATCAAATGACACTTGGCAAAAAACACATCAGTACATTGAAAACAAAATTAAAACTAACTGTTAACTCTTTAAGTCTTTTTAACAAAAGGTATGGTGACAGCACAATCAAACTGCTTATGACTGTAGCAAAGCAAAATCTAATTCACAGGCTCTCTACAATATAGAGGTCTGGGATACCAACAAGTTTGAATCTTTGGAATTTCCACTTATAAAGATATTAAGATCCAGTTTAGGGTTGGGGCAATCTGTACCTGTGACAATGATTAGAGCAGAACTGGGAATGGTGAGAATTACTGCATTTGTCTGTGCAAGGAAAATTAACTACTGGATCAAATTATTACACTTAGATAAACAACACATTCCATACTTATGTTTAAAAGAAAAGTATGATTAGAAAAATAACAAATTGCCCCAATCAAGCTGGTTAAAAAGAATATTGAGTACTTTAAAAGAAAATGATTTGGAATTTTCAGAAGATTATGTTGACAAAGGGATCATTATGTTATAAATATCAAAAATATGTTACTCAACATCTTTCTGAGAACAATAAACTACAAGACTTAGAGTATTGCAATTGCATATTTCATATTGGCTAGTACAGAAAGATGTGCACCATCTGTACAGGCAGTACTTAGATGTTCTGACAGACAATAGGCAAAGAAAGTTATATACATTATATTACATGGGACAATTTCCAAGTAAAGTGTTAAGTGCCAGAAATAGCAGAGCGGCTGATGCCTAGGCTTGCTACTGTGCTGCGTAACAAACTGAAGTGGAAAACTTAAGTCATGACATTTTTGACTGTAAATGGTACTCCAGACCTAGATTAAAGTGACGATATCCACTTTGGAAAACTATACAACCCAGTGATAAAGATCTATTGTCAAAAATGTTATTCATTACTAATGATGAAGTCATTAATAAAGTGTTGCTGCCTATCTGGTGTCTATACATAAAATATGAATGAGAGTACAAGTATAGTCAATAATATAGAGAATAAGTATGGATCTGGGGTGTAATGAGAATTTACACACACCCAAGGAGCTTGATGCTACTCGCTCCCGGGTTTATGCGTAGTATCAAACCCTGCAGATATGTGTAAATTTGAGTTTTCACATACCCAGACCCATATTTTATTTTATGCAATTGCTAGGTTTGCTTTTTTGCCTCAGCAATTATATAAAATGAATACGAGCTGCTGCGTGGCCCACCCTGTTTGATTTGAGCATTTGGTCTGTGACAGTGACTCACAGTGCCGTTTTCAATTCATTTAAAACTTTTTGGAGGGGTGAGCAGTAGAGACAGGTTCTTTTAACACTGCAGATTCCGTTTTAAAAGTTAAACTTACCGCCAAGTCTGATTCTAAGTGGCGGTTCAGTCTTTGGGGAAGCGGCCGTGTATGCGTTCTGAAGGGAAAAGCAGCAGTAGGGAATGCACAGAGCAAGGAAACCGTGTACGGTTTGCCGTTATAAATGCTCCTTTATAATGACAATTATGCCATGGTTTCCTATGGGAAAAAGGCTAAGCCAGTTATTATATGAGGTTACCACACAGAATGTTGCACAGACTGCTCAGAAATGCTGTACTGAATGACTGCATGTATAAGATATATGTAAAACACATAATTTATATAGAGAATAAAGTATGGGTCTGGGTCTGTAATGAGAATTTCACACATACCCAGACCCATATTTTATATTATATAATTACTGGGTTGCCTTTTTCACCTCAGCAATTATATAAAATGAATACAGGCTGCATAGCGCCCGCTTGGTTTGATTTGAGCATCTGGTCCATGACAGTGACTCACGGTGCAATTTTTCAATTCATTTAAAACTTTTTTGGAGGGGTGATCAGTACAGACAGGTTCTTTTTAACATTGCAGATTCTGTTTTAAAGTTAAACTTACTGCTGAGTCCGATTCTAAGTGGCGGTTCAGGGGAAGCGGCATTAATGCGTTCTTGAAGGAAAAGTCAGAAGCAGGGCATCATGAAGTGAGGAAACCATCTGGCGTGTTTGCCGTTATAAATGCTCCTTTATAATGGCAAATTATGCCAATGTTTCCCTAAGGGAAAAAGCAAGCCAGTTATTATATTAGTTATTTATTGCATATTTGCATATACCGTATAATGGATTAATATTGTATGGTACTTGGAATCCTGTAAACTGAACTATTTAGATTGGTATTTTGTATCTGAGTATAACTGTAATTGTGATTGTTTTATGTGTATGAATACTGATTTGTAATGGTCCTCTGACCGAACAATAAACTTTATTAACTAACTAACTAACTAACTAACTAATAACACTTTGCACAAGCATTTGGAACAAGATTTTGCTCACTGGGTCACCCTTCCTGTTTCACTATTAGGTTGTATTAACACTATTGAAATGAACGTATTACCTGGGGTGTTATACTCATTAAGTATACTTAATTTGGCTCTCCCTTCCATAGGTTTGGTAAATTGCATAGTTTGATTGCACATTTTTATGACAAGGCAGGAGATCCAGATGCACTTATAAATGTTTGGCTGTTCCTAAACATTTGGGGGTGCCTTCATCTCACTAATTGTTTGTGTTATTACTTTGTTTCACGTGAAGTAAATACCTTCAGTGGTTGGGTACTCAGGCTCGGGATCTGAGAGCTTAGAAGCTTAAATTGTTGAATACCGACGAACAATTAACACAAAACTGCAGGGTGCAGTTTAGTTCCCTTTTGTTTATTCCCCAAATCCAGTACATGCGGTGTACAGGTCTACTCCTATAATGTGGTCTATGAAAGCACATAATCAAATGTGTGGATGCATGGGTCTGCAACTTTGAAAAGACTGCCTCCAGTCTTTGTTTTTAATCCCAATTTTCAGGTAGGTGGTAAAGGTCTTGGCCCTAAACAATGGCATTACATTGATGTTTCTCATGTTGGTCAATTGGTGGTCCAGGGCTCCTTCATCACCTATTAATCTTTGTAGACCAATGGATAATTTCAACCTTTTGCTTTTAAATTCTGAATTGAAGCACTGTATATCAATTTATGGGATCTCCTTCTTGGCCAGGCTCAGGGGCTTGTCCCTTACTCATCTGGTTTCTATTTCTAACCAGCCACATCCCATCCCTAGTTTGTACACTGTGCTTCAAGAAATGGACCCATCTATGTCATCTCCTAAATGCTACTTTTGGTCCAACACACTGGAATTTGATATGACCATGGAACAATGGCAGCAGCTGTGGTGATTTGTACAAATATACTATGCAGGATCGCCTAGATCACAAACAGTTTAAAATATTACATAAGCTTTATTATATGCTGCAAAACTATTCCAAATGCATAGACTGGACTCCACTATTTGTCACAAATATGGATGAGAGGTTAGCACACTATACCATTTTTATGGTTATGTGAGAAGGCTCAGCCCTTGTGGCCTGAGATTCAGAATAAACTCGACCCCTCCTGGGGCTCCAACATGTATTTACCCCTAAGGTTTGTCTCCTCAGTTTATGTGATGATACAGTGGTTGGTACCTGGAGACTATATACAGTATCGGTTAGTACCGGAGACTATATATATCCTTAATTTCCTCAGCTGCAAAACTCATTATCCTCCATCATTGGACAGACAAGGTCATCCTGACCTGCAGTATGTCAGAATGGCACAGAAAAATTCTGTTTGCACTGAATGTGGAGTATTCCATGGTACTTTCACGCCACATACCTTTTCTTCCCATAAAAGATGGGAAGTGTTTCTACCTATTAATGGTATAAGGTTTTCTATACTTGTTCTCCTTTTCATTGTTCTTGCAATCTACTTTTCATGTGTTTTGAAGCCCCATTTTATTGAATAATCTTCTTACTTACTACTTTGTGTTCTAATTGGAAGATATCATAGTGTTTATTTTATAGTTCAGTGTATCTTGGGCCCATCCATATCTGCTTATCATACTGTATGTAATTTAAAGGTACAGATCAGGGGCAGGCAGGCTGGGGAGCTTTTATTTAATTTTATGTATTTTTATTTTTTTTACTGTGATGTATGCCTCCCATTTTAAGGACTGTATTTTGAGTTTTGTTTCTCTTTATGACTTTGTATGTACTTGAACATTTTTTTCAGTACAGTATATTTAATAAAAAAAATGGGTCCAGAGGATGACCTCAATACCTGTCTTATGACTTTTGAGAGTTGCCAGTACCACTACCTGGTCATGAGAAAGTTGGGCCACTCCACTGCACTGGATCTGACTTGAGATGCACGGCTGCTTATTGGAGCCTAGATGCTGCTGCTGCTAGAGGCTATGACCAGGTAAAGGTGGATATTCATCACTAGCTTGGGATAACTGAAGAGGGTTATTGATGGAACGTTCTCACATTTTGTTTTAAAGCTGGAAACTGTCCCAGAGTAGAGGATCAAAAATTGAAAGACTTGGCTACCCGGTGGTTAAAACCAGTGATACGCCTAAAGAGGACATTTTAGATTTAATTGTTCTTGAGCAGTACCTGAACATTTTGCCAAATTGAGTACGTGACTGAGTGAGTCATCACAAGCAAACCACCCTGGCTGCTGCCATCAAGATCACAGAGCATTATTTGGAGGCGGAGAGACCAGAGGCAGCTAAGAAGAGTGGAACTCACAATGAAACTCAGATGGTGAGCCAAGGGAAGATTCCCATAGAGAGGTGAGAAAAGAAAATGGGGATGGGAATAAGCAGACTAGTATGGGTAAGTGGTCAAGTAGTGAAACAATGGTTACTCCTTCATGCCCCAAAAATATAACCCCAGTATCTAGGTAATTCCCTTGGTCCTAATACCCAGTCCTTTGTAACTCAAATGGAAGGGAGAACAGGTCAACGACCTGATAGTACCACTATATGTTTCTGCTGTGATAAGATAGGGCATATCCATATGTTTTGTGACAGTATAGACTGTGGTTCTGTGGAATGTATATCTACAGACCCAACAGTGGACTCCATTCAACACTCTATATGGTCCCGTGCAAGTGGGGACCAAACAGTTATGGTTTGGTGGATTTGAGTTCTGGTCTGACATTGGTTAAAGAATCTGTGGTAGGATCCAGTTTAAGTCACTGGGAAGGACCCATAAAATTGACTGTATACTTAGGGATACCCACACATATCCGAGGCTCCAGTGTGATTAAATGTGGGCAGTTGAGTAGGTATAATAAAGGTGGGAATTTCAAAACCCTACCTTGGCCAGTAGTCTGAGGCTGAGACTGGAAAGGTTTCTCACTCTCCTAGAAAATAGTTCTGAAAGTGTATGCACACAGGAGGAGGAAAACCAGAGGGATCAGAACAAATATTTATCTTCACTGATGCTGAACTGTTTGGGCCAGAAGGAAAGCCCAAGAAGTCCCAGGACAGAAATGGAGAGAGAAGAGCAAGGGAACCCCTCTGCCCAATGCTGTAGTGGTCAGGGACTGCAAGGGCAGAAGTGACTCCAGTGAGTTACTGGCATCCACATCAATGGGAGGTTACAAGGCACTTCCAGAGGTTAGGCCAGACATGTTTTAAAATCTGGTCAATATAATTTTGAACAAGGAAATTAAGAGGTTCCTAAAATGCTTATCAGAACATAGCTGTGGTAAGTAGCAATGTGGTTTATAAACAAAAGCACAAATATTTCCAAGGTTTGAATTGAAAATGATGTTTTATACATGGAACAGGAAAAACAAATGGGAGATGTACACAATCAACTTCTGTTTACTGGTCTGCAAGAAGGAGGTATTAAGACTTGCTCATACCATTCCTATTGCGGGTCACTTGGGCAGAGAGAAAACCGAGAAATGCATACTTGCTTTGGCTTTTCTGGTCAGGCATATGGAAGGAAGTGGTAGAGTTTTGTGCTTCCTGCCCAGACTGTTATTTGGTTGCCCACCATTTTTGAAAAAGCTCAATAGAGCAAAATATAAGGGCTCAATGCATTGATGCTGAGACTGGCTGCATTTGTCAACAGTGTGTTTGGGGAATAAACTGCACTTTCCAATATTCAGGTATGAGTTTGAAGCTTACTTATTCAAAGGGTGAGTGCTGTGCATTTTGAAGCTCCTTGCACTGTGTGAACTCTTGCATTTAACAGCAGTAGTCCTAGAGTGACCATGTTTGCTCTTGGTATTACAACCTGACTGCAAAAGGAAATGCAAATTTATCATGTTAATTTGTTGAAACCCTGTAAAACTGGGAAGTTTGCTACTTGACCCTGGGGAACCTAAAGGAGCCCATAGTCAGCTGACAGATGAAACCACTGAAGATGGAATCCTTGACTTGGGCCCTAAAATTGTTAAAGAATTAAACCCCATACCATTGGGTGTACAGCTCTACCTGACCCAGAAAAATGAAGCCCAGAAAACGGTAGGAAATTTGGAGGATGTGTTCTCCCAAAACCAGGACAAACTCATGTGATCTAATACCACGTAGACACAGACTCAAGGTGTCCAGATCTGCCAACAGCCATACAAGCTCCTAGAAAAGTCCAAGAGATGATATGGGAGGAGAGCCACTCTATTTTAGAACTAGGAGTCATTGAGGAATCTCAGAGGGACAGGTCAAGCCACTTGCCCCCACAGTGGCCCATATGTTTAGCCAGTATTATTGGTCTGGACATATTACTTTCATTTTGTATGTTGCTCTGCTTTATTTATTTATTTCAATTTTGTTAACTGGTATACCCTCTGAGACCCGAAGGTTTCATTTTCAGGGGTGACCAGAGTCAGTTACAAGGTGCAATCATGCGGCAGTGCTGACAGTAGATAGAAATCATACATACATACATTCATTGGTAGGCAATGTAGAACATTCAGGACATAGTTACATAATGACTAGTCAAGCAGTGGGTAAATTTTAGTAAAGGCAGTTAATCTACTACTACTATAATAGATACAAAGACTAGAAGCACCTTAAGTAGGGGTTATCCCCCTCTAAGTTCAGTGCAGTTTGAAGGAACAGTTGTCCCTGTATTACTCCTGTTCAGCTCGGCCACTGTATTACTCCTGTTCAGCTCGGTCACTGTTCAGGTAGAGATGCACTTGTTACTATTTGCAGGTGTTCTCAGATCCCTGTTCTGAAAGATCCTAAGGAACTGGCAGACTGCAGGGCAGTGGGAGCTTATTCCAGAGCGAGGAGGCCAAGTGGGCAAAGTTTGTTGCCAGCAGTTGACCTTATCCTGGGTACTTCCAGATAAGTCTTACTGGAGATCCTAAGTACTCTGCCTGTCCTCTTCAGTTTTAGTAGGCTAGCAAGACTCTCTGATGGGAGGTCTGCTGTAGTTTGAATGCATGGCACAATGGCGGGTACTGGAGCCAGTGGCCAAATGAAGGCAATTTAAGGGGGCTTGTACCTCACAGTGATGCCTTCTTGGGTGAGACTTGGAGGCAAAGTGGGCTATTTTGTTATAGAGTGCCTGCATTCTGCTGAACTCCTTTATGTTTTTATGTACAATCTTGTGTCTGAACTGTCTGTCTTCAAGTATTGCCACCAGGTGTGTTGTAATCACCTAGGTATTGTATGCTTAATCTCATGTATTACATCTCTTGTAAGTGTAGTGTATTTACTTGCATACTGTATGCTGAACCTCTTTTTTTAACTATTGTATTGGATGTGCCATCTAGTTGTCCTGTGTGATTGATGAAAATGGTCCTTCAGACCAGTGTACCTACCCAGATATCAAATAAATAAATACATAAACAAATCAATCAATTAATAAATAAATAAAACAAGATGGGTCGACTTGTTTTAGTATCAAATTCCACAAAGTTGATGCAGTCTCCAAGTTTGATGCATAGCCTATGCCTAGATTGAATGAACTTCTAGACTGACTGGCTAAAAGCCCAGTACATTAGTACAATAGTGGAGATTGGATGAACTTCTGGACCAACTGGCTAAGGCCTAGTACATTAGTACAGTAGACTTGACTAAGGGGTATTGGCAAATCCCACTAACTCCTGAATCCTGGGAGAAAATTACCTTTGTCACCCCATTTTTTCTATATATAAATTTACCATGGTCCTTAGGGTTTAGTGGTGCTGCAGCTCCCATTTCAGGAATGATGGATTGAATCCTTCGTTCCCATGGGTTATATACTACCGCTTGGCTGGACAATGTTGTCATATTTAGCTGTGACTGGGACACTCGCCCGCGAGATTGGCTGTGGTACTTCAGTTGCTCAGAAAGAAGGTCTCTGGCCAATGCTCTGCGAAATGTGCCCTAGGTGATAGGAAACTAAATATCTGGGATACATGGTTTGGAATGGTCATGTACACCGCTGTTGATAAGGTAAAGCCCTTGCTGACTGCCGCGGTGCTGACTACCAGAAAGGTAAGTTAGGGCCTTTCTTGGCTTAGCAGAGTATTATCGCTGGTTCATTCTGAATTTCAACACTTCCTGCCCCACTAACTAACCTGACTAAAAAGCTACCCAAATAATGTTCAGTGGTCTCAAAGTGTCAGAAGGCCTTCAAACTGTCAACAGTGTGTTATGTAAGGGACCTGTCATATGAAGTTCTGATTTCAACCATCCATTCATTTTGTACATGGATGCCTCAGAAGTAGGGTTGGGGCTGTCTTGTCTCAATAATTTGATGAGAGGGTTCACCCCATCCTCTGTTTATCCAGAAAATTGTTTCCCAGGGAACAGTGTTATACCACACTAAAGAAAGAGTATCTGGCAATGAGATGGGCAGTAGTAGCAGGTTCAACCTTAACATTGTTTTACTAGCCCTGAACCAGTGCAAATTGGCCAGGCTAGTGCAGCTAACCTCTACTTGTCCATCTTGACTAGTGCAGATTTGTCATGGCTGTTAATGAAGTTGATAAAGTCCCTATTTTGCAGCTGTAGTCCTTTTGCTAATCTCCCTCAGTGTTCCAGGTGGCCTGGTGTGATTAGCAGCTCATTAAAACTGCAATTATCTGGCAGTTCAAGAGGATCAATAAAAGACTCAATGTGAGTCATTATCACTCAATTGTTAGGACAGTCAACTAGTGTGAATGCTGTGATCATAGAAACATAGAACATAGAAACATAGAAGTTGACTCGGAGATAAGGACCATAAGGCCCATCCAGTCTAGCCCATTTCTTTTCTACCTTATAAATGTGCTATCGGCCTTTGCTATGTCAGTGACCTATCTATTCATAGTCACTTGTATTGCTCCCTTATGCCTATCCATGCCTGTTTGAAGCCCTGCACTGTATTCTAGCCACTACTTCTTGTGGTAAGCCATTCCATGCATCTACCACCCTTTCTGTGAAAAAGAATTTCTCACATTCCCCTTAATCGGCCTCCCTCTAATCTCATGCTGTGTCCTCTTGTCCTGCTATTTTTCTTATATTTAAACATGTTAGACTCTTTCACCTTGTTTATGCCCTTAAGGTGTTTAAATGTCTCGATCATATCACTCTCTCCCTCCTTTGCTCAAGGGTATACATATTGAGCTCGATTAATCTGTCCTCATATGTCTTCTGATGCAGTCCCTGCACCATTTTGGTTGCTCTTCTGGACTGCCTCAATTTGGTTAATGTCCTTGTGAAGGTGTGGCTCCAATACTGCACGCAGTACTCCAGATGGGGCCTAACCAATGTCTTGTACAGAGGATTAGTACCTCCCTCTTACGACTTGTGATACCCCTACTAATACACCCTAACACCCCTAGCTCCTACCTGCCTTTAGAGGTCTGCTTGGATGATTTCAGGTCATCAGTGATGATGATGCCCAAGTCTCTTTCTTCCTTTGTGACTGCTAGCAACTCCCCTCCCAGCCTATAAGTGGCTTCAGGGTTTCTCTTCCCTATGTGCATGATTTTGCACTTCTTTGCATTAAATCCCAGTTGCCACTCTTCTGACCATTCTGCTAGTTTATCCAGATCTTCTCATTCTGCCCACCCCATCTGGATCATCTACTCTGTTGCAGATCTGTAAGTCAATCTGCAAACAGACAAGCTCACCCTCTAGTCCATCTGCTAGGTCACTAATGAAGATGTTGAATAGGACTGGCCCCAGGACTGATCCCTGAAGTACCCCACTTGTGACTTGCATCTCTTCTGACTGTATACCATTTACCACCACTCTCTGTTTTCTGCCAGTCAACCAGTTTGCCACCCAGTTGACCAACTCGGACCACCCGAGCCTACTAGCTTATTTATCAATCTTCTATGTGGAACAGTGTCAAAAGCTTTGCTGAAGTCAAGGTAGAAGTGACATCAACTGCTCCCCTTGGTCCACCACTCTGGTTACCCAGTCAAAGAAATCTGATAGATTAGTTTGACAGGACCTTCCTTTATAAACCCATGCTGTCTTGGATCCTGTGCCCTATGGATTCCAGGTGTTGCACTATCCTTTCCTTAAGGAGTGCTTCCATAATCTGACCCACTACTGAGGTAAGACTGACCGGTCTGTAGTTCCCCGCCTCCTCCTGCTACCACTCTTGTGGAGTGGGATCACATGAGCCCTTCTCAGTCTTCTGGGACCTCTCCGTGCTCAGAGACTCACTAAACAATTCTGCTAATGGCTCTGCTGGTTCCTCCTTTGGCTCCTTAAGTACCTGGGATGTATGCCATCAGGTCCCGTGCCTTATCCACCCTGAGCTTCAGTGCTCTTGTAGGACCCTTTCTTTTGTGAAGTGGGAGTAGTGCCCACCTCCTCCCCTGTGTCCATGATGTTGAGCTGTGGGCCCTGCCCCACTTCTCTTCAGTGAATACTGAGCAAAAGTATCTATTTGGGATAGATGCCTTTACAGGGTCCTCCTGATCAAGGGTAGAGTGGTTAAGTCACTAGCTTCCAGTTTGCTGAACTTGTTTTTGATTTGTCACACAGTATTAAGACCATGTGCTCATTTCCCAACCTTTGAGTGCCTGTATCCAACACTGCAGTGACAGAATGCTATCATGTATACACTGTTTGCCCAGCCAGGTGATCTGTCCATGCTATACTTTCTCTGGACACCACTGCAGACTAGGCTCTGAAGTGGCCATCCACAGACCCATAGCTGCCATTCCTGACTGGTGTGGGGTTCACAACTCTCTTAATGGATCACAGCAGTCAATGCCATCAATGCAGTACCACCCACCATGTCATTTCATCCTAAAAACAACGCTTTGGAGCATGTATGATACAAAGCAAAACCTTAGTAAAAATATAATTTGAAAGGTTAAAAAGGTATTCCTGGTGTGCATAGATTATCCTATATAGAAAGAGAGGTAGTACAGCATCAATCAATCAATCAAAGCTTTATTTATCCAGGCGAACATCATTGAGCACAGCTCATTTGCAAGATGGACCTGGTAAGGTCAAGGTTCAGTTTACATAAGTACATAATATAGTTCAGTATACACACATTCTAAGGATACATTCTAAACAGACTATACACTAATTTCAGGTGTAGTGGTAATCAGGGGTGAGGGAAGGGAGGAGAGTGGTGTACATGGCTAGTGGGGAGGAGGAAGGCGGGAGGCCGATACTGTGGTAAGGGATCAACAGTGGGCCTATGAAGAAGGCAGGAGGCTGGCACCGGGAACGTATAATAGGGTATTAGGGCTGTGTTGTAACTGCTCTCCTTTGACTAATGAAAGGACACTTATGAAAAATCTGTTTTATCAGGACAGAGCATGTTAAATCAATATTTTTGTGCCTGGTATATATAAACACATATGTCAACGTTTCTTACATCCCAAGCACCCTGTGCTTGTTTAACTCTCTCAAAAAAATCCTAGAACTTTCCAATGGCTCACTTCACAGTGTAAGAAAACTTTCAGAAGTGCAGGTCTAGTTAATCACAGGGTGGGAGGCGAAGTGTCTTTCTCCGTCTGATTCTGTACATTGCCCTGCAGATCAGGGTGGGACTGTAGGTGTGCATGATGATGATGTTGGCTATTGTGTGTGTGGAGCTAGAACTGCCTGATTGAACATATACTATTATTGTATTCTCTGGTTTGGCGGGGAGGGGTGAAAAGGAAGCAAGGGCACATGGTAAAAAACAATGTGGGTACACACCATGTGATTGGACTCCAGTCTTTTTTTTTTTTTTTTGCTGGGGCAGGAAGCAATGGGAGCAGGATAAATGTGCAATAATCAGTATTTCTTGGCATCATTTTTCCTGTATAACCGATCAAAATTGATCATTATTGTGGGCTAGTGCAACCATCTGCGGCTAGTGCAATTTTTAATCAACTTGTCTGGCTGGCTAGTGCAAAAAAGGTTAAGAATGACCCCTGAGTAGTAGCCTTGGTTTACTATTTGTTTGAAGGTGCTTCACTTTGGTCACCGACCATGCACCCCTCAAATGGTTGCATGCCATCTGGGACACTAATTCCTGAATCAGCTTCGGTACCTGGCTCTGTAGCTGTTTTCATTCCAAGTGCACCACAGGATGGTTTCCTGCGTAATAATGCTAACCTTTTCTCCATTGGAGGGCAGCTTGATGGTAGTCAGTGCCAAGGGTTCCACAGGCACAGCTCTGATGGAAGGTTATGTGAAAGGGTCTATACAACCTTCACCCAGGACCTCTCTCCACTAAGATACTAGCAGAACAGGGTGAATTGAAACCCAGCCCTGCTGATTTCTGTCCAGGCCATTTAAAGGCCATCTGCACTGCTATATGCAGGCCTGGAATTCTCTGTGGGGAAAGAGCACAAATGAGCCTCACCTGGTATGCATAAAAGGAAATGAGACAGAGCAGTAGGGTAGTTTTGGGGGTGGGGTGGGGAGAGAGAGAGATAGTAGTGCCGCTGTGAACTGGTTGAGCTGAATCAAGCTAACAAGTATTTTGTTTTTATTTGCTCTGCCAAAGTAAGCTGTTTTGAATACTTGTTTGGTGCTTGAGTAAAGCAACTTTCTGTTTCACTGAACTTTGCCTGGAGTTTTTCTTTTCCCTCAGGGTTCCCCAACGTCTTGGCTTGCTACAACACTGTTACACCCTTCTTACATAAATTCTGCATAAATGTAAGTTCCTCCAACTGTCCCAACTGATCACTAACCCCATTCAGCACAATCATAAATTCATCAACCAGTCCTCTAGACTGGGTCCTCTATAACCTCACTGTATTGTACATGCTGCTAAATCCTCGATGCCGTTAGGTGACCACCATATGGTCTACCATATGTGCAAAATTCATCACCCAAACCTCCCTAAATTCATCCAGATCCAGTCCTTCAGGTTCCTGGACCTGTCCTCCTTCCATATTGACCTGATGGCTACTAACTGGTCACCCATCTCAGCAGCCAGCAACATCAGTTCTGCCCTCCAATTCTTCAACTCCAAATTCATGTCCGCTCTGGGATCACCATGCCCCACTTAGAAAAAACAGGGTATGAGGTTTCCGCCTATCATTGATCTTAGCTGAGTTGCTAGTCTGCCTCCACATGAGACCTTGCCTGGCAGACCCACAAGTCCCACTGGCTCCCTGGTGACTTTATTAAGTACTGAACCTTTGTAATGTCTATACCAGATCTTTTAGGCTTATGAAGTCAAACACTTTGTATCCAAACTCCAGAACAACCTTAACCACTGCTCCAAGTCCTGAAAGGTTATTCACACCTTCTTCCCCACTAACCCAGTCCTTCCCTGTCCTCATGGTGGATGATTCTTCTTTCTCAGACCCGCTGCTGTTGCCTCATCTTTCAGTTCTTTTTCACCTCATGTGCCTTCTCCATCTTCTCATCTTTCTCCCCTCCTTCTCTCCATCCCCGATTCCACCCCTACCTTTTCTTTTCTCTCATACCACTCCTGTTGCATCACCTAAGGTCCTCCTGGCTCTAAACCCCACAAAGGTGTGATCCCTTATGGTACTGACCCCAAACTCCTGCATAACTCCACTCATGCCATTGCCCTCCCTATTACTTATTTTCTTAATCTCTCCTTCTCTTCTTTCATCTCTAATTACTTGGAAACAGGCTGCAGTCATCTCTCTTCCCAAGGAGGTGATCTCCTCTTCTGGAAAGTACCATCCTAGCTCCCCTCACTTGTCTAAGCTCCAGGAGCACCTTGTTTTCTTTGGTCTCCTCTGTATGAATTCATCATCCTTCTTCACTCCTTTCTAATCTGGCTTCAGAAGCCCACTCACTCCCCTCCTCTGGCTATTGGACTCTATCCTTATTTGCATGGCTCAGGCATGGTCAACTCCACCATATTTGTTGAATTGGCCAAAGCTTTTAACATATTTACCCGCTCTCTTCTTCTGGAAGCTTAAGTAGTAGGACTGTCTGCCTCCTCTGCCAGGTTGTTCTCCTGCCTTGAAGGCAAGTCTCAAGCTGTATGGTTTGGAGACTCTTTATCTCCTCCTCTCCTCATCTGCCCAGATATGCCTCAATGGTTCATCCTTGGCCAAGTTCCTTTCTCTTGAATGACCTCTCTGCTGTCTGCTCCTCTGCATCCATTCATATCTATAGAGATGGTATGGTACTCTTCACCTCTCACTCCTTTTCCCTAATCTCGTGGCCTGGCTCCAACTGGACTTTACCAACATCAGAACCGGTGATTGTCTAATCAGCTGTCCATCAATGCCAGGAAAATGATCTCCATGACCTTTGTTACTAGGCAGAGGCTTGCTAGACCCCTCTCTGTCCCCTTCTTCCATATCATTGATGGTGCAGCAATTGCAGATGTTTCCTTCTTTAGATACCTCAGGGTCTGGCTGTACCATCACCTTGATTTCTCAGTGATATGAATGCCTTCCACCAGAAACTCCATCCCAAACTTGATGCACTTTACATGAATAAAGGGAGTATCCTGCTTCCGCCCACAGAGAGATCATCTCAAAGATGATACTCCCTATCTTTGACTATGGTGACATTGTATACAGCACGCTCCCAAATCCACCCTGGCTGGATTGGACCACCTGTGGCTGTCTCTGGGGTGTTTAAAATGACTACTAGCTTGTGCATACTTATTTGAAAAGCTTTTTAGTTCTTTTGGCAGTCAGGTATTACCAGGTGTGAGCAGGAACTAATACAAGTCGACTCTAGAACCAGGTGGTCTCTAAGACTATTTGCCTTGCCATTGTGAGCAATCACTCACAATGAAGACACCGACACTCACCTCATTGGGTCCCACCTCTTATGACACCTCATTACCACCCCAGTATAAGTGCGCTGTGAAGCCCTGATCTTGACCGAATGACTATACCAGCACCGTACCTCCTCCCTTTTAACTATCTCTGCCGGAGAGTGCTCTGTGTGTCCTCTTCCCTCCATTACCTCAATGCCAGTGCAGTACCCTCTCAAACCTCCTTTAATAAAGGGGAGGCGTCTTGCCCTCAAAACCATTCTTAGTGGTCTTAGAAACTTCTACTCATTTTGCTGTTCTGCTCTGGAAATATCAAATTAAACCCCGGACCACCATTGCCAATCATTACTCCTTCTGACCTTCTGCATTTAAAGGGCTTAGCTTCATCCACATCAATGCCTGCTGCATCTTAAAACATTCAACCTCATCCAGGCCTGGGTATGCCACACTAAATCTGACATCATGGTAATCACAGAATCCTGGCTAAAGGGTCTACACCCAACAATGCCTTCCACATCCCTCCTACAACATGTTCATATTTGATAGAAGCACCAGAGTCATAAACTATGTGTTAGACAAATTTTCTGTCTCGATCGTTGAATCTTCCTTAGTCCCAAAGGGGTATGAAAGCTTATCACTTAAGTTGTCCCTGCCCTCAGAAGTAACTATTCTAATAGTAGGCTGTTATAGACTGCCCTCAGGGGCCTCCAAATTCTATCTCACCTAAGTAAACTGATGGATGCTTCCAGCTCAGAGGGATCATCTTAGGTGACTTTAACCTCGACTGGCTGTCACCCTGTTCCAAAACACTCAAGGACATTTGTGACACCCAAGGCCTGGCCTCACACAGCCAATCCTTGAACCCACTTGGCTAAGGCAAAAACTCAGCCAACAGCTCCCTCCTAGATCTAATACTTGTGAATAAGTCTCACATATTACATACTCGGGGGTCTTCTGTAATGACATAGCGATCATGGTTGCAATTGCCTGCGTGGGTCGCCCCAAAGCTACCCCTTCCCTAAATTTACATTCAGAGAGCTTCTATAACTTGACCCTGCAGCCTTTCTAGCTGACTTGGCCATGATACGATGGCAAGACTTTTACCTCACCTCTTCCCTATCCGAGGCCTGCACATTATTCCAGAACCTTACCTCGACAATCATTAATAAACACACTCCTTGGTTTAAACTTGGAGCTAACAGGAGAATTTGTCCTTGTATACCACATCACTTAAATCCGCAATCCCGTCAGTGATGCCCTTTGGAAGAAGGCTCAGAAATCTAAACTGCCAGCCAACTGGGCATCCTTCAGGGCATCCAGGAATCTCTACACTAGCACATAAGGGCAGCAAAAGCCAACTACTTCCAAATGGCCCTAGACTCCTCCAAAACAACTCTGTCAAGTTCTGGCAAATACTGAAGAACATTGAAGGCTCTAGCCATGCTCCTTCCCTACCATCCAAAATTGTACACAGCAACAGCACCTTCACCGCAGAACATGATATCCTAACCTCGTAAATAACCACTCTGCAACTGCAGGGCTAGCATTAAACACCTCCCCACTAGTAAACTGCTGCCTGGCAAACTGACACTGCATCCTCACCTATGCCCCCAATGTGCAGGTGCCCACGGTCAAAGTTCTCCTTTACCCCAGCCTCCTTCAAAGATCAAAGACCTCCTGCTGACATATGACACCAAAAAGTGCAGGAGCAGACCAGATTGAACCAGTCTTTCTAAAGCTGGGCCTCCATCTAGTGACCACATGCCCCTTTTAACCTGTTCCTATCCCAAGGAGTTTTCCACACCAATGGAAGATTTCACATCATCCCTCTTTTCAAGTCTGGTGATCCAAGCGATCTCAATAACTACCAGCCCATATCTCTGCTCCCAATCCTTTCAAAACTCCTAGAAAATTGTGAATTCCCAGCTAAGACAATACCTTGAAGCCCATAGCATCCTTAACTCACTTCAGTCCAGCTTCAGGCCTATCCACAATACTGTCTCTGCCTTGGCCAAAGAAACAAATGACTGGTAGGTCACATTGGATAATAAAAAACACGTTGGTGCCTTATTCCTGGATTTGAGTAAGGCATTCAACATGGTTGATCACAATCTGCTCCTACCTATACTACATAACACTGGGCCCAATGATATATCCTAAAATGGTTTACTAGCTACCTTGTTGATTGACAACAGCACGTAAAAAGCACAGGGCACCATCTCCTTCCAAAAACCTTGTTAAGAGGTGTCCCACAAGATTCTATCTTAGGGCCATTATTGTTCATTCTTTACATTAATGGCATAAATTGAAAACTCATCTTGGCCAGTGTCCACCTATTTACAGATGACACCATGCTCTATGTCACCAGACCATCCCTTGAATGTGTGTGCAAGGACCTACAGCATGACTTCAACATCCTCCAATACAATCTCCTGCACCTGAAACTACTTCTTTATGCAAACCCAAAATGATGCCCCTATCTCCCCACTCCCACATGGCGAATACTCACCCATGACCCATAAGCTCCAGATCTGGACCCTGTTAGAGGAACCACTCAAAACAGTGGACAGGTTCAAATACCTGGGCTTCTCGCTGACTGCAAGCCATCCTTCTCTATTCACCTATCTGAGCTAACCAAAAACTTAAGCAATGGTTAGGAATCTTCTTTAGAGTTAAACATCTCCTCAACCATGAAGCTAAAGTAAGACTGGTTCAGGCCACATTCTTTCCTCTGCTAGATTACACTGATTTCCTTTATGGGCCTTGTCCCTAATCTCCCTTGCTAAACTGGATACTCTCTACCATAGGGCCATCCGATTTATAACAAATGCCCCATACAACACCCACCACTGTGACCTCTATGCTCAGGTCAGGTGGCAGTCCCTAAAAGTCAGAAGACTAAAACATGCCACCCAATGGACCTTTAGAGTGCTCATTAACAAACTCCCAAACTATGTCTTGGACCTCTTTACTTTTCTGCGGGGTCTTACTCTCTCAGAAGATAGTCTCACCTCCTGCTTGATGCTCCGGAGCCAGAACCCATTACAGTATTTCTTCCATTAGCCATGCTCTCCCAACCATCTGGAACAAAGTACAGGGCATCCTAAAACTCCCAAGCATAATAAGTTTGTCAGCCTTCAAGTCCATACTCAACTCCTCCCTCAAGGAAACTTGCAATTGCTTCCCATAACAATGCTTCTTTTCCTAACTACTTTGCCCCATACTACCTCTCACAAAACCTCCTCTCTCCCACATATTCCCTCAAGCCTCCCACTACCCTCTCTTTTACCTTCTCTTACATGTCCCACCCCCACCCTCTCCCTATCTTAATGAGCACTTGAATGCCCCTCTTGACTCTCCCTGTCAGAGGGCCCAGAGCACTTCTCACCCTAGCATTTGTATGGACCTTTACCAAGCTTTTGCTACCTTCATATAATGTTGCCATGCCTGCTACAGCCAGTTATGTTACTGCTTGTCATGTAACCAAATTGTATTACCTGGTCTGTTCCTTCATTATTTGTATTGTAAAAGCTTGCTGTGTTGTACTAGAGATTGCCATGTATTGTTCTTGTCTTTTGTATCATTGTACCCAGGACCACCTTGTAAATGTGTTCTCTCAAGGTGTATTTTCTCCTGGTAAAATCAAGATTGATTGATTTATTGAAAAAAACCTTTGTTTAATGCCAGCTGCCATACTTACTTCAGTATGACCCATTAATTGTGGCCAGTTCTTATGCACAATATTTCCAGTAGCTTCTTGCATAACTGTTGTATTCTGTAACAAATGTTACAGGACCAAAGTTCTGATTAATAGTAGTGATCGGTTTCTCTTGCAGTAAGGATTTCCTATCCATCTTGAGTGCTTTTTCTTAACAATACTGCAGCAGGCCTGGGTCATAGCCTCTCATTTTAAAGCGTTCTTCCAATTCACTGGCCTGAAACACAACTTGAGTTTGAGAGCTGCAGTTCCTCCTCAGTCTGAAAAATGGACTGTTGGGGATGGACTCTTTTAAAACAACAGTGCAACATAATAGAAAGTGATTATCAAAATTCTGTTTTTGGCTGTAAGCATGCAGCCATAGATTAGAGCCCAGATATTCAGAAGGGTTGCACATGGCACAACCCACTGATGCACCCGGCATGATATTCAAATGGGGATTGTGCCTGGCACAAATCCCGATCTGCCGGAGCGCATCAGTAATGTATACGCGGTGCAGGTGGGGGCATGCCCAAGCATACTCCACATCCAGATATTCAGCCCTGGATGTGCTGAGTCCATGCATCGCGCAACCCTGCTTGCACTGCACACAGGTGAGCCCCAAAGGAACAACAGCTGGCCACCCACAGGTGAGCTGCCATACTGTAAGGCACAACCACGGCAGCTGCCACCATGGGTGCCACCCGAGCTCCAGCTGCACCTCCGTGGTGGTGCTCCCCATGCCCGATCGCGGGCATCTGTTGACATAAAAAGCAGTCCTATATCCCTGGTGGTCCAGTGGACTGTTTGCAGCCTGATCATGGGCAAAAGTAAAAATAAAGCATTCCTATATCCCTGGTGGTCCAGTGGACTGCTCGCAGCTGATCATGGGCTTCAGTATGATAGTAATACATCCAATATCCCTGGTGGTCCAGCGGTAACCCCTTCCCACCTTCCACTGAGCCCACTGCCCTGCTCCCCAGTCAGTGGCGGGCAGCAGCACCACACCGCCTGCTACCCGTCGTCCGCCCGACTAACACCATATTTTAGGGCTGTCGCCCATTGGTCCCTAGCGTGAGCCAATAGGCGTGCTGCCTGAACAGACTACAGCCCAGATCTGCCATTCACAAATCTGACTGTGTAGTAATACGGCTGACGCCATTAGCTGACGCTGTGGACAAATGGCATACAACCCTACCATACGGTGTCAGTCAGTGGGTGGCAGGGCAGCAGGTGGGTAGGGTGCTGCTGCCCGCCGCTGATTGGGGATCGGGTAGTGGGGTTCAGTGGGTGGTGGGAAGGGGGTACCACTGGTCCACCAGGATACTGATGTATTATTTTCATACTGAAGCCCGTGATCAGGCTGCAAGTGGTCCACTGGACCCCAGGGATATAGGATGAATTATTATCATACTGAAGTCCGCGATCAGGTGAGCAGCAGTCCACTGATCACCAGGAATATTGGATGATTTCTATATCTACATGTGCCCACGATCGGACAGTGAGAGCGTTGCCATGCTGTGCAGGGAAATCGGTCCCCGGCGGCTGTTGCCTGGCAGGGCGCCAGGTGCAAGTCGGCGAGGGATCGGTGCACCTGCATGCAAAGGGGCTATAATGACATGCAAATGGCCCCATTTGCACCTTTGCATACATTATGGCCCCATTTGCATGTGCACTTTGAATATCACTGTTGATGCGCATAGCGCAACGGAACTTGCGACTAGCGCATCCCCTGCTCCACTCTGGCCACTTGCGCTGGTGCAGTGCCACTGTGCCATGTGCACTGCTGGTGGCCAGGGTGCGATATTCAACGATGCTGTGCCATGGTGCAGCTCAGCTGAATATCACCCTGTCAACGCCCTGCGCAGCCAAGTTGCACTGCACCCAGGCTTGCGCCACAGCCTGGTGCAGTCTGAATATCTGGGCCTAGGTGTCCATATCTGTAAATATTTTTTCTAGTGATCTTTAGTTTTTAGGTATTTAAAATTTATTTCAATTGTTGTGGCACTACAATAAATATGGTGGCTGCTTAATTTTCAGCTTGTTCCCCTTCACATCGCATCAAATCTTTTTGTTACTGCAGTGGGATCCTGTGCTGAACACTTCTGATGTCCCTGTGAGTACTGCCAGTCATACTTATGTGCAGTTTGCAGCAGAGGGAGTTCCAGCTCAAAATGGCAGGTGTCAGAAATGTAAACAAAACAAAGGAAAACAGAGCCACAGGGTGATAGTACAATGCTGGTGAGAAAGAGTACCAGGGATATGCTCAGCAGAGCACAGGAATAAACTGTTGAAAAAGTACATTTATTTTTACATTGCACTGCTGCTTTAATCTGGGAGGATGGGCACTGTTGGCTCTCAACACTGAGTTTGTGGCCATTGGTTTCTTTTTACATTAATTTGTTTCTCCCCAGTCCCTCAGTCAGCAATCATCTTCAGCCACCCACCCAGCCTCCACTCCCCAACATCAGGCAGGCTATCCCCATCTTCCCCATGGTTTCCCTCCATGGCAGGGGTGGTGAGGAGCCCTGAACTCAGCTCACCTCAAATAAGATCCAGTGTCAGCTCTCACCCCATTCCATGTAAGGAAGCTGAGATGGTATAGGAGAATGGGGTGAGAGTTAAGGCTCACAACCCTAGGCACACCCCAATGCCTGTTGGTGTGTGGAGGTGGGGGAGGGATGGGGTGGTAGGGGTGGGAACCCTAACACTGAATTTCCATACTTTTGTGGCTGTAATAGGAACCCTAACTGATGCATTAATGGAGTGCTTTGCAATGAATTTCCTTACTTTTTAAACAGAATAATAGTGTCCTTATTTTACTGTGGGCCAATCCTCTGTAAAGGCACATATGTATGTAGGTTTGAGGGGCCCTGTGCTTTCATGTGTCAAACAATAGTGACCAAATTGTCATCATAGCCATCTTATTACCCCACCTCATGTACCCTGGTACACAGAAATTGCAAATGCAAGGCAAATGTAATTATGCACAACTGCAATGCCATTCTGCACTACAGGTGTGAAAACACATTTTGGGCAGGATGTGAAAAATGACAGCTGTACTGTTAAAGCAGCAATGCAATGAAAATGGGTTAAATTTTACCCCACTTTTTCTTCCTAATCGATGCCCGATGTCTTTATTTTATTTTGGTGGTAATGTTTTCAGTTTTCATTATCATTTAAAGATTTTATGAAAGTTTTAATATAATCATTTCTCAAGAAAAAAGATGGCTGCCAAACTGTTGCATAGAAATAATATTGAGGACCGAGAAGGGCAAGAGTCCAGACAAAATTCAGTTGTACAGTACACAGCATAGGAAGGATTCAGAACACCCAAATCAACAGTTCTGCCAATTTTCTCATAACCATAGCAGAAAATGAGCTTTTGGAAAAACTATTTTGTTGCACTGCTGCTTTTAAAGGACCTTCACCAGTCCTTTTGACTTTCATGCATAAATTACTCCTTCTTGCATTGATTCTGGAATTGTATTTCTTTTTTTTTTTAATACTCCTTACTTGCCTCTGGTCTGCCACTCCTTCCGGCTGCTCATGCCTCCCAGACTTCTCGCCCTGACCCCCTCCTCTCACCCCCAGATCGCAGCCAACCTAGGGGTGGCCCAGCGATCCTTTCGCCCGGGTGGGTCCCTCTCCTCCAAGGGGGAAGGCGCCAGAGGGGCAACCAGTGCACTAGGCATCAGTCCCGAGTGCTGCTGAGGTGGATTCGGAGGTGCCAGGGCATCTTGGGCTGACAGGAGCATGGCAGCCATCATCTGGCAGACCAGAAGACCTGAATTTTCTGCTTTTCCTCCCAGGGGCATGGTGTGCCATGAGCGTCTGGGCAGAGCGACATTCACCACACCCCCATATGCATTGGGGCTTCACTGCTGGTCTCCCGGCATCCGCCGGGGGTACCAGACAGCGACCACATCCCTCCCTCCACCCAGAGTAGGCGAGCAGTCATAGGATGCTCAAGCCTACTCCCTCCCGAGCTAGCTCTCCAGCGACTCGAGTCTGTTCCTGCCGGGTTGCCAGCATCGCAAGCAGAAATCCAACCGCTGCATCGACGCAGCTGGCTGGAATTGTATTTCAACACTGTCTGCTGCAGTTAGTTTTGCATTCTGAGCTGCTAAAAATTGCAGGGTATACCAGGACTTCTATAGCAAGCCTGGTGTTGCTGTGAACCTAGGGTAATACTGCTGACATCACTGTGGGGCAGAGTCAATTTCACACACAAAAAAACATACTTGCAAAGCATTTTGATTTTGGCATAATGCATTGCTAACAAGAGTACCTTGGGGAGTGGAAACACAGTATGTATACTGAGTACTGGTAGGTTTCCTTACAACATTATTTGCAACTGCATGGTACTTCACAGTGTTAGTCACTCCCTTATCCTACAGTGATGTCATCAGGAGCTAGCAGCCCAGCAGCTGAACAGCAATGGCAAGTGCAGCAGAGCTCAAAAACAAATCCAAATTATGGAAGGCAGAGGAAACCTTGGCCAAAAATAACAAGTGCACACAGCTTTTCAGGTCTAGTACTGCCTATAATGACTACAAGCTCTAACTTTTTGGGCCATCACTAAAGTTCCTCTTTAATGAGGTAGTGTGGAAAAAAATGGCTATGTTGAAATTTTGGTGTAAGAGTATTGAAAAATATCAAAGTTATGCACATGCATTGAATAAATATAATAGACGCATGTAACTCAGGCATTTTGAAATTTTTCACCATGGCCTTTTGGGGACCCCACATAATGAACACTGGCACTGTTATTTCATTAATTGGTCACAGAAGGTGATTTCGTGCAACATATGTGCTATTCTGCACCACAGGGTGAAAACACATTTTGGGCAGAATGTGAAAATTTTGGGGCAGAATGTGAAAATGACAGCTGTACTGTTCATGAGATGGAGTAAAAAGATGGCAATGTGGAAAATGTGGAGTGAAAATATAAAAATTGCTGAGTTATGAGGTGCATAGAAAAATTTCCAGACTGCGAGTAACTAGTTTTTATTTTTTTATTTTGCTCCAAATGTTTACATAGGCTTTTTGGGACTCCACCTCATGAACAGTGGCACTGTCATTTTGTTTCTTGGTCCCAAAATGTGATTTTGCTCAGTGACCTAAATCACCTTACTGGTCAGATTAACAAAACAACATTGGCAAAGTTCATGAGGTGAGGTTCCAAGAAGCCCATGTTGAAAATGTGGTGAAAAAATAACAAAAAATGACCGAGATATCAACATAAGTTAAAAATGCCATTGACAGTCATTATACAGCACTTACCTTGATTCTTCAGTTGTGATCGTCTCTGAAGGGTGCAGACATGTCCCAGTCCACAGAAGATGACGGAAGAGGATCTCTGGTGGTAAGTATGGGGAAAGGGGTGGTGGGATAGTGGGGTTGCTCAGTGGGAGGGTTGGGATGGGGAGAGGAGAGGGAGGGTAGATGACGAGGACTGTTTTCTTTTTACAGGATGAAAAAAGACAGGGAACTGTTTTTTCCAGGTATATAAACAAACATTTTAGAGCACTGGGGGTGGGCTTCCCAGTGTTCGACAGTACTATGTGGTGGTGGTGGTGGTGGGGTATGAGATAACTAGTCCATACTGCCCTTGTTCTCTGCAATGTGGAAACTGTTTTCTTCTGTTGGGGACACTGGAAGTGGGCTTCCCAGTGTCCCATGCTAGTGAGTGTTGTGTCTAGTGCCAACATGGGATTGGGCACCCCAATGTTGTAGAAACATTTAAAAAAATATTCCATTTTTCAGCTCATGAGTAGGATCTTACTTTGTATCATCATACAAAGTAAGATCCTACTTGTAATACACAGTCATGGTCCAGGATATCAAGACATACAAAACAGACTCCCTTTTAACTTAACAGTTAACAAAATGACAAATCACAGCTAATAGGGAACTAATGAGGCAGAAACATATGTTGGAATCGCTATGGCACATCATTTTACTATGTTTAGCATGCATATTTTTTAATAAAATGGTCACAAAATGGCAGCCATACAAATGAGGATTTAGACCATATGGAGGAGGATTCCTCTTTCGTTTCATACAGCTATATTAAAGTGCTTACTACATGCTCAGAAACAATTTTTCAAATTTTCAGAATACAATAACTGAAAAATGGCATATTATTTTTCACAGGACTAGCAAAGGCACATCTGTGGGTTAGCCCCTTTGCCCTGAAAATATCAGACCAAAACCAAACCATATGAGCTGCAGGCAAGTTCAAAGAAAAATCCCAGCAAAGTCAATCAGCGAAAACATGTTTTTCACTTTTCTGTAGCTCAGAAACCACAAATCTGACCATAACGTAACTTACCATATCAAGAGATCCATCTAATAGCATACCACATTTTGTGCAAATCTGTTAAATGGTTCCAAATTTATTAAAATGCAACATTTTCATTTTAACATTGAATTGCCTACTTAACCTAACTATAGGGTGCAACCATGCCCTATATCTCTTAATGCACCAGTTAGGGTTCATAATACAGTGACAAAAGTGTGGAAGTGTGGTGTTAGTGTTTCCCAACCTATCACCCCATCCCTCCCCAACCAACCCTGCCACCCCACCCCAGCCTCCACAAACCAACCAGGTGTTGGGTGTATCTTGAGGTCATCAACCCTAACACTCACCCCATTCTGTGTGTAAAGAAGCTGAGATGGTACAGCAAAGGAGAATTTGGTGAGCATTAGGGTTGACAACTAAGACACACCCCAATGCCTGTTGATGTTTAGTGGGGGTGGGAGTGACAGAACTGAGTGGAGGATGGGATGCTAGGGGTGGGAACCTAACACCACATTTCCATACTTTTGTTGCTGTAATATGAAACCTAACTGATGCACTAATGGAGTTTTTTGCAGTGAATTTCCTTACTTTTGTGAAAGTATCACTATAGCCATAGTTATTTCATAAGTGTAGAGACATTGTAATTAACCTTTATTTCCTGTTGGAGTGCAGGGCCCAAAGCAGGGTCCTGTGCTCCCATGCCCGTGATTTTTCTTATTTTATTGTGGGAGTGCAGGGTCCTCGGATACTGTGCACCCATCCCTCCGTAGAGTGCAGGCAAATTATCACCATAGCCATCTGATTACCCCAGGATGTACCTAGTATAGAAAATTTTCAAATCCTGCCAACACATAACTCTGTGCAACTGGCCATTCCATGCCACAGCTGCAAAAACACGTTTAGCAGGATTTGAAACTTCTTCAACGACATACATAGGTGGGGTAATAAGAATGCTATGTTGTAAATTTGGGTCAAAATATTGAACGTTTCCGTAGTTTCAAGTGGCCATACTGAAATTGCAATGAATGGTCATAACTTTGTAATTTTCCATATTTTGACCCAAATTTTCAACATATTCCTCTTATCACCCCACCTCATAAACCCCATTGGTGAAAATTTCACAATCATTGGCAAAAGCATCCATTCCATGCCACAGGTGTGGAAACACATTTCAGCCAGGATGTGAGAAATGACAGCTGTACTGTGATGAGATGGTGTGGAAAAATGGTTATGTAGGAAATTTGGAGTGAAAATATTAAAATTGCCAAAATGATGTGCCTGCATAGAAATCTTTCAATGACCGCATGTAACTTGGGTGTTTTTGGTACTTTTGCAAATTTTCAACATAAGGCTTTTGGGACCCCACTTCAGGAACACTGGCACTGTCATTTTGTTAGTCCTGAAAGGTGATTTCATGCAGCAACCTCTCATTCTGCACCACAGGTGTGTAAACACATTTTGGGCAGGATGTGAAAAATGACAGCTGTACTGTTAGGTGAGGTGGTGTGAAGAAATGGCAATGTTGAAAATTTGGAGTAAAAATATAGAAATTGTTGAAGTTACAAGTGTGCATAGAAAATTTTCAACCACTGTGTGTAACTTGGGTGTTTTTTGTATTTTGCATAGATTTTCAACATGGGCATTTGGCACCTCATGAACACTGGCCCTGTCATTTTGTTACTTGGTCCCAAAAGGTGATTTCTGCACAGTGACCGCAAAATCACCTTATGGGTCCAGTTAATGAAATGACAGTGACAGTGTTGTGAGGTGGGGTCCCAAGAAGCCCATGTTGAAAATTTGGTAAAAATACCAAAAAATGGCCGAAATATCAACATAAGTTCAAAATGATATTGACAGCCATTATACGCACTACCTTGATTCTTCAGTTTGTGGTTTGGCTTTGAAGAGTGCAGATGTGTTCTGGTCCACAGAAGATGACAGAAGGTGATCTCCAGTGGTAAGTATAGGGAAGGGTGGGGTGGTGGGTTGCTCAGTGGGAGGCTTGGGATGGGGAGAGGGACAGGGAGATGGTGAGGGACCATTTTCTTTTTATAGGATTAAAAAGGCTTGGGACAGTTTTCTTTTTAACAAGGTCAAAATCTTTATTTTAGGACACTGGGGTGGGCTCCCCAGTGTTCCACAGTGTTGGGGGGTCTCCATATTGCTGATATGGGGTTAGTTTCTCAAAATGGCAAACATCCTGATGCCTGTTGGTGTGTGGAGGTTGGGGATGGGGTGGTAGGGGTGGGGACCCTGGAGGTGGGGTGTTGGGGTTGGAAACCCTAATACCTCATTTTCCTGCTTTTGTTGGCATGGTATTCACCTAACTGATACATTAGCAAAGTTTTGCAACTCATTTCATTACTTTTTGAAGTAGCATAATAGTATCCTCATTTCACTGTGGGAGCACCAGGTCCTTTGGCTCCTGCGCTCCCATCCCACCATCAGATAGTGCAACAGTAGCCATATGTTACGGTGGGGGCACAGGATCCTTTGGACTCTGTGCTCCTATCCCTCCATCCAGATAGTACAACAGTATCCTTATGTCATGGTGGGGCGTGGGGTCCAAGATCCGCCTCCCATCCCTCCATTGAGATAGTACAACAGTATGCATATGTCATGGTGGGAGTGCAGGGTCCAAAGGACCCTGCACTCCCATCCACTATCCAGATAGTACAACAGTATACATATGTTACGGTGGGAGCACAGGGTTCTTTGGACTCTCTGCTCCCATCCCTCCATTGAGATGGTACAACAGTATCCATATGTCACAGTGGGAGTGCAGGGTTCTTGGACCCTGCCTCCCATCCATTCTGAATGCACATATGTATGCAGTTGTGGAAACACAGGGGTCTCTGACCCCTACCTTCCACACATTAAGTTATGAGCAGGCATAGTGAAATTGCACAAATAGTCATAACTGTGCCATCTTAAATAATTTTCACCAAAAATGTTCACTATAACCTTCTTATTACTTCACCACATGTACCCAATACAGAAAATTTTCAAATCCTTTTCAAGATGTAATTCTGTGCAACTATAATGCCATTTTGCGGCAAAGATAAGAAAAACATTTTAGCAGGATTTGAAAATTACAACTATACTATTCATGAGGTGGTGTGGAAAATGGTAATGTTACAATCTGGAGTGAAAATATGACAAACTGCGAAGTTACGAGGTGTGTAGAAACTGCACAATGCACACTTGTAACATGGTCCTTTTTGAATTTTTCACCATATTTTCAAAATAGGCTTTTGGGACCTCCCTCATAAACAGTGGCACTGTAATTTTATTAATCCTTCCCAAAAGTTGATTTTGCACAGCGACTGTGCCATTCTGTGCCACAGGTGTGATAACATGTTCTGGGCAGCATATGAACAATGACAGCTGTACTGTTCATAGGAATGTAAAAAAAATGGCAGTGTTGAAAATCTGGAGGAAAATATAAAAATTGGTGAAGTTATGGTGTGCATAGAAACTGTGCAATGTAAGCTCATAGCAGTCATTTTGGAATTTTTTCACCAAATTTGCAAAATGGGCTTTTGGGGACCTCACCTCCTGAACAGCAGCACTGTTGTTTTGTTAATAGGTCCGAAAAGGTGATTCTGCACAGTGACCCTGAAATCACCTTTTGGGACTGAGTAATGAAATGACAGTATGAGTGTGATGAGTGGGTCCCAAAGACATGTTGAATTGGGGCCAAAGTCAAAAAAGCCATGCGATATCAACATAGTAGTTGGACCCCCATTGACTTCCTTATACAGTGCTTACCTTGATTTCTTCAGTTTGGAGTTTGGCTTCAAGAGTGCAGATGCTTCCGGTCCAGAGAAGATCACAGCTGCTGACCTTCAGAGGTAAGTATAGGGTGAGAGGTGCAGGGAGGGTGCTCAGTGGGAGTAGGGATGGGAGAGGAGACAGGGAGACAACAAGGGACCATTTTCTTTTCACAGGGAAAAAAAAAGATGTTGGGGATAGTTTTCTTTATTTTACAGATTTTAAAGCACTGCAACATTTGGGAGCACTGGGGTAGGCTCCTAGTGTGCCAGATAAGTGTGTGTGTGTGTGTCTGTGTGTGTGTGTGAAGGGGAATGCATACCAACAGAGGGATTGGACATCCCGGTTGGTGCAAAAAAAATTTGCCAGAAGGTAGAGTACTTCAATGCAAGATCCTGCATCAGAAATTTCAATGCAGGGTTCTGCATCGAAGAAAATAAACGTCGAGGACAGTTTTCATTATTTTACAGTTTTACAACAATACAACATTTGGACACACTAGGGTGGGCTCCCAGTGTACAAATAAAAGCGATATGCATTGAGGTATACCTACCGACATGAGGATTGGGCACCCCGTGTCAGTGCAAAAAAGGATTTGCCAGAGAGCAGACTTCTTCAATGCAGGATCCTGCATCAAAATGATCAAATATTTTGATGCAGAATTCTAGATGAAAAAAAAGACTTTAGGGGACAGTTTTCTTTGTTCCAGGTGTAACAGTCGAAAATTATTCTGTATGGGTTTACAGAGTGGGTCTTCCTTGACTCTACAGCCAGCAGCACAAGTTTCAGCTGTGGGTGCAGAAGTCAGAAAATACCACTCTTCTCATACAGAGATTGGGCTACAAGCCAGTCTCTTGATAAGCTGGCACCTGACACAATAAACTTGTTTGGAGCCAATTTAAAAAACAAACAAACATTAGAGTACACCTGAAGGGTCCTCTTTAGCTGTGTTCCGATGTTTTTTGTCTGTTTCTACATGTTCTATACTTCAAGATCCTCGCTAAGTGACAAACAGGATGGTGGACAGTACACAGCCCCACTGGTCGAATGGTTTGAACTTTGCACAAAATACCAGCCTTGTTTGTGAAAAGAAGCTGGTATTTAGTGCAAAGTACTAGTGTTGTGGAAAAATAGTATTTTTGTGCCTGACATATATGTTTTCCCATAGGAAATAATGGAAAAATAAAATTTAATAACTTCTGAATGGATTATATTTTCACCAAACCTTCAAAAGCACATCTGTGAGGCAAATGCTTCCTACCCTGAATATTTGAGACCAAAACCTATAGCCATTTCTGAGATTCCAGGTTGAGAAAGAAATGGCACCCCACCCCAGATGTTTCTGTTTTTCATCACATTATATCTCAGAAACATCACAATGGATTCCACAAAATGTGGCAAGTCATGAGTCCTACCCCTACAGATTATGCATGCCAAATTTCATGCAAACCTGTTGAATGGCTCCAAAATTATTAAGGTTAAAAGTTTTGAGTTTAACATAGAAGTGACATTTCACCCTAACTATACTGACGGCCCGTGCCAGCATAATTCATCTATATATATATTATGGTAGCACGGTAGTGCTACCATAGATTAAGGATTGAGGAGCAATTTACATGTTAAACCCAAAATTTTGCACCTTAATAACTTTGCAACCATTTGACGGATTTGCCTGAAATTTGAAAACTATCGATCAAGAACCATACACCTTGGGATCTGCAAGTTTCGTGCGATGGGATACAAGGCTGCGGAGTTATTAAGCATGATCTGCGTGTGTGTTTACGCTTTTCTGAAATTCTATGGTCACACCTCCAGGTCGCATGGTTTGCGCGACTGGCCCGAAATCTTCAGGGAACGTGGTGGCCAGTATCCCCGATGTGCCTTTTGAAGATTTCGTGAAAAAATATTAAGCGGTTCAAAAGTTATTCAAAAACAATTTCCATTATAAGTCAATGGGAAAAGTTAAAAAGTTCAACAGTGTTGCAAATGCATTTTACTTTCGCAAATGGCCCTCTTACTTTTGCAAATCCGCCAT